>CAJOSO010000012.1:600000-1115455 GCA_905332935.1 Bombus hortorum
ACATACCGTTATACGTTATATCCTATATGTAGATATCTTTATACGTTATATCCTACATCTCCATATCGTTATACGTTATATCCTATATCTACGTATCGTTATACGTTATATCCTATACCTACATACTGTTATACGTTATATCCTATATCTACATATCGTTATACGTTATATCCTACATCTACATATCGTTATACGTTATATCCTATATCTACATATCGTTATACGTTATATCCTATATGTAGATAGCGTTATATGTTATATCCTACGTCTACATATCGTTATACGTTATATCCTATATGTAGATAACGTTATACGTTATATCCTATATCTACGTATCGTTATACGATATATCCTATATGTAGATAACGTTATACGTTATATCCTATATCTACGTATCGTTGTACGATATATCCTATGTCTACATATCGTTATACGTTATATCCTATATCTACATATCGTTATACGTTATATCCTACATCTACATATCGTTATACGTTATATCCTATATGTAGATAACGTTATACGTTATATCCTATATCTACGTATCGTTATACGATATATCCTATGTCTACATATCGTTATACGTTATATCCTATACCTACATACCGTTATACGTTATATCCTATATGTAGATATCTTTATACGTTATATCCTACATCTCCATATCGTTATACGTTATATCCTATATCTACGTATCGTTATACGCTATATCCTATACCTACATACTGTTATACGTTATATCCTATATCTACATATCGTTATACGTTATATCCTATATGTAGATAACGTTTTACGTTGTATACTATATCTACGTATCGTTATACGTTATATCCTATATCTACATATCGTTATACGTTATATCCTATATGTAGATAGCGTTATATGTTATATCCTACGTCTACATATCGTTATACGTTATATCCTATATGTAGATAACGTTATACGTTATATCCTATATCTACGTATCGTTATACGTTATATCCTATATCTACATATCGTTATACGTTATATCCTATATCTACATATCGTTATACGTTATATCCTATATCTACGTATCGTTATACGTTATATCCTATATGTAGATATCGTTATACGTTATATCGTATGTCTATATATCGTTATACGTTGTATCCTATATCTACGTATCGTTATACGTTATATCCTATATGTAGATAACGTTATACGTTATATCCTACATCTACATATCGTTATACGTTATATCTTATATGTAGATAACGTTATACGTTATATCCTATATCTACGTATCGTTAAACGTTATATCCTATATGTAGATATCGTTATACGTTATATCCTATATCTGCACATCGTTATACGTTATATCCTATATCTACATATCGTTATACGTTATATCCTATATCTACGTATCGTTATACGTTATATCCTATACCTACATACTGTTATACGTTATATCCTATATCTACATATCGTTATACGTTATATCCTACATCTACATATCGTTATACGTTATATCCTATATCTACATATCGTTATACGTTATATCCTATATGTAGATAGCGTTATATGTTATATCCTACGTCTACATATCGTTATACGTTATATCCTATATGTAGATAACGTTATACGTTATATCCTATATCTACGTATCGTTATACGATATATCCTATATGTAGATAACGTTATACGTTATATCCTATATCTACGTATCGTTGTACGATATATCCTATGTCTACATATCGTTATACGTTATATCCTATATCTACATATCGTTATACGTTATATCCTACATCTACATATCGTTATACGTTATATCCTATATGTAGATAACGTTATACGTTATATCCTATATCTACGTATCGTTATACGATATATCCTATGTCTACATATCGTTATACGTTATATCCTATACCTACATACCGTTATACGTTATATCCTATATGTAGATATCTTTATACGTTATATCCTACATCTCCATATCGTTATACGTTATATCCTATATCTACGTATCGTTATACGCTATATCCTATACCTACATACTGTTATACGTTATATCCTATATCTACATATCGTTATACGTTATATCCTATATGTAGATAACGTTTTACGTTATATACTATATCTACGTATCGTTATACGTTATATCCTATATCTACATATCGTTATACGTTATATCCTATATGTAGATAGCGTTATATGTTATATCCTACGTCTACATATCGTTATACGTTATATCCTATATGTAGATAACGTTATACGTTATATCCTATATCTACGTATCGTTATACGTTATATCCTATATCTACATATCGTTATACGTTATATCCTATATCTACATATCGTTATACGTTATATCCTATATCTACGTATCGTTATACGTTATATCCTATATGTAGATATCGTTATACGTTATATCGTATGTCTATATATCGTTATACGTTGTATCCTATATCTACGTATCGTTATACGTTATATCCTATATGTAGATAACGTTATACGTTATATCCTACATCTACATATCGTTATACGTTATATCTTATATGTAGATAACGTTATACGTTATATCCTATATCTACGTATCGTTAAACGTTATATCCTATATGTAGATATCGTTATACGTTATATCCTATATCTGCACATCGTTATACGTTATATCCTATATCTACATATCGTTATACGTTGTATCCTATATCTACGTATCGTTATACGTTATATCCTATATGTAGATATCGTTATACGTTATATCTTATATCTACATATCGCTATACGTTGTATCTTATATCTACGTATCGTTATACGTTATATCCTATATGTAGATAACGTTATACGTTATATGCTACGTCTACATAACGTCATACGTTATGTCCTATATCTACCTATCGTTATACGTTGTATCCTATATCTACGTATCGTTATACGTTATATCCTATATGTAGATAACGTTATACGTTATATCCTACATCTACATATCGTTATACGTTATATCCTATATGTAGATAACGTTGTACGTTATATCCAATATGTACGTAACGTTATAAGTTATATCCTATATCTACATATCGTTATACGTTATATCCTATATCTACGTATCGTTATACGTTATATCCTATATGTAGATAACGTTATACGATATATGCTACGTCTACATAACGTCATACGTTATATCCTATATCTACCTATCGTTATACGTTGTATCCTATATCTACGTATCGTTATACGTTATATCGTATATCTACATATCGTTAAACGTTATATCCTATATGTAGATATCGTTATACGTTGTATCCTATATCTACATATCGTTATACGTTATATCCTTTATCTACGTATCGTTACACGTTATATCCTATACCTACATACCGTTATACGTTATATCCTATATCTACATATCGTTATACGTTATATCCTATATGTAGATAACGTTATACGTTATATCCTATATCTACGTATCGTTATACGATATATCCTATGTCTACATATCGCTATACGTCACATCCTATATCTACATATCGTTAAACGTTATATCCTATATGAAGATATCGTTATACGTTATATCCTATATCTGCATATCGTTATACGTTATATCCTATATCAACGTATCGTTATACGTTATATCCTATACCTACATACCGTTATACGTTATATCCTATACGTAGATATCTTTATACGTTATATCCTACATCTCTATATCGTTATACGTTATATCCTATATCTACGTATCGTTATACGTTATATCCTATATCTACGTATCGTTATACGTTATATCGTATATCTACATATCGTTAAACGTTATATCCTATATGTAGATATCGTTATACGTTGTATCCTATATCTACATATCGTTATACGTTATATCCTATATCTACGTATCGTTGTACGTTATATCCTATACCTACATACCGTTATACGTTATATCCTATATCTACATATCGTTATACGTTATATCCTATATGTAGATAACGTTATACGTTATATCCTATATCTACGTATCGTTATACGATATATCCTATGTCTACATATCGTTATACGTCACATCCTATATCTACATATCGTTAAACGTTATATCCTATATGAAGATATCGTTATACGTTATATCCTATATCTGCATATAGTTATACGTTATATCCTATATCTACGTATCGTTATACGTTATATCGTATATGTAGATAACGTTATACGTTGTATCCCATATGCAGATAACGTTTTACGTTATATCCTATATCCACATATCGATATACGTTATATCCTATATGTAGATAACGTTATACGATATATCCTATGTCTACATATCGTTATACGTTATATCCTATATCTACATATCGTTAAACGTTATATCCTATATGTAGATATCGTTATACGTTATATCCTATATGTACGTATCGTTATACGCTATATCCTATATCTACGTATAGTTATACGTTATATACTATGTCTACGTATCGTTATACGTTATATCCTATATCTACGTATCGTTATACGTTATATCCTATATCTACATATCGTCATACGTTATATCCTATATCTACATATCGTTATACGTTATATCCTATATCTACGTATCGTTATACGTTATATCCTATATGTAGATAACGTTATACGTTATATCCTACGTCTACATATCGTTATACGTTATATCCTATATGTAGATATCGTTATACGTTATATCCTATATCTACATATCGCTATACGTTGTATCTTATATCTACGTATCGTTATACGTTATATCCTATATGTAGATAACGTTATACGTTATATGCTACGTCTACATAACGTCATACGTTATGTCCTATATCTACCTATCGTTATACGTTGTATCCTATATCTAGGTATCGTTATACGTTATATCCTATATGTAGATAACGTTATACGTTATATCCTACATCTACATATCGTTATACGTTATATCCTATATGTAGATAACGTTGTACGTTATATCCTATATGTACGTAACGTTATAAGTTATATCCTATATCTACATATCGTTATACGTTATATCCTATATCTACGTATCGTTATACGTTATATCCTATATGTAGATAACGTTATACGTTATATGCTACGTCTACATAACGTCATACGTTATATCCTATATCTACCTATCGTTATACGTTGTATCCTATATCTACGTATCGTTATACGTTATATCCTATATGTAGATAACGTTATACGTTGTATCCTACATCTACATATCGTTATACGTTATATCCTACATCTACATATCGTTATACGTTATATCCTATATCTACGTATCGTTATACGATATATCCTATGTCTACATATCGTTATACGTTATATCCTATATCTACATATCGTTATACGTTATATCCTATATGTAGATATCGTTATACGTTATATCCTATATCTACGTATCGTTATACGTTATATCCTATATCTACGTATCGTTATACGTTATATCGTATATCTACATATCGTTAAACGTTATATCCTATATGTAGATATCGTTATACGTTGTATCCTATATCTACATATCGTTATACGTTATATCCTATATCTACGTATCGTTACACGTTATATCCTATACCTACATACCGTTATACGTTATATCCTATATCTACATATCGTTATACGTTATATCCTATATGTAGATAACGTTATACGTTATATCCTATATCTACGTATCGTTATACGATATATCCTATGTCTACATATCGTTATACGTCACATCCCATATCTACATATCGTTAAACGTTATATCCTATATGAAGATATCGTTATACGTTATGTCCTATATCTGCATATCGTTATACGTTATATCCTATATCAACGTATCGTTATACGTTATATCCTATACCTACCTACCGTTATACGTTATATCCTATATCTACATATCGTTATACGTTATATCCTATAAGTAGATAACGTTTTACGTTATATACTACATCTACGTATCGTTATACGTTATATCCTATATCTACATATCGTTATACGTTATATCCTATATCTACGTATCGTTATACGTTAAATCCTATATGTACGTATCGTTATACGTTATATCGTATATCTACATATCGTTAAACGTTATATCCTATATGTAGATATCGTTATACGTGGTATCCTATATCTACATATCGTTATACGTTATATCCTATATCTACGTATCGTTACACGTTATATCCTATACCTACATACCGTTATACGTTATATCCTATATCTACATATCGTTATACGTTATATCCTATATGTAGATAACGTTATACGTTATATCCTATATTTACGTATCGTTATACGATATATCCTATGTCTACATATCGTTATACGTCACATCCTATATCTACATATCGTTAAACGTTATATCCTATATGAAGATATCGTTATACGTTATGTCCTATATCTGCATATCGTTATACGTTATATCCTATATCAACGTATCGTTATACGTTATATCCTATACCTACATACCGTTATACGTTATATCCTATATCTACATATCGTTATACGTTATATCCTATAAGTAGATAACGTTTTACGTTATATACTACATCTACGTATCGTTATACGTTATATCCTATATCTACATATCGTTATACGTTATATCCTATATCTACGTATCGTTATACGATATATCCTATGTCTACATATCGTTATACGTCACATCCTATATCTACGTATCGTTATACGATATATCCTATGTCTACATATCGTTATACGTTATATCCTATACCTACATACCGTTATACGTTATATCCTATACGTAGATATCTTTATACGTTATATCCTACATCTCTATATCGTTATACGTTATATCCTATATCTACGTATCGTTATACGTTATATCCTATATCTACGTATCGTTATACGTTATATCGTATATCTACATATCGTTAAACGTTATATCCTATATGTAGATATCGTTATACGTTGTATCCTATATCTACATATCGTTATACGTTATATCCTATATCTACGTATCGTTATACGTTATATCCTATACCTACATACCGTTATACGTTATATCCTATATCTACATATCGTTATACGTTATATCCTATATGTAGATAACGTTATACGTTATATCCTATATCTACGTATCGTTATACGATATATCCTATGTCTACATATCGTTATACGTCACATCCTATATCTACATATCGTTAAACGTTATATCCTATATGAAGATATCGTTATACGTTATATCCTATATCTGCATATAGTTATACGTTATATCCTATATCAACGTATCGTTATACGTTATATCCTATACCTACATACTGTTATACGTTATATCCTATATCTACATATCGTGATACGTTATATCCTATATGTAGATATCGTTATACGTTATATCCTATATCTACATATCGTTATACGTTGTATCCTATATCTACGTATCGTTATACGTTATATCCTATATGTAGATAACGTTATACGTTATATCCTACATCTACATATCGTTATACGTTATATTCTATATGTAGATAACGTTATACGTTATATCCTATATCTACGTATCGTTATACGATATATCCTATGTCTACATATCGTTATACGTTATATCCTATACCTACATACCGTTATACGTTATATCCTATACGTAGATATCTTTATACGTTATATCCTACATCTCTATATCGTTATACGTTATATCCTATATCTACATATCGTTATACGTTGTATCCTATATCTACGTATCGTTATACGTTATATCCTATATCTACATATCGTTATACGTTGTATCCTATATCTACGTATCGTTATACGTTATATCCTATATGTAGATAACGTTATATGTTATATCCTACATCTACATATCGTTATACGTTATATCCTATATGTAGATAACGTTATACGTTATATCCTATATCTACGTATCGTTATACGATATATCCTATGTCTACATATCGCTATACGTTATACCCTATATCTACATATCGTTAAACGTTATATCCTATATGTAGATATCGTTATACGTTATATCCTATATGTACGTATCGTTATACGTTATATCCTATATCTACGTATCGTTATACGTTATATCCTATACCTACATACTGTTATACGTTATATCCTATATCTATATATAGTTATACGTTATATCCTATATGTAGATAACGTTATACGTTATATCCTACATCTCTATATCGTTATACGTTATATCCTATATCTACGTATCGTTATACGTTATATCCTATATCTACGTATCGTTATACGTTATATCGTATATCTACATATCGTTAAACGTTATATCCTATATGAAGATATCGTTATACGTTATATCCTATATCTGCATATCGTTATACGTTATATCCTATATCAACGTATCGTTATACGTTATATCCTATACCTACATACTGTTATACGTTATATCCTATATCTACATATCGTTATACGTTATATCCTATATGTAGATATCGTTATACGTTATATCCTATATCTACATATCGTTATACGTTGTATCCTATATCTACGTATCGTTATACGTTATATCCTATATGTAGATAACGTTATACGTTATATCCTACATCTACATATCGTTATACGTTATATCCTATATGTAGATAACGTTATACGTTATATCCTATATCTACGTATCGTTATACGATATATCCTATGTCTACATATCGTTATACGTTATATCCTATACCTACATACCGTTATACGTTATATCCTATACGTAGATATCTTTATACGTTATATCCTACATCTCTATATCGTTATACGTTATATCCTATATCTACGTATCGTTATACGTTATATCCTATACCTACATACTATTATACGTTATACCCTATATCTACATATCGTTATACGTTATATCCTATATGTAGAAAACGTTTTACGTTATATACTATATCTACGTATCGTTATACGTTATATCCTATATCTACATATCGTTATACGTTATATCCTATATCTACATATCGTTATACGTTATATCCTATATCTACGTATCGTTATACGTTATATCCTATATCTACATATCGTTATACGTTGTATCCTATATCTACGTATCGTTATACGTTATATCCTATATGTAGATAACGTTATACGTTATATCCTACATCTACATATCGTTATACGTTATATCCTATATCTACATATCGTTATACGTTATATCCTATATCTGCGTATCGTTATACGTTATATCCTATATGTAGATAGCGTTATACGTTATATCCTACGTCTACATATCGTTATACGTTATATCCTGTATGTAGATAACGTTATACGTTATATCCTATATGTACGTATCGTTATAAGTTATATCCTATATCTACATATCGTTATACGTTATATCCTATATCTACGTATCGTTATACGTTATATCCTATATGTAGATAACGTTATACGTTATATCCTATATCTACGTATCGTTATACGATATATCCTATGTCTACATATCGTTATACGTTATATCCTATATCTACATATCGTTAAACGTTATATCCTATATGTAGATATCGTTATACGTTATATCCTATATGTACGTATCGTTATACGTTATATCCTATATCTACGTATCGTTATACGTTATATCCTATACCTACATATTGTTATACGTTATATCCTATATCTACATATCGTTATACGTTATATCCTATATGTAGATAACGTTTTACGTTATATACTATATCTACATATCGTTATACGTTGTATCCTATATCTACGTATCGTTATACGTTATATCCTATATGTAGATAACGTTATACGTTATATCCTACATCTCTATATCGTTATACGTTATATCCTATATCTACGTATCGTTATACGTTATATCCTATACCTACATACTATTATACGTTATATCCTATATCTACATATCGTTATAAGTTATATCCTATATGTAGAAAACGTTTTACGTTATATACTATATCTACGTATCGTTATACGTTATATCCTATATCTACATATCGTTATACGTTATATCCTATATCTACATATCGTTATACGTTATATCCTATATCTACGTATCGTTATACGTTATATCCTATATCTACATATCGTTATACGTTGTATCCTATATCTACGTATCGTTATACGTTATATCTTATATGTAGATAACGTTATACGTTATATCCTACATCTACATATCGTTATACGTTATATCCTATATGTAGATAACGTTATACGTTATATCCTATATCTACGTATCGTTATACGATATATCCTATGTCTACATATCGCTATACGTTATATCCTATATCTACATATCGTTAAACGTTATATCCAATATGTAGATATCGTTATACGTTATATCCTATATGTACGTATCGTTATACGTTATATCCTATATCTACGTATCGTTATACGTTATATCCTATACCTACATACTGTTATACGTTATATCCTATATCTACATATAGTTATACGTTATATCCTATATGTAGATAACTTTATACGTTATATCCTACATCTCTATATCGTTATACGTTATATCCTATATCTACGTATCGTTATACGTTATATCCTATACCTACATACTATTATACGTTATATCCTATATCTACATATCGTTATACGTTATATCCTATATGTAGAAAACGTTTTACGTTATATACTATATCTACGTATCGTTATACGTTATATCCTATATCTACATATCGTTATACGTTATATCCTATATCTACATATCGTTATACGTTATATCCTATATCTACGTATCGTTATACGTTATATCCTATATCTACATATCGTTATACGTTGTATCCTATATCTACGTATCGTTATACGTTATATCCTATATGTAGATAACGTTATACGTTATATCCTACATCTACATATCGTTATACGTTATATCCTATATCTACATATCGTTATACGTTATATCCTATATCTGCGTATCGTTATACGTTATATCCTATATGTAGATAGCGTTATACGTTATATCCTACGTCTACATATCGTTATACGTTATATCCTGTATGTAGATAACGTTATACGTTATATCCTATATGTACGTATCGTTATAAGTTATATCCTATATCTACATATCGTTATACGTTATATCCTATATCTACATATCGTTAAACGTTATATCCTATATGTAGATATCGTTATACGTTATATCCTATATGTACGTATCGTTATACGTTATATCCTATATCTACGTATCGTTATACGTTATATCCTATACCTACATATTGTTATACGTTATATCCTATATCTACATATCGTTATACGTTATATCCTATATGTAGATAACGTTTTACGTTATATACTATATCTACATATCGTTATACGTTGTATCCTATATCTACGTATCGTTATACGTTATATCCTATATGTAGATAACGTTATACGTTATATCCTACATCTACATATCGTTATACGTTATATCCTATACCTACGTATCGTTATACGATATATCCTATGTCTACATATCGTTATACGTTATATCCTATATCTACATATCGTTAAACGTTATATCCCATATGTAGATATCGTTATACGTTATATCCTATATCTGCACATCGTTATACGTTATATCCTATATGTAGAAAACGTTTTACGTTATATACTATATCTACGTATCGTTATACGTTATATCCTATATCTACATATCGTTATACGTTATATCCTATATCTACATATCGTTATACGTTATATCCTATATCTACGTATCGTTATACGTTATATCCTATATCTACATATCGTTATACGTTGTATCCTATATCTACGTATCGTTATACGTTATATCCTATATGTAGATAACGTTATACGTTATATCCTACATCTACATATCGTTATACGTTATATCCTATATGTAGATAACGTTATACGTTATATCCTATATCTACGTATCGTTATACGATATATCCTATGTCTACATATCGTTATACGTTATATCCTATATCTACATATCGTTAAACGTTATATCCTATATGTAGATATCGTTATACGTTATATCCTATATGTACGTATCGTTATACGTTATATCCTATATCTACGTATCGTTATACGTTATATCCTATACGTACATACTGTTATACGTTATATCCTATATCTACATATAGTTATACGTTATATCCTATATGTAGATAACGTTATACGTTATATCCTACGTCTACATATCGTTATACGTTATATCCTATATGTAGATATCGTTATACGTTATATCCTATATCTACACATCCTTATACGTTGTATCCTATATCTACGTATCGTTATACGTTATATCCTATATGTAGATAACGTTATACGTTATATCCTACATCTACATATCGTTATACGTTATATCCTATATCTACATATCGTTATACGTTATATCCTATATCTGCGTATCGTTATACGTTATATCCTATATGTAGATAGCGTTATACGTTATATCCTACGTCTACATATCGTTATACGTTATATCCTGTATGTAGATAACGTTATACGTTATATCCTATATGTACGTATCGTTATAAGTTATATCCTATATCTACATATCGTTATACGTTATATCCTATATCTACGTATCGTTATACGTTATATCCTATATGTAGATAACGTTATACGTTATATCCTATATGTAGATAACGTTATACGTTATATCCTATATCTACGTATCGTTATGCGATATATCCTATGTCTACATATCGTTATACGTTATATCCTATATCTACATATCGTTAAACGTTATATCCTATATGTAGATATCGTTATACGTTATATCCTATATGTACGAATCGTTATACGTTATATCCTATATCTACGTATCGTTATACGTTATATCCTATACCTACATACTGTTATACGTTATATCCTATATCTACATATCGTTATACGTTATATCCTATATGTAGATAACGTTTTACGTTATATACTCTATCTACATATCGTTATACGTTGTATCCTATATCTACGTATCGTTATACGTTATATCCTATATGTAGATAACGTTATACGTTATATCCTACATCTACATATCGTTATACGTTATATCCTATATGTACGTATCGTTATAAGTTATATCCTACATCTACATATCGTTATACGTTATATCCTATATCTACGTATCGTTATACGTTATATCCTATATGTAGATAACGTTATACGTTATATCCTACGTCTACATATCGTTATACGTTATATCCTATATGTAGATAACGTTATACGTTATATCCTATATCTACATATCGTTATACGTTATATCCTATATGTACGTATCGTTATAAGTTATATCCTATATCTACATATCGTTCTACGTTATATCCTATATCTACGTATCGTTATACGTTATATCCTATATGTAGATAGCGTTATACGTTATATCCTATATCTACGTATCGTTATACGTTATATCCTATACCTACATACTGTTATACGTTATATCCTATATCTACATATCGTTATACGTTATATCCTATATCTACGTATCGTTATACGTTATATCCTATATGTAGATAGCGTTATACGTTATATCCTATATCTACGTATCGTTATACGTTATATCCTATACCTACATACTGTTATACGGTATATCCTATATCTACATATCGTTATACGTTATATCCTATATGTAGATAACGTTTTACGTTATATACTATACCTACGTATCGTTATACGATATATCCTATGTCTACATATCGTTATACGTTATATACTATGTCTACGTATCGTTATACGTTATATCCTATACCTACATACTGTTATACGTTATATCCTATATCTACATATCGTTATACGTTATATCCTATATGTAGAAAACGTTTTACGTTATATACTATATCTACGTATCGTTATACGTTATATCCTATATGTACGTATCGTTATAAGTTATATCCTATATCTACATATCGTTATACGTTATATCCTATATCTACGTATCGTTATACGTTATATCCTATATGTAGATAACGTTATACGTTATATCCTACGTCTACATATCGTTATACGTTATATCCTATATGTAGATAACGTTATACGTTATATCCTACATCTACATATCGTTATACGTTATATCCTATATGTACGTATCGTTATAAGTTATATCCTATATCTACATATCGTTATACGTTATATCCTATATCTACGTATCGTTATACGTTATATCCTATATGTAGATAGCGTTATACGTTATATCCTACGTCTACATATCGTTATACGTTATATCCTGTATGTAGATAACGTTATACGTTATATCCTATATGTACGTATCGTTATAAGTTATATCCTATATCTACATATCGTTATACGTTATATCCTATATCTACGTATCGTTATACGTTATATCCTGTATGTAGATAACGTTATACGTTATATCCTACGTCTACATATCGTTATACGTTATATCCTATATGCAGATGTCGTTATACGTTATATTCTATATCTACATATCGTTATACGTTGTATCCTATATCTACGTATCGTTATACGATGTATCCTATATCTACGTATCGTTATACGTTATATCCTGTATGTAGATAACGTCATACGTTATATCCTACGTCTACATATCGTTATACGTAATATCCTGTATGTAGATAACGTTATACGTTATATCCTATATGTACGTAACGTTATAAGTTATATCCTATATCTACATATCGTTATACGTTATATCCTATATCTACGTATCGTTATACGTTATATCCTATATGTAGATAACGTCATACGTTATATCCTACGTCTACATATCGTTATACGTTATATCCTATATGTAGATGTTGTTATACGTTATATCCTATATCTACATATCGTTTTACGTTGTATCCTATATCTACGTATCGTTATACGTTGTATCCTATATCTACGTATCGTTATACGTTATATCCTATATGTAGATAACGTTATACGTTATATCCTACATCTACATATCGTTATACGTTATATCATATACCTACGTATCGTTATACGATATATCCTATGTCTACATATCGTTATACGTTATATCCTATATCTACATATCGTTATACGTTGTATCCTATATCTACGTATCGTTATACGTTATATCCCATATGTAGATAACGTTATACGTTATATCCTACATCTACATATCGTTATACGTTATATCCTATATGTACGTATCGTTATAAGTTATATCCTATATCTACATATCGTTATACGTTATATCCTATATCTACGTATCGTTATACGTTATATCCTATATGCAGATAGCGTTATACGTTATATCCTACGTCTACATATCGTTATACGTTATATCCTGTATGTAGATAACGTTATACGTTATATCCTATATGTACGTAACGTTATAAGTTATATTCTATATGTACGTATCGTTATAAGTTATATCCTATATCTACATATCGTTATACGTTATATCCTATATCTACGTATCGTTATACGTTATATCCTATATGTAGATGTCGTTATACGTTATATCCTAAATCTACATATCGTTATACGTTGTATCCTATATCTACGTATCGTTATACGTTATATCCTATATGTACGTATCGTTATAAGTTATATCCTATATCTACATATCGTTATACGTTATATCCTATATCTACGTATCGTTATACGTTATATCCTATATGCAGATAGCGTTATACGTTATATCCTACATCTACATATCGTTATACGTTATATCCTATATGTACGTATCGTTATAAGTTATATCCTATATCTACATATCGTTATACGTTATATCCTATATCTACGTATCGTTATACGTTATATCCTATATGCAGATAGCGTTATACGTTGTATCCTATATCTACGTATCGTTATACGTTATATCCCATATGTAGATAACGTTATACGTTATATCCTACATCTACATATCGTTATACGTTATATCCTATATGTACGTATCGTTATAAGTTATATCCTATATCTACATATCGTTATACGTTATATCCTATATCTACGTATCGTTATACGTTATATCCTATATGTAGATGTCGTTATACGTTATATCCTATATCTACATATCGTTATACGTTGTATCCTATATCTACGTATCGTTATACGTTATATCCTATATGTACGTATCGTTATAAGTTATATCCTATATCTACATATCGTTATACGTTATATCCTATATCTACGTATCGTTATACGTTATATCCTATATGCAGATAGCGTTATACGTTATATCCTACGTCTACATATCGTTATACGTTATATCCTGTATGTAGATAACGTTATACGTTATATCCTATATCTACGTATCGTTATACGTTATATCCTATATGTAGATAGCGTTATACGTTATATCCTACGTCTACATATCGTTATACGTTATATCCTGTATGTAGATAACGTTATACGTTATATCCTATATGTACGTATCGTTATAAGTTATATCCTATATCTACATATCGTTATACGTTATATCCTATATCTACGTATCGTTATACGATATATCCTATGTCTACATATCGTTATACGTTATATACTATGTCTACGTATCTTTATACGTTATATCCTATATCTACGTATCGTTATACGTTATATCGTATATGTAGATAACACTATACGTTGTATCCCATATGCAGATAACGTTTTACGTTATATCCTATATCCACATATCGATATACGTTATCTCCTATATGTAGATAACGTTATACGATATATCCTATGTCTACATATCGTTATACGTTATATCCTATATCTACATATCGTTAAACGTTATATCCTATATGTAGATATCGTTATATGTTATATCCTATATGTACGTATCGTTATACGTTATATCCTATATCTACGTATCGTTATACGTTATATACTATGTCTACGTATCGATATACGTTATATCCTATATCTACGTATCGTTATACGTTATATCCTATATGTAGATAACGTTTTACGTTATCTACTATATCTACGTATCGTTATAAGTTATATCCTATATGTACGTATCGTTATAAGTTATATCCTATATCTACATATCGTTATACGTTATATCCTATATCTACGTATCGTTGTACGTTATATCCTATATGTAGATAGCGTTATACGTTATATCCTACGTCTACATATCGTTATACGTTATATCCTGTATGTAGATAACGTTATACGTTATATCTTATATGTACGTATCGTTATAAGTTATATCCTATATCTACATATCGTTATACGTTATATCCTATATCTACGTATCGTTATACGTTATATCCTATATGTAGATAACGTTATACGTTATATCCTACGTCTACATATCGTTATACGTTATATCCTATATGTAGATATCGTTATACGTTATATCCTATATCTACATATCGCTATACGTTGTATCTTATATCCACTTATCGTTATACGTTATATCCTATATGTAGATAACGTTATACGTTATATCCTACATCTACATATCGTTATACGTTATATCCTATATCTACATATCGTTATACGTTATATCCTACATCTACGTATCGTTATACGTTATATCCTATATGTAGATAGCGTTATACGTTATATCCTACGTCTACATATCGTTATACGTTATATCCTGTATGTAGATAACGTTATACGTTATATCCTATATGTACGTATCGTTATACGATATATCCTATGTCTACATATCGTTATACGTTATATCCTATATCTACATATCGTTAAACGTTATATCCTATATGTAGATATCGTTATACGTTATATCCTATATCTGCATATCGTTATACGTTATATCCTATATCTACGTATCGTTATACGTTATATCCTATACCTACATACCGTTATACGTTATATCCTATATCTACATATCGTTATACGTTATATCCTATATGTAGATAACGTTTTACGTTTTATACTATATCTACGTATCGTTATACGTTATATCCTATATGTAGATAACGTTTTACGTTATATACTTTATCTACATATCGTTATACGTTATATCCTATATGTAGATAACGTTTTACGTTATATACTATATCTACGTATCGTCATACGTTATATCCTATATGTAGATAACGTTTTACGTTATATCCTATATCTACGTATCGTTATACGTTATATCCTATATGCAGATAGCGTTATACGTTATATCCTACGTCTACATATCGTTATACGTTATATCCTGTATGTAGATAACGTTATACGTTATATCCTATATGTACGTAACGTTATAAGTTATATTCTATATGTACGTATCGTTATAAGTTATATCCTATATCTACATATCGTTATACGTTATATCCTATATCTACGTATCGTTATACGTTATATCCTATATGTAGATGTCGTTATACGTTATATCCTATATGCAGATAGCGTTATACGTTGTATCCTATATCTACGTATCGTTATACGTTATATCCCATATGTAGATAACGTTATACGTTATATCCTACATCTACATATCGTTATACGTTATATCCTATATCTACGTATCGTTATACGTTATATCCTATATGTACGTATCGTTATAAGTTATATCCTATATCTACATATCGTTATACGTTATATCCTATATCTACGTATCGTTATACGTTATATCCTATATGCAGATAGCGTTATACGTTGTATCCTATATCTACGTATCGTTATACGTTATATCCCATATGTAGATAACGTTATACGTTATATCCTACATCTACATATCGTTATACGTTATATCCTATATGTACGTATCGTTATAAGTTATATCCTATATCTACATATCGTTATACGTTATATCCTATATCTACGTATCGTTATACGTTATATCCTATATGTAGATGTCGTTATACGTTATATCCTATATCTACATATCGTTATACGTTGTATCCTATATCTACGTATCGTTATACGTTATATCCTATATGTACGTATCGTTATAAGTTATATCCTATATCTACATATCGTTTTACGTTATATCCTATATCTAGGTATCGTTATACGTTATATCCTATATGCAGATAGCGTTATACGTTATATCCTACGTCTACATATCGTTATACGTTATATCCTGTATGTAGATAACGTTATACGTTATATCCTATATCTACGTATCGTTATACGTTATATCCTATATGTAGATAGCGTTATACGTTATATCCTACGTCTACATATCGTTATACGTTATATCCTGTATGTAGATAACGTTATACGTTATATCCTGTATGTACGTATCGTTATAAGTTATATCCTATATCTACATATCGTTATACGTTATATCCTATATCTACGTATCGTTATACGATATATCCTATGTCTACATATCGTTATACGTTATATACTATGTCTACGTATCTTTATACGTTATATCCTATATCTACGTATCGTTATACGTTATATCGTATATGTAGATAACACTATACGTTGTATCCCATATGCAGATAACGTTTTACGTTATATCCTATATCCACATATCGATATACGTTATCTCCTATATGTAGATAACGTTATACGATATATCCTATGTCTACATATCGTTATACGTTATATCCTATATCTACATATCGTTAAACGTTATATCCTATATGTAGATATCGTTATATGTTATATCCTATATGTACGTATCGTTATACGTTATATCCTATATCTACGTATCGTTATACGTTATATACTATGTCTACGTATCGATATACGTTATATCCTATATCTACGTATCGTTATACGTTATATCCTATATGTAGATAACGTTTTACGTTATCTACTATATCTACGTATCGTTATAAGTTATATCCTATATGTACGTATCGTTATAAGTTATATCCTATATCTACATATCGTTATACGTTATATCCTATATCTACGTATCGTTGTACGTTATATCCTATATGTAGATAGCGTTATACGTTATATCCTACGTCTACATATCGTTATACGTTATATCCTGTATGTAGATAACGTTATACGTTATATCTTATATGTACGTATCGTTATAAGTTATATCCTATATCTACATATCGTTATACGTTATATCCTATATCTACGTATCGTTATACGTTATATCCTATATGTAGATAACGTTATACGTTATATCCTACGTCTACATATCGTTATACGTTATATCCTATATGTAGATATCGTTATACGTTATATCCTATATCTACATATCACTATACGTTGTATCTTATATCCACTTATCGTTATACGTTATATCCTATATGTAGATAACGTTATACGTTATATCCTACATCTACATATCGTTATACGTTATATCCTATATCTACATATCGTTATACGTTATATCCTACATCTACGTATCGTTATACGTTATATCCTATATGTAGATAGCGTTATACGTTATATCCTACGTCTACATATCGTTATACGTTATATCCTGTATGTAGATAACGTTATACGTTATATCCTATATGTACGTATCGTTATACGATATATCCTATGTCTACATATCGTTATACGTTATATCCTATATCTACATATCGTTAAACGTTATATCCTATATGTAGATATCGTTATACGTTATATCCTATATCTGCATATCGTTATACGTTATATCCTATATCTACGTATCGTTATACGTTATATCCTATACCTACATACCGTTATACGTTATATCCTATATCTACATATCGTTATACGTTATATCCTATATGTAGATAACGTTTTACGTTTTATACTATATCTACGTATCGTTATACGTTATATCCTATATGTAGATAACGTTTTACGTTATATACTTTATCTACATATCGTTATACGTTATATCCTATATGTAGATAACGTTTTACGTTATATACTATATCTACGTATCGTCATACGTTATATCCTATATGTAGATAACGTTTTACGTTATATCCTATATCTACGTATCGTTATACGTTATATCCTATATCTACATATCGTTATACGTTATATCCTATATGTAGATAACGTTTTACGTTATATACTATATCTACGTATCGTTATACGTTATATCCTATATCTACATAACGTTATACGTTATATCCTACGTCTACATATCGTTATACGTTATATCCTATATGTAGATATCGTTATACGTTATATCCTATATGTAGATAACGTTATACGTTATATCCTATATCTACGTATCGTTATACGATATATCCTATGTCTACATATCGTTATACGTTATATCCTATATGTAGATAACGTTTTACGTTATATACTATATCTACGTATCGTTATACGTTATATCCTATATCTACATATCGTTATACGTTATATCCTATATCTACATATCGTTATACGTTATATCCTATATCTACGTATCGTTATACGTTATATCCTATATGCAGATAACGTTATACGTTATATCCTACGTCTACATATCGTTATACGTTATATCCTATATGTAGATATCGTTATAGGTTATATCCTATATCTACATATCGTTATACGTTGTATCCTATATCTACATATCGTTATACGTTGTATCCTACATCTACATATCGTTATACGTTATATCCTATATCTACATATCGTTATACGTTATATCCTACATCTACGTATCGTTATACGTTATATCCTATATGTAGATAGCGTTATACGTTATATCCTACGTCTACATATCGTTATACGTTATATCCTGTATGTAGACAACGTTATACGTTATATCCTATATGTACGTATCGTTATACGATATATCCTATGTCTACATATCGTTATACGTTATATCCTATATCTACGTATCGTTATACGTTATATCCTATATGCAGATAGCGTTATACGTTATATCCTACGTCTACATATCGTTATACGTAATATCCTGTATGTAGATAACGTTATACGTTATATCCTATATGTACGTAACGTTATAAGTTATATCCTATATCTACATATCGTTATACGTTATATCCTATATCTACGTATCGTTATACGTTATATCCTATATGTAGATAACGTCATACGTTATATCCTACGTCTACATATCGTTATACGTTATATCCTATATGTAGATGTCGTTATACGTTATATCCTATATCTACATATCGTTTTACGTTGTATCCTATATCTACGTATCGTTATACGTTGTATCCTATATCTACGTATCGTTATACGTTATATCCTATATGTAGATAACGTTATACGTTATATCCTACATCTACATATCGTTATACGTTATATCATATACCTACGTATCGTTATACGATATATCCTATGTCTACATATCGTTATACGTTATATCCTATATCTACATATCGTTATACGTTGTATCCTATATCTACGTATCGTTATACGTTATATCCCATATGTAGATAACGTTATACGTTATATCCTACATCTACATATCGTTATACGTTATATCCTATATGTACGTATCGTTATAAGTTATATCCTATATCTACATATCGTTATACGTTATATCCTATATCTACGTATCGTTATACGTTATATCCTATATGCAGATAGCGTTATACGTTATATCCTACGTCTACATATCGTTATACGTTATATCCTGTATGTAGATAACGTTATACGTTATATCCTATATGTACGTAACGTTATAAGTTATATTCTATATGTACGTATCGTTATACGTTATATCATATATCTACATATCGTTATACGTTATATCCTATATCTACGTATCGTTATACGTTATATCCTATATGTAGATGTCGTTATACGTTATATCCTAAATCTACATATCGTTATACGTTGTATCCTATATCTACGTATCGTTATACGTTATATCCTATATGTACGTATCGTTATAAGTTATATCCTATATCTACATATCGTTATACGTTATATCCTATATCTACGTATCGTTATACGTTATATCCTATATGCAGATAGCGTTATACGCTATATCCTACATCTACATATCGTTATACGTTATATCCTATATGTACGTATCGTTATAAGTTATATCCTATATCTACATATCGTTATACGTTATATCCTATATCTACGTATCGTTATACGTTATATCCCATATGTAGATAACGTTATACGTTATATCCTACATCTTCATATCGTTATACGTTATATCCTATATGTACGTATCGTTATAAGTTATATCCTATATCTACATATCGTTATACGTTATATCCTATATCTACGTATCGTTATACGTTATATCCTATATGTAGATGTCGTTATACGTTATATCCTATATCTACATATCGTTATACGTTGTATCCTATATCTACGTATCGTTATACGTTATATCCTATATGTACGTATCGTTATAAGTTATATCCTATATCTACATATCGTTATACGTTATATCCTATATCTACGTATCGTTATACGTTATATCCTATATGCAGATAGCGTTATACGTTATATCCTACGTCTACATATCGTTATACGTTATATCCTGTATGTAGATAACGTTATACGTTATATCCTATATCTACGTATCGTTATACGTTATATCCTATATGTAGATGGCGTTATACGTTATATCCTACGTCTACATATCGTTATACGTTATATCCTGTATGTAGATAACGTTATACGTTATATCCTATATGTACGTATCGTTATACGTTATATCCTATATCTACGTATCGTTATACGTTATATCCTATATGTAGATGTCGTTATACGTTATATCCTATATCTACATATCGTTATACGTTGTATCCTATATCTACATATCGTTATACGTTATATCCTATATCTACGTATCGTTATACGATATATCCTATGTCTACATATCGTTATACGTTATATACTATGTCTACGTATCTTTATACGTTATATCCTATATCTACGTATCGTTATACGTTATATCGTATATGTAGATAACACTATACGTTGTATCCCATATGCAGATAACGTTTTACGTTATATCCTATATCCACATATCGATATACGTTATCTCCTATATGTAGATAACGTTATACGATATATCCTATGTCTACATATCGTTATACGTTATATCCTATATCTACATATCGTTAAACGTTATATGCTATATGTAGATATCGTTATATGTTATATCCTATATGTACGTATCGTTATACGTTATATCCTATATCTACGTATCGTTATACGTTATATACTATGTCTACGTATCGATATACGTTATATCCTATATCTACGTATCGTTATACGTTATATCCTATATGTAGATAACGTTTTACGTTATCTACTATATCTACGTATCGTTATAAGTTATATCCTATATGTACGTATCGTTATAAGTTATATCCTATATCTACATATCGTTATACGTTATATCCTATATCTACGTATCGTTGTACGTTATATCCTATATGTAGATAGCGTTATACGTTATATCCTACGTCTACATATCGTTATACGTTATATCCTGTATGTAGATAACGTTATACGTTATATCTTATATGTACGTATCGTTATAAGTTATATCCTATATCTACATATCGTTATACGTTATATCCTATATCTACGTATCGTTATACGTTATATCCTATATGTAGATAACGTTATACGTTATATCCTACGTCTACATATCGTTATACGTTATATCCTATATGTAGATATCGTTATACGTTATATCCTATATCTACATATCGCTATACGTTGTATCTTATATCCACTTATCGTTATACGTTATATCCTATATGTAGATAACGTTATACGTTATATCCTACATCTACATATCGTTATACGTTATATCCTATATCTACATATCGTTATACGTTATATCCTACATCTACGTATCGTTATACGTTATATCCTATATGTAGATAGCGTTATACGTTATATCCTACGTCTACATATCGTTATACGTTATATCCTGTATGTAGATAACGTTATACGTTATATCCTATATGTACGTATCGTTATACGATATATCCTATGTCTACATATCGTTATACGTTATATCCTATATCTACATATCGTTAAACGTTATATCCTATATCTACATATCGTTATACGTTGTATCCTATATATGCATATCGTTATACGTTATATCCTATATCTACGTATCGTAATACGCTATATCCTATACCTACATACCGTTATACGTTATATCCTATATCTACATATCGTTATACGTTATATCCTATATGTAGATAACGTTTTACGTTATATACTATATCTACTTATCGTTATACGTTATATCCTATATCTACATATCGTTATACGTTATATCCTATATCTACATATCGTTATACGTTATATCCTATATCTACGTATCGTTATACGTTATATCCTATATGCAGATAACGTTATACGTTATATCCTACGTCTACATATCGTTATACGTTATATCCTATATGTAGATATCGTTATAGGTTATATCCTATATCTACATATCGTTATACGTTGTATCCTACATCTACATATCGTTATACGTTATATCCTATATCTACATATCGTTATACGTTATATCCTACATCTACGTATCGTTATACGTTATATCCTATATGTAGATAGCGTTAGACGTTATATCCTACGTCTACATATCGTTATACGTTATATCCTGTATGTAGACAACGTTATACGTTATATCCTATATGTACGTATCGTTATACGATATATCCTATGTCTACATATCGTTATACGTTATATCCTATATCTACGTATCGTTATACGTTATATCCTATATGCAGATAGCGTTATACGTTATATCCTACGTCTACATATCGTTGTACGTAATATCCTGTATGTAGATAACGTTATACGTTATATCCTATATGTACGTAACGTTATAAGTTATATCCTATATCTACATATCGTTATACGTTATATCCTATATCTACGTATCGTTATACGTTATATCCTATATGTAGATAACGTCATACGTTATATCCTACGTCTACATATCGTTATACGTTATATCCTATATGTAGATGTCGTTATACGTTATATCCTATATCTACATATCGTTTTACGTTGTATCCTATATCTACGTATCGTTATACGTTATATCCTATATGTTGATAACGTTTTACGTTATATACTATATCTACATATCGTTATACGTTATATCCTATATGTAGATAACGTTTTACGTTATATACTATATCTACGTATCGTCATACGTTATATCCTATATGTAGATAACGTTTTACGTTATATCCTATATCTACGTATCGTTATACGTTATATCCTATATCTACATATCGTTATACGTTATATCCTACATCTACATATCGTTATACGTTATATCCTATATGTACGTATCGTTATAAGTTATATCCTATATCTACATATCGTTATACGTTATATCCTATATCTACGTATCGTTATACGTTATATCCTATATGCAGATAGCGTTATACGTTATATCCTACGTCTACATATCGTTATACGTTATATCCTGTATGTAGATAACGTTATACGTTATATCCTATATGTACGTAACGTTATAAGTTATATTCTATATGTACGTATCGTTATACGTTATATCATATATGTAGATGTCGTTATACGTTATATCCTATATCTACATATCGTTTTACGTTGTATCCTATATCTACGTATCGTTATACGTTGTATCCTATATCTACGTATCGTTATACGTTATATCCTATATGTAGATAACGTTATACGTTATATCCTACATCTACATATCGTTATACGTTATATCATATACCTACGTATCGTTATACGATATATCCTATGTCTACATATCGTTATACGTTATATCCTATATCTACATATCGTTATACGTTGTATCCTATATCTACGTATCGTTATACGTTATATCCCATATGTAGATAACGTTATACGTTATATCCTACATCTACATATCGTTATACGTTATATCCTATATGTACGTATCGTTATAAGTTATATCCTATATCTACATATCGTTATACGTTATATCCTATATCTACGTATCGTTATACGTTATATCCTATATGCAGATAGCGTTATACGTTATATCCTACGTCTACATATCGTTATACGTTATATCCTGTATGTAGATAACGTTATACGTTATATCCTATATGTACGTAACGTTATAAGTTATATTCTATATGTACGTATCGTTATACGTTATATCATATATCTACATATCGTTATACGTTATATCCTATATCTACGTATCGTTATACGTTATATCCTATATGTAGATGTCGTTATACGTTATATCCTAAATCTACATATCGTTATACGTTATATCCTATATCTACGTATCGTTATACGTTATATCCTATATGCAGATAGCGTTATACGTTATATCCTACATCTACATATCGTTATACGTTATATCCTATATGTACGTATCGTTATAAGTTATATCCTATATCTACATATCGTTATACGTTATATCCTATATCTACGTATCGTTATACGTTATATCCTATATGCAGATAGCGTTATACGTTGTATCCTATATCTACGTATCGTTATACGTTATATCCCATATGTAGATAACGTTATACGTTATATCCTACATCTTCATATCGTTATACGTTATATCCTATATGTACGTATCGTTATAAGTTATATCCTATATCTACATATCGTTATACGTTATATCCTATATCTACGTATCGTTATACGTTATATCCTATATGTAGATGTCGTTATACGTTATATCCTATATCTACATATCGTTATACGTTGTATCCTATATCTACGTATCGTTATACGTTATATCCTATATGTACGTATCGTTATAAGTTATATCCTATATCTACATATCGTTATACGTTATATCCTATATCTACGTATCGTTATACGTTATATCCTATATGCAGATAGCGTTATACGTTATATCCTACGTCTACATATCGTTATACGTTATATCCTATATCTACGTATCGTTATACGTTATATCCTATATGCAGATAGCGTTATACGTTATATCCTACGTCTACATATCGTTATACGTTATATCCTGTATGTAGATAACGTTATACGTTATATCCTATATGTACGTAACGTTATAAGTTATATTCTATATGTACGTATCGTTATACGTTATATCATATATGTAGATGTCGTTATACGTTATATCCTATATCTACATATCGTTTTACGTTGTATCCTATATCTACGTATCGTTATACGTTGTATCCTATATCTACGTATCGTTATACGTTATATCCTATATGTAGATAACGTTATACGTTATATCCTACATCTACATATCGTTATACGTTATATCATATACCTACGTATCGTTATACGATATATCCTATGTCTACATATCGTTATACGTTATATCCTATATCTACATATCGTTATACGTTGTATCCTATATCTACGTATCGTTATACGTTATATCCCATATGTAGATAACGTTATACGTTATATCCTACATCTACATATCGTTATACGTTATATCCTATATGTACGTATCGTTATAAGTTATATCCTATATCTACATATCGTTATACGTTATATCCTATATCTACGTATCGTTATACGTTATATCCTATATGCAGATAGCGTTATACGTTATATCCTACGTCTACATATCGTTATACGTTATATCCTGTATGTAGATAACGTTATACGTTATATCCTATATGTACGTAACGTTATAAGTTATATTCTATATGTACGTATCGTTATACGTTATATCATATATCTACATATCGTTATACGTTATATCCTATATCTACGTATCGTTATACGTTATATCCTATATGTAGATGTCGTTATACGTTATATCCTAAATCTACATATCGTTATACGTTATATCCTATATCTACGTATCGTTATACGTTATATCCTATATGCAGATAGCGTTATACGTTATATCCTACATCTACATATCGTTATACGTTATATCCTATATGTACGTATCGTTATAAGTTATATCCTATATCTACATATCGTTATACGTTATATCCTATATCTACGTATCGTTATACGTTATATCCTATATGCAGATAGCGTTATACGTTGTATCCTATATCTACGTATCGTTATACGTTATATCCCATATGTAGATAACGTTATACGTTATATCCTACATCTTCATATCGTTATACGTTATATCCTATATGTACGTATCGTTATAAGTTATATCCTATATCTACATATCGTTATACGTTATATCCTATATCTACGTATCGTTATACGTTATATCCTATATGTAGATGTCGTTATACGTTATATCCTATATCTACATATCGTTATACGTTGTATCCTATATCTACGTATCGTTATACGTTATATCCTATATGTACGTATCGTTATAAGTTATATCCTATATCTACATATCGTTATACGTTATATCCTATATCTACGTATCGTTATACGTTATATCCTATATGCAGATAGCGTTATACGGTATATCCTACGTCTACATATCGTTATACGTTATATCCTGTATGTAGATAACGTTATACGTTATATCCTATATCTACGTATCGCTATACGTTGTATCCTATATGTAGATAGCGTTATACGTTATATCCTACGTCTACATATCGTTATACGTTATATCCTGTATGTAGATAACGTTATACGTTATATCCTATATGTACGTATCGTTATACGTTATATCCTATATCTACGTATCGTTATACGTTATATCCTATATGTAGATGTCGTTATACGTTATATCCTATATCTACATATCGTTATACGTTGTATCCTATATCTACATATCGTTATACGTTATATCCTATATCTACGTATCGTTATACGATATATCCTATGTCTACATATCGTTATACGTTATATACTATGTCTACGTATCTTTATACGTTATATCCTATATCTACGTATCGTTATACGTTATATCGTATATGTAGATAACACTATACGTTGTATCCCATATGCAGATAACGTTTTACGTTATATCCTATATCCACATATCGATATACGTTATCCCCTATATGTAGATAACGTTATACGATATATCCTATGTCTACATATCGTTATACGTTATATCCTATATCTACATATCGTTAAACGTTATATCCTATATGTAGATATCGTTATATGTTATATCCTATATGTACGTATCGTTATACGTTATATCCTATATCTACGTATCGTTATACGTTATATACTATGTCTACGTATCGATATACGCTATATCCTATATCTACGTATCGTTATACGTTATATCCTATATGTAGATAACGTTTTACGTTATCTACTATATCTACGTATCGTTATAAGTTATATCCTATATGTACGTATCGTTATAAGTTATATCCTATATCTACATATCGTTATACGTTATATCCTATATCTACGTATCGTTGTACGTTATATCCTATATGTAGATAGCGTTATACGTTATATCCTACGTCTACATATCGTTATACGTTATATCCTGTATGTAGATAACGTTATACGTTATATCTTATATGTACGTATCGTTATAAGTTATATCCTATATCTACATATCGTTATACGTTATATCCTATATCTACGTATCGTTATACGTTATATCCTATATGTAGATAACGTTATACGTTATATCCTACGTCTACATATCGTCATACGTTATATCCTATATGTAGATATCGTTACACGTTATATCCTATATCTACATATCGCTATACGTTGTATCTTATATCCACTTATCGTTATACGTTATATCCTATATGTAGATAACGTTATACGTTATATCCTACATCTACATATCGTTATACGTTATATCCTATATCTACATATCGTTATACGTTATATCCTACATCTACGTATCGTTATACGTTATATCCTATATGTAGATAGCGTTATACGTTATATCATACGTCTACATATCGTTATACGTTATATCCTGTATGTAGATAACGTTATACGTTATATCCTATATGTACGTATCGTTATACGATATATCCTATGTCTACATATCGTTATACGTTATATCCTATATCTACATATCGTTAAACGTTATATCCTATATGTAGATATCGTTATACGTTATATCCTATATCTGCATATCGTTATACGTTATATCCTATATCTACGTATCGTTATACGTTATATCCTATACCTACATACCGTTATACGTTATATCCTATATCTACATATCGTTATACGTTATATCCTATATGTAGATAACGTTTTACGTTTTATACTATATCTACGTATCGTTATACGTTATATCCTATATGTAGATAACGTTTTACGTTATATACTTTATCTACATATCGTTATACGTTATATCCTATATGTAGATAACGTTTTACGTTATATACTATATCTACGTATCGTCATACGTTATATCCTATATGTAGATAACGTTTTACGTTATATCCTATATCTACGTATCGTTATAAGTTATATCCTATATCTACATATCGTTATACGTTATATCCTATATGTAGATAACGTTTTACGTTATATACTATATCTACGTATCGTTATACGTTATATCCTATATCTACATAACGTTATACGTTATATCCTACGTCTACATATCGTTATACGTTATATCCTATATGTAGATATCGTTATACGTTATATCCTATATGTAGATAACGTTATACGTTATATCCTATATCTACGTATCGTAATACGGTATATCCTATGTCTACATATCGTTATACGTTATATCCTATATCTACATATCGTTATACGTTGTATCCTATATATGCATATCGTTATACGTTATATCCTATATCTACGTATCGTAATACGCTATATCCTATACCTACATACCGTTATACGTTATATCCTATATCTACATATCGTTATACGTTATATCCTATATGTAGATAACGTTTTACGTTATATACTATATCTACGTATCGTTATACGTTATATCCTATATCTACATATCGTTATACGTTATATCCTATATCTACATATCGTTATACGTTATATCCTATATCTACGTATCGTTATACGTTATATCCTATATGCAGATAACGTTATACGTTATATCCTACGTCTACATATCGTTATACGTTATATCCTATATGTAGATATCGTTATAGGTTATATCCTATATCTACATATCGTTATACGTTGTATCCTACATCTACATATCGTTATACGTTATATCCTATATCTACATATCGTTATACGTTATATCCTACATTTACGTATCGTTATACGTTATATCCTATATGTAGATAGCGTTATACGTTATATCCTACGTCTACATATCGTTATACGTTATATCCTGCATGTAGACAACGTTATACGTTATATCCTATATGTACGTATCGTTATACGATATATCCTATGTCTACATATCGTTATACGTTATATCCTATATCTACGTATCGTTATACGTTATATCCTATATGCAGATAGCGTTATACGTTATATCCTACGTCTACATATCGTTATACGTAATATCCTGTATGTAGATAACGTTATAAGTTATATCCTATATGTACGTAACGTTATAAGTTATATCCTATATCTACATATCGTTATACGTTATATCCTATATCTACGTATCGTTATACGTTATATCCTATATGTAGATAACGTCATACGTTATATCCTACGTCTACATATCGTTATACGTTATATCCTATATGTAGATGTCGTTATACGTTATATCCTATATCTACATATCGTTTTACGTTGTATCCTATATCTACGTATCGTTATACGTTGTATCCTATATCTACGTATCGTTATACGTTATATCCTATATGTAGATAACGTTATACGTTATATCCTACATCTACATATCGTTATACGTTATATCATATACCTACGTATCGTTATACGATATATCCTATGTCTACATATCGTTATACGTTATATCCTATATCTACATATCGTTATACGTTGTATCCTATATCTACGTATCGTTATACGTTATATCCCATATGTAGATAACGTTATACGTTATATCCTACATCTACATATCGTTATACGTTATATCCTATATGTACGTATCGTTATAAGTTATATCCTATATCTACATATCGTTATACGTTATATCCTATATCTACGTATCGTTATACGTTATATCCTATATGCAGATAGCGTTATACGTTATATCCTACGTCTACATATCGTTATACGTTATATCCTGTATGTAGATAACGTTATACGTTATATCCTATATGTACGTAACGTTATAAGTTATATTCTATATGTACGTATCGTTATAAGTTATATCCTATATCTACATATCGTTATACGTTATATCCTATATCTACGTATCGTTATACGTTATATCCTATATGTAGATGTCGTTATACGTTATATCCTAAATCTACATATCGTTATACGTTGTATCCTATATCTACGTATCGTTATACGTTATATCCTATATGTACGTATCGTTATAAGTTATATCCTATATCTACATATCGTTATACGTTATATCCTATATCTACGTATCGTTATACGTTATATCCTATATGCAGATAGCGTTATACGTTATATCCTACATCTACATATCGTTATACGTTATATCCTATATGTACGTATCGTTATAAGTTATATCCTATATCTACATATCGTTATACGTTATATCCTATATCTACGTATCGTTATACGTTATATCCTATATGCAGATAGCGTTATACGTTGTATCCTATATCTACGTATCGTTATACGTTATATCCCATATGTAGATAACGTTATACGTTATATCCTACATCTACATATCGTTATACGTTATATCCTATATGTACGTATCGTTATAAGTTATATCCTATATCTACATATCGTTATACGTTATATCCTATATCTACGTATCGTTATACGTTATATCCTATATGTAGATATCGTTATACGTTATATCCTATATCTACATATCGTTATACGTTGTATCCTATATCTACGTATCGTTATACGTTATATCCTATATGTACGTATCGTTATAAGTTATATCCTATATCTACATATCGTTATACGTTATATCCTATATCTACGTATCGTTATACGTTATATCCTATATGCAGATAGCGTTATACGTTATATCCTACGTCTACATATCGTTATACGTTATATCCTGTATGTAGATAACGTTATACGTTATATCCTATATCTACGTATCGTTATACGTTATATCCTATATGTAGATAGCGTTATACGTTATATCCTACGTCTACATATCGTTATACGTTATATCCTGTATGTAGATAACGTTATACGTTATATCCTATATGTACGTATCGTTATAAGTTATATCCTATATCTACATATCGTTATACGTTATATCCTATATCTACGTATCGTTATACGATATATCCTATGTCTACATATCGTTATACGTTATATACTATGTCTACGTATCTTTATACGTTATATCCTATATCTACGTATCGTTATACGTTATATCGTATATGTAGATAACACTATACGTTGTATCCCATATGCAGATAACGTTTTACGTTATATCCTATATCCACATATCGATATACGTTATCTCCTATATGTAGATAACGTTATACGATATATCCTATGTCTACATATCGTTATACGTTATATCCTATATCTACATATCGTTAAACGTTATATCCTATATGTAGATATCGTTATATGTTATATCCTATATGTACGTATCGTTATACGTTATATCCTATATCTACGTATCGTTATACGTTATATACTATGTCTACGTATCGATATACGTTATATCCTATATCTACGTATCGTTATACGTTATATCCTATATGTAGATAACGTTTTACGTTATCTACTATATCTACGTATCGTTATAAGTTATATCCTATATGTACGTATCGTTATAAGTTATATCCTATATCTACATATCGTTATACGTTATATCCTATATCTACGTATCGTTGTACGTTATATCCTATATGTAGATAGCGTTATACGTTATATCCTACGTCTACATATCGTTATACGTTATATCCTGTATGTAGATAACGTTATACGTTATATCTTATATATAGATAACGTTTTACGTTATATACTATATCTACGTATCGTTATACGTTATATCCTATATCTACATAACGTTATACGTTATATCCTACGTCTACATATCGTTATACGTTATATCCTATATGTAGATATCGTTATACGTTATATCCTATATGTAGATAACGTTATACGTTATATCCTATATCTACGTATCGTTATACGATATATCCAATGTCTACATATCGTTATACGTTATATCCTATATCTACATATCGTTATACGTTGTATCCTATATGTAGATAACGTTATACGTTATATCCTACGTCTACATATCGTTATACGTTATATCCTATATGTAGATATCGTTATACGTTATATCCTATATCTACATATCGCTATACGTTGTATCTTATATCCACTTATCGTTATACGTTATATCCTATATGTAGATAACGTTATACGTTATATCCTACATCTACATATCGTTATACGTTATATCCTATATCTACATATCGTTATACGTTATATCCTACATCTACGTATCGTTATACGTTATATCCTATATGTAGATAGCGTTATACGTTATATCCTACGTCTACATATCGTTATACGTTATATCCTGTATGTAGATAACGTTATACGTTATATCCTATATGTACGTATCGTTATACGATATATCCTATGTCTACATATCGTTATACGTTATATCCTATATCTACATATCGTTAAACGTTATATCCTATATGTAGATATCGTTATACGTTATATGCTATATCTGCATATCGTTATACGTTATATCCTATATCTACGTATCGTTATACGTTATATCCTATACCTACATACCGTTATACGTTATATCCTATATCTACATATCGTTATACGTTATATCCTATATGTAGATAACGTTTTACGTTTTATACTATATCTACGTATCGTTATACGTTATATCCTATATGTTGATAACGTTTTACGTTATATACTATATCTACATATCGTTATACGTTATATCCTATATGTAGATAACGTTTTACGTTATATACTATATCTACGTATCGTCATACGTTATATCCTATATGTAGATAACGTTTTACGTCATATCCTATATCTACGTATCGTTATACGTTATATCCTATATCTACATATCGTTATACGTTATATCCTATATGTAGATAACGTTTTACGTTATATACTATATCTACGTATCGTTATACGTTATATCCTATATCTACATAACGTTATACGTTATATCCTACGTCTACATATCGTTATACGTTATATCCTATATGTAGATATCGTTATACGTTATATCCTATACGTAGATAACGTTATACGTTATATCCTATATCTACGTATCGTTATACGATATATCCTATGTCTACATATCGTTATACGTTATATCCTATATCTACATATCGTTATACGTTGTATCCTATATATGCATATCGTTATACGTTATATCCTATATCTACGTATCGTAATACGCTATATCCTATACCTACATACCGTTATACGTTATATCCTATATCTACATATCGTTATACGTTATATCCTATATGTAGATAACGTTTTACGTTATATACTATATCTACGTATCGTTATACGTTATATCCTATATCTACATATCGTTATACGTTATATCCTATATCTACATATCGTTATACGTTATATCCTATATCTACGTATCGTTATACGTTATATCCTATATGCAGATAACGTTATACGTTATATCCTACGTCTACATATCGTTATACGTTATATCCTATATGTAGATATCGTTATAGGTTATATCCTATATCTACATATCGTTATACGTTGTATCCTACATCTACATATCGTTATACGTTATATCCTATATCTACATATCGTTATACGTTATATCCTACATCTACGTATCGTTATACGATATATCCTATGTCTACATATCGTTATACGTTATATCCTATATCTACATATCGTTAAACGTTATATCCTATATGTAGATATCGTTATACGTTATATCCTATATCTGCATATCGTTATACGTTATATCCTATATCTACGTATCGTTATACGTTATATCCTATACCTACATACCGTTATACGTTATATCCTATATCTACATATCGTTATACGTTATATCCTATATGTAGATAACGTTTTACGTTATATACTATATCTACGTATCGTTATACGTTATATCCTATATCTACATAACGTTATACGTTATATCCTATATCTACATATCGTTATACGTTATATCCTATATCTACGTATCGTTATACGTTATATCCTATATGTAGATAACGTTATACGTTATATCCTACGTCTACATATCGTTATACGTTATATCCTATATCTACGTATCGTTATACGTTATATCCTATATGTAGATAACGTTATACGTTATATCCTACGTCTACATATCGTTATACGTTATATCCTATATGTAGATAACGTTATACGTTAAATCCTACATCTACATATTGTTATACGTTATATCCTATATGTAGATAACGTTATACGTTATATCCTATATCTACGTATCGTTATACGATATATCCTATGTCTACATATCGTTATACGTTATATCCTATACCTACATACCGTTATACGTTATATCCTATATGTAGATATCGTTATACGTTATATCCTACGTCTACATATCGTTATACGTTATATCCTATATGTAGATAACGTTATACGTTATATCCTACGTCTACATATCGTTATACGTTATATCCTATATCTACGTATCGTTATACGTTATATCCTATATGTAGATAACGTTATACGTTATATCCTACGTCTACATATCGTTATACGTTATATCCTATATCTACGTATCGTTATACGTTATATCCTATATGTAGATAACGTTATACGTTATATCCTACGTCTACATATCGTTATACGTTATATCCTATATCTACGTATCGTTATACGTTATATCCTATATGTAGATAACGTTATACGTTATATCCTACGTCTACATATCGTTATACGTTATATCCTATATGTAGATAACGTTATACGTTATATCCTACGTCTACATATCGTTATACGTTATATCCTATATCTACGTATCGTTATACGTTATATCCTATATGTAGATAACGTTATACGTTATATCCTACGTCTACATATCGTTATACGTTATATCCTATATGTAGATAACGTTATACGTTATATCCTACATCTACATATTGTTATACGTTATATCCTATATGTAGATAACGTTATACGTTATATCCTATATGTAGATAACGTTATACGTTATATCATATATCTACGTATCGTTATACGATATATCCTATGTCTACATACTGTTATACGCTATATCCTATATCTACACATCGTTATACGTTATATCCTATATGTAGATAACGTTTTACGTTATATACTATATCTACGTATCGTTATACGTTATATCCTATATCTACATACCGTTATACGTTATATCCTATATCTACGTGTCGTTATACGTTATATCCTATATGTAGATAACGTTATACGTTATATCCTACGTCTACATATCGTTATACGTTATATCCTATATGTAGATATCGTTATACGTTATATCCTACATCTACATATGGTTATACGTTGTATCCTATATCTACATATCGTTATACGTTATATCCTATATCTACGTATCGTTATACGTTATATCCTATATGCAGATAGCGTTATACGTTATATCCTACGTCTACATATCGTTATACGTAATATCCTGTATGTAGATAACGTTATACGTTATATCCTATATGTACGTAACGTTATAAGTTATATCCTATATCTACATATCGTTATACGTTATATCCTATATCTACGTATCGTTATACGTTATATCCTATATGTAGATAACGTCATACGTTATATCCTACGTCTACATATCGTTATACGTTATATCCTATATGTAGATGTCGTTATACGTTATATCCTATATCTACATATCGTTTTACGTTGTATCCTATATCTACGTATCGTTATACGTTGTATCCTATATCTACGTATCGTTATACGTTATATCCTATATGTAGATAACGTTATACGTTATATCCTACATCTACATATCGTTATACGTTATATCACATACCTACGTATCGTTATACGTTGTATCCTATATCTACGTATCGTTATACGTTATATCCCATATGTAGATAACGTTATACGTTATATCCTACATCTACATATCGTTATACGTTATATCCTATATGTACGTATCGTTATAAGTTATATCCTATATCTACATATCGTTATACGTTATATCCTATATCTACGTATCGTTATACGTTATATCCTATATGCAGATAGCGTTATACGTTATATCCTACGTCTACATATCGTTATACGTTATATCCTGTATGTAGATAACGTTATACGTTATATCCTATATGTACGTAACGTTATAAGTTATATTCTATATGTACGTATCGTTATAAGTTATATCCTATATCTACATATCGTTATACGTTATATCCTATATCTACGTATCGTTATACGTTATATCCTATATGTAGATGTCGTTATACGTTATATCCTAAATCTACATATCGTTATACGTTGTATCCTATATCTACGTATCGTTATACGTTATATCCTATATGTACGTATCGTTATAAGTTATATCCTATATCTACATATCGTTATACGTTATATCCTATATCTACGTATCGTTATACGTTATATCCTATATGCAGATAGCGTTATACGTTATATCCTACATCTACATATCGTTATACGTTATATCCTATATGTACGTATCGTTATAAGTTATATCCTATATCTACATATCGTTATACGTTATATCCTATATCTACGTATCGTTATACGTTATATCCTATATGCAGATAGCGTTATACGTTATATCCTACGTCTACATATCGTTATACGTTATATCCTGTATGTAGATAACGTTATACGTTATATCCTATATCTACGTATCGTTATACGTTATATCCTATATGTAGATAGCGTTATACGTTATATCCTACGTCTACATATCGTTATACGTTATATCCTGTATGTAGATAACGTTATACGTTATATCCTATATGTACGTATCGTTATAAGTTATATCCTATATCTACATATCGTTATACGTTATATCCTATATCTACGTATCGTTATACGATATATCCTATGTCTACATATCGTTATACGTTATATACTATGTCTACGTATCTTTATACGTTATATCCTATATCTACGTATCGTTATACGTTATATCGTATATGTAGATAACACTATACGTTGTATCCCATATGCAGATAACGTTTTACGTTATATCCTATATCCACATATCGATATACGTTATCTCCTATATGTAGATAACGTTATACGATATATCCTATGTCTACATATCGTTATACGTTATATCCTATATCTACATATCGTTAAACGTTATATCCTATATGTAGATATCGTTATATGTTATATCCTATATGTACGTATCGTTATACGTTATATCCTATATCTACGTATCGTTATACGTTATATACTATGTCTACGTATCGATATACGTTATATCCTATATCTACGTATCGTTATACGTTATATCCTATATGTAGATAACGTTTTACGTTATCTACTATATCTACGTATCGTTATAAGTTATATCCTATATGTACGTATCGTTATAAGTTATATCCTATATCTACATATCGTTATACGTTATATCCTATATCTACGTATCGTTGTACGTTATATCCTATATGTAGATAGCGTTATACGTTATATCCTACGTCTACATATCGTTATACGTTATATCCTGTATGTAGATAACGTTATACGTTATATCTTATATATAGATAACGTTTTACGTTATATACTATATCTACGTATCGTTATACGTTATATCCTATATCTACATAACGTTATACGTTATATCCTACGTCTACATATCGTTATACGTTATATCCTATATGTAGATATCGTTATACGTTATATCCTATATGTAGATAACGTTATACGTTATATCCTATATCTACGTATCGTTATACGATATATCCAATGTCTACATATCGTTATACGTTATATCCTATATCTACATATCGTTATACGTTGTATCCTATATGTAGATAACGTTATACGTTATATCCTACGTCTACATATCGTTATACGTTATATCCTATATGTAGATATCGTTATACGTTATATCCTATATCTACATATCGCTATACGTTGTATCTTATATCCACTTATCGTTATACGTTATATCCTATATGTAGATAACGTTATACGTTATATCCTACATCTACATATCGTTATACGTTATATCCTATATCTACATATCGTTATACGTTATATCCTACATCTACGTATCGTTATACGTTATATCCTATATGTAGATAGCGTTATACGTTATATCCTACGTCTACATATCGTTATACGTTATATCCTGTATGTAGATAACGTTATACGTTATATCCTATATGTACGTATCGTTATACGATATATCCTATGTCTACATATCGTTATACGTTATATCCTATATCTACATATCGTTAAACGTTATATCCTATATGTAGATATCGTTATACGTTATATGCTATATCTGCATATCGTTATACGTTATATCCTATATCTACGTATCGTTATACGTTATATCCTATACCTACATACCGTTATACGTTATATCCTATATCTACATATCGTTATACGTTATATCCTATATGTAGATAACGTTTTACGTTTTATACTATATCTACGTATCGTTATACGTTATATCCTATATGTTGATAACGTTTTACGTTATATACTATATCTACATATCGTTATACGTTATATCCTATATGTAGATAACGTTTTACGTTATATACTATATCTACGTATCGTCATACGTTATATCCTATATGTAGATAACGTTTTACGTCATATCCTATATCTACGTATCGTTATACGTTATATCCTATATCTACATATCGTTATACGTTATATCCTATATGTAGATAACGTTTTACGTTATATACTATATCTACGTATCGTTATACGTTATATCCTATATCTACATAACGTTATACGTTATATCCTACGTCTACATATCGTTATACGTTATATCCTATATGTAGATATCGTTATACGTTATATCCTATACGTAGATAACGTTATACGTTATATCCTATATCTACGTATCGTTATACGATATATCCTATGTCTACATATCGTTATACGTTATATCCTATATCTACATATCGTTATACGTTGTATCCTATATATGCATATCGTTATACGTTATATCCTATATCTACGTATCGTAATACGCTATATCCTATACCTACATACCGTTATACGTTATATCCTATATCTACATATCGTTATACGTTATATCCTATATGTAGATAACGTTTTACGTTATATACTATATCTACGTATCGTTATACGTTATATCCTATATCTACATATCGTTATACGTTATATCCTATATCTACATATCGTTATACGTTATATCCTATATGCAGATAACGTTATACGTTATATCCTACGTCTACATATCGTTATACGTTATATCCTATATGTAGATATCGTTATAGGTTATATCCTATATCTACATATCGTTATACGTTGTATCCTACATCTACATATCGTTATACGTTATATCCTATATCTACATATCGTTATACGTTATATCCTACATCTACGTATCGTTATACGATATATCCTATGTCTACATATCGTTATACGTTATATCCTATATCTACATATCGTTAAACGTTATATCCTATATGTAGATATCGTTATACGTTATATCCTATATCTGCATATCGTTATACGTTATATCCTATATCTACGTATCGTTATACGTTATATCCTATACCTACATACCGTTATACGTTATATCCTATATCTACATATCGTTATACGTTATATCCTATATGTAGATAACGTTTTACGTTATATACTATATCTACGTATCGTTATACGTTATATCCTATATCTACATAACGTTATACGTTATATCCTATATCTACATATCGTTATACGTTATATCCTATATCTACGTATCGTTATACGTTATATCCTATATGTAGATAACGTTATACGTTATATCCTACGTCTACATATCGTTATACGTTATATCCTATATCTACGTATCGTTATACGTTATATCCTATATGTAGATAACGTTATACGTTATATCCTACGTCTACATATCGTTATACGTTATATCCTATATGTAGATAACGTTATACGTTAAATCCTACATCTACATATTGTTATACGTTATATCCTATATGTAGATAACGTTATACGTTATATCCTATATCTACGTATCGTTATACGATATATCCTATGTCTACATATCGTTATACGTTATATCCTATACCTACATACCGTTATACGTTATATCCTATATGTAGATATCGTTATACGTTATATCCTACGTCTACATATCGTTATACGTTATGTCCTATATGTAGATAACGTTATACGTTATATCCTACGTCTACATATCGTTATACGTTATATCCTATATCTACGTATCGTTATACGTTATATCCTATATGTAGATAACGTTATACGTTATATCCTACGTCTACATATCGTTATACGTTATATCCTATATCTACGTATCGTTATACGTTATATCCTATATGTAGATAACGTTATACGTTATATCCTACGTCTACATATCGTTATACGTTATATCCTATATCTACGTATCGTTATACGTTATATCCTATATGTAGATAACGTTATACGTTATATCCTACGTCTACATATCGTTATACGTTATATCCTATATGTAGATAACGTTATACGTTATATCCTACGTCTACATATCGTTATACGTTATATCCTATATCTACGTATCGTTATACGTTATATCCTATATGTAGATAACGTTATACGTTATATCCTACGTCTACATATCGTTATACGTTATATCCTATATGTAGATAACGTTATACGTTATATCCTACATCTACATATTGTTATACGTTATATCCTATATGTAGATAACGTTATACGTTATATCCTATATGTAGATAACGTTATACGTTATATCCTATATCTACGTATCGTTATACGATATATCCTATGTCTACATACTGTTATACGCTATATCCTATATCTACACATCGTTATACGTTATATCCTATATGTAGATAACGTTTTACGTTATATACTATATCTACGTATCGTTATACGTTATATCCTATATCTACATACCGTTATACGTTATATCCTATATCTACGTGTCGTTATACGTTATATCCTATATGTAGATAACGTTATACGTTATATCCTACGTCTACATATCGTTATACGTTATATCCTATATGTAGATATCGTTATACGTTATATCCTACATCTACATATGGTTATACGTTGTATCCTATATCTACATATCGTTATACGTTATATCCTATATCTACGTATCGTTATACGTTATATCCTATATGCAGATAGCGTTATACGTTATATCCTACGTCTACATATCGTTATACGTAATATCCTGTATGTAGATAACGTTATACGTTATATCCTATATGTACGTAACGTTATAAGTTATATCCTATATCTACATATCGTTATACGTTATATCCTATATCTACGTATCGTTATACGTTATATCCTATATGTAGATAACGTCATACGTTATATCCTACGTCTACATATCGTTATACGTTATATCCTATATGTAGATGTCGTTATACGTTATATCCTATATCTACATATCGTTTTACGTTGTATCCTATATCTACGTATCGTTATACGTTGTATCCTATATCTACGTATCGTTATACGTTATATCCTATATGTAGATAACGTTATACGTTATATCCTACATCTACATATCGTTATACGTTATATCACATACCTACGTATCGTTATACGTTGTATCCTATATCTACGTATCGTTATACGTTATATCCCATATGTAGATAACGTTATACGTTATATCCTACATCTACATATCGTTATACGTTATATCCTATATGTACGTATCGTTATAAGTTATATCCTATATCTACATATCGTTATACGTTATATCCTATATCTACGTATCGTTATACGTTATATCCTATATGCAGATAGCGTTATACGTTATATCCTACGTCTACATATCGTTATACGTTATATCCTGTATGTAGATAACGTTATACGTTATATCCTATATGTACGTAACGTTATAAGTTATATTCTATATGTACGTATCGTTATAAGTTATATCCTATATCTACATATCGTTATACGTTATATCCTATATCTACGTATCGTTATACGTTATATCCTATATGTAGATGTCGTTATACGTTATATCCTAAATCTACATATCGTTATACGTTGTATCCTATATCTACGTATCGTTATACGTTATATCCTATATGTACGTATCGTTATAAGTTATATCCTATATCTACATATCGTTATACGTTATATCCTATATCTACGTATCGTTATACGTTATATCCTATATGCAGATAGCGTTATACGTTATATCCTACATCTACATATCGTTATACGTTATATCCTATATGTACGTATCGTTATAAGTTATATCCTATATCTACATATCGTTATACGTTATATCCTATATCTACGTATCGTTATACGTTATATCCTATATGCAGATAGCGTTATACGTTGTATCCTATATCTACGTATCGTTATACGTTATATCCCATATGTAGATAACGTTATACGTTATATCCTACATCTACATATCGTTATACGTTATATCCTATATGTACGTATCGTTATAAGTTATATCCTATATCTACATATCGTTATACGTTATATCCTATATCTACGTATCGTTATACGTTATATCCTATATGTAGATGTCGTTATACGTTATATCCTATATCTACATATCGTTATACGTTGTATCCTATATCTACGTATCGTTATACGTTATATCCTATATGTACGTATCGTTATAAGTTATATCCTATATCTACATATCGTTATACGTTATATCCTATATCTACGTATCGTTATACGTTATATCCTATATGCAGATAGCGTTATACGTTATATCCTACGTCTACATATCGTTATACGTTATATCCTGTATGTAGATAACGTTATACGTTATATCCTATATCTACGTATCGTTATACGTTATATCCTATATGTAGATAGCGTTATACGTTATATCCTACGTCTACATATCGTTATACGTTATATCCTGTATGTAGATAACGTTATACGTTATATCCTATATGTACGTATCGTTATAAGTTATATCCTATATCTACAAATCGTTATACGTTATATCCTATATCTACGTATCGTTATACGATATATCCTATGTCTACATATCGTTATACGTTATATACTATGTCTACGTATCTTTATACGTTATATCCTATATCTACGTATCGTTATACGTTATATCGTATATGTAGATAACACTATACGTTGTATCCCATATGCAGATAACGTTTTACGTTATATCCTATATCCACATATCGATATACGTTATCTCCTATATGTAGATAACGTTATACGATATATCCTATGTCTACATATCGTTATACGTTATATCCTATATCTACATATCGTTAAACGTTATATCCTATATGTAGATATCGTTATATGTTATATCCTATATGTACGTATCGTTATACGTTATATCCTATATCTACGTATCGTTATACGTTATATACTATGTCTACGTATCGATATACGTTATATCCTATATCTACGTATCGTTATACGTTATATCCTATATGTAGATAACGTTTTACGTTATCTACTATATCTACGTATCGTTATAAGTTATATCCTATATGTACGTATCGTTATAAGTTATATCCTATATCTACATATCGCTATACGTTGTATCTTATATCCACTTATCGTTATACGTTATATCCTATATGTAGATAACGTTATACGTTATATCCTACATCTACATATCGTTATACGTTATATCCTATATCTACATATCGTTATACGTTATATCCTACATCTACGTATCGTTATACGTTATATCCTATATGTAGATAGCGTTATACGTTATATCCTACGTCTACATATCGTTATACGTTATATCCTGTATGTAGATAACGTTATACGTTATATCCTATATGTACGTATCGTTATACGATATATCCTATATCTACGTATCGTTATACGTTATATCCTATATCTACATATCGTTATACGTTATATCCTATATGTAGATAACGTTTTACGTTATATACTATATCTACGTATCGTTATACGTTATATCCTATATCTACATAACGTTATACGTTATATCCTACGTCTACATATCGTTATACGTTATATCCTATATGTAGATATCGTTATACGTTATATCCTATACGTAGATAACGTTATACGTTATATCCTATATCTACGTATCGTTATACGATATATCCTATGTCTACATATCGTTATACGTTATATCCTATATCTACATATCGTTATACGTTGTATCCTATATATGCATATCGTTATACGTTATATCCTATATCTACGTATCGTAATACGCTATATCCTATACCTACATACCGTTATACGTTATATCCTATATCTACATATCGTTATACGTTATATCCTATATGTAGATAACGTTTTACGTTATATACTATATCTACGTATCGTTATACGTTATATCCTATATCTACATATCGTTATACGTTATATCCTATATCTACATATCGTTATACGTTATATCCTATATCTACGTATCGTTATACGTTATATCCTATATCTACATAACGTTATACGTTATATCCTATATCTACATATCGTTATACGTTATATCCTATATCTACGTATCGTTATACGTTATATCCTATATGTAGATAACGTTATACGTTATATCCTACGTCTACATATCGTTATACGTTATATCCTATATCTACGTATCGTTATACGTTATATCCTATATGTAGATAACGTTATACGTTATATCCTACGTCTACATATCGTTATACGTTATATCCTATATGTAGATAACGTTATACGTTAAATCCTACATCTACATATTGTTATACGTTATATCCTATATGTAGATAACGTTATACGTTATATCCTATATCTACGTATCGTTATACGATATATCCTATGTCTACATATCGTTATACGTTATATCCTATACCTACATACCGTTATACGTTATATCCTATATGTAGATATCGTTATACGTTATATCCTACGTCTACATATCGTTATACGTTATATCCTATATGTAGATAACGTTATACGTTATATCCTACGTCTACATATCGTTATACGTTATATCCTATATCTACGTATCGTTATACGTTATATCCTATATGTAGATAACGTTATACGTTATATCCTACGTCTACATATCGTTATACGTTATATCCTATATCTACGTATCGTTATACGTTATATCCTATATGTAGATAACGTTATACGTTATATCCTACGTCTACATATCGTTATACGTTATATCCTATATCTACGTATCGTTATACGTTATATCCTATATGTAGATAACGTTATACGTTATATCCTACGTCTACATATCGTTATACGTTATATCCTATATGTAGATAACGTTATACGTTATATCCTACGTCTACATATCGTTATACGTTATATCCTATATCTACGTATCGTTATACGTTATATCCTATATGTAGATAACGTTATACGTTATATACTATATCTACGTATCGTTATACGTTATATCCTATATCTACATAACGTTATACGTTATATCCTATATCTACATATCGTTATACGTTATATCCTATATCTACGTATCGTTATACGTTATATCCTATATGTAGATAACGTTATACGTTATATCCTACGTCTACATATCGTTATACGTTATATCCTATATGTAGATATCGTTATAGGTTATATCCTATATCTACATATCGTTATACGTTGTATCCTACATCTACATATCGTTATACGTTATATCCTATATCTACATATCGTTATACGTTATATCCTACATCTACGTATCGTTATACGTTATATCCTATATGTAGATAGCGTTATACGTTATATCCTACGTCTACATATCGTTATACGTTATATCCTGTATGTAGATAACGTTATACGTTATATCCTATATGTACGTATCGTTATACGATATATCCTATGTCTACATATCGTTATACGTTATATCCTATATCTACATATCGTTAAACGTTATATCCTATATGTAGATATCGTTATACGTTATATCCTATATCTGCATATCGTTATACGTTATATCCTATATCTACGTATCGTTATACGTTATATCCTATACCTACATACCGTTATACGTTATATCCTATATCTACATATCGTTATACGTTATATCCTATATGTAGATAACGTTTTACGTTATATACTATATCTACGTATCGTTATACGTTATATCCTATATCTACATAACGTTATACGTTATATCCTATATCTACATATCGTTATACGTTATATCCTATATCTACGTATCGTTATACGTTATATCCTATATGTAGATAACGTTATACGTTATATCCTACGTCTACATATCGTTATACGTTATATCCTATATCTACGTATCGTTATACGTTATATCCTATATGTAGATAACGTTATACGTTATATCCTACGTCTACATATCGTTATACGTTATATCCTATATGTAGATAACGTTATACGTTAAATCCTACATCTACATATTGTTATACGTTATATCCTATATGTAGATAACGTTATACGTTATATCCTATATCTACGTATCGTTATACGATATATCCTATGTCTACATATCGTTATACGTTATATCCTATACCTACATACCGTTATACGTTATATCCTATATGTAGATATCGTTATACGTTATATCCTACGTCTACATATCGTTATACGTCATATCCTATATGTAGATAACGTTATACGTTATATCCTACGTCTACATATCGTTATACGTTATATCCTATATCTACGTATCGTTATACGTTATATCCTATATGTAGATAACGTTATACGTTATATCCTACGTCTACATATCGTTATACGTTATATCCTATATCTACGTATCGTTATACGTTATATCCTATATGTAGAAAACGTTATACGTTATATCCTACGTCTACATATCGTTATACGTTATATCCTATATGTAGATAACGTTATACGTTATATCCTACGTCTACATATCGTTATACGTTATATCCTATATCTACGTATCGTTATACGTTATATCCTATATGTAGATAACGTTATACGTTATATCCTACGTCTACATATTGTTATACGTTATATCCTATATGTAGATAACGTTATACGTTATATCCTATATCTACGTATCGTTATACGATATATCCTATGTCTACATATCGTTATACGTTATATCCTACGTCTACATATCGTTATACGTTATATCCTATATGTAGATAACGTTATACGTTATATCCTACGTCTACATATCGTTATACGTTATATCCTATATCTACGTATCGTTATACGTTATATCCTATATGTAGATATCGTTATACGTTATATCCTACGTCTACATATCGTTATACGTCATATCCTATATGTAGATAACGTTATACGTTATATCCTACGTCTACATATCGTTATACGTTATATCCTATATCTACGTATCGTTATACGTTATATCCTATATGTAGATAACGTTATACGTTATATCCTACGTCTACATATCGTTATACGTTATATCCTATATCTACGTATCGTTATACGTTATATCCTATATGTAGAAAACGTTATACGTTATATCCTACGTCTACATATCGTTATACGTTATATCCTATATGTAGATAACGTTATACGTTATATCCTACGTCTACATATCGTTATACGTTATATCCTATATCTACGTATCGTTATACGTTTTATCCTATATGTAGATAACGTTATACGTTATATCCTACGTCTACATATCGTTATACGTTATATCCTATATGTAGATAACGTTATACGTTATATCCTACATCTACATATTGTTATACGTTATATCCTATATGTAGATAACGTTATACGTTATATCCTATATGTAGATAACGTTATACGTTATATCCTATATCTACGTATCGTTATACGATATATCCTATGTCTACATACTGTTATACGCTATATCCTATATCTACACATCGTTATACGTTATATCCTATATGTAGATAACGTTTTACGTTATATACTATGTCTACGTATCGTTATACGTTATATCCTATATCTACATACCGTTATACGTTATATCCTATATCTACGTGTCGTTATACGTTATATCCTATATGTAGATAACGTTATACGTTATATCCTACGTCTACATATCGTTATACGTTATATCCTATATGTAGATATCGTTATACGTTATATCCTACATCTACATATGGTTATACGTTGTATCCTATATCTACATATCGTTATACGTTATATCCTATATCTACGTATCGTTATACGTTATATCCTATATGCAGATAGCGTTATACGTTATATCCTACGTCTACATATCGTTATACGTAATATCCTGTATGTAGATAACGTTATACGTTATATCCTATATGTACGTAACGTTATAAGTTATATCCTATATCTACATATCGTTATACGTTATATCCTATATCTACGTATCGTTATACGTTATATCCTATATGTAGATAACGTCATACGTTATATCCTACGTCTACATATCGTTATACGTTATATCCTATATGTAGATGTCGTTATACGTTATATCCTATATCTACATATCGTTTTACGTTGTATCCTATATCTACGTATCGTTATACGTTGTATCCTATATCTACGTATCGTTATACGTTATATCCTATATGTAGATAACGTTATACGTTATATCCTACATCTACATATCGTTATACGTTATATCATATACCTACGTATCGTTATACGATATATCCTATGTCTACATATCGTTATACGTTATATCCTATATCTACATATCGTTATACGTTGTATCCTATATCTACGTATCGTTATACGTTATATCCCATATGTAGATAACGTTATACGTTATATCCTACATCTACATATCGTTATACGTTATATCCTATATGTACGTATCGTTATAAGTTATATCCTATATCTACATATCGTTATACGTTATATCCTATATCTACGTATCGTTATACGTTATATCCTATATGCAGATAGCGTTATACGTTATATCCTACGTCTACATATCGTTATACGTTATATCCTGTATGTAGATAACGTTATACGTTATATCCTATATGTACGTAACGTTATAAGTTATATTCTATATGTACGTATCGTTATAAGTTATATCCTATATCTACATATCGTTATACGTTATATCCTATATCTACGTATCGTTATAAGTTATATCCTATATGTAGATTTCGTTATACGTTATATCCTAAATCTACATATCGTTATACGTTGTATCCTATATCTACGTATCGTTATACGTTATATCCTATATGTACGTATCGTTATAAGTTATATCCTATATCTACATATCGTTATACGTTATATCCTATATCTACGTATCGTTATACGTTATATCCTATATGCAGATAGCGTTATACGTTATATCCTACATCTACATATCGTTATACGTTATATCCTATATGTACGTATCGTTATAAGTTATATCCTATATCTACATATCGTTATACGTTATATCCTATATCTACGTATCGTTATACGTTATATCCTATATGCAGATAGCGTTATACGTTGTATCCTATATCTACGTATCGTTATACGTTATATCCCATATGTAGATAACGTTATACGTTATATCCTACATCTACATATCGTTATACGTTATATCCTATATGTACGTATCGTTATAAGTTATATCCTATATCTACATATCGTTATACGTTATATCCTATATCTACGTATCGTTATACGTTATATCCTATATGTAGATGTCGTTATACGTTATATCCTATATCTACATATCGTTATACGTTGTATCCTATATCTACGTATCGTTATACGTTATATCCTATATGTACGTATCGTTATAAGTTATATCCTATATCTACATATCGTTATACGTTATATCCTATATCTACGTATCGTTATACGTTATATCCTATATGCAGATAGCGTTATACGTTATATCCTACGTCTACATATCGTTATACGTTATATCCTGTATGTAGATAACGTTATACGTTATATCCTATATCTACGTATCGTTATACGTTATATCCTATATGTAGATAGCGTTATACGTTATATCCTACGTCTACATATCGTTATACGTTATATCCTGTATGTAGATAACGTTATACGTTATATCCTATATGTACGTATCGTTATAAGTTATATCCTATATCTACATATCGTTATACGTTATATCCTATATCTACGTATCGTTATACGATATATCCTATGTCTACATATCGTTATACGTTATATACTATGTCTACGTATCTTTATACGTTATATCCTATATCTACGTATCGTTATACGTTATATCGTATATGTAGATAACACTATACGTTGTATCCCATATGCAGATAACGTTTTACGTTATATCCTATATCCACATATCGATATACGTTATCTCCTATATGTAGATAACGTTATACGATATATCCTATGTCTACATATCGTTATACGTTATATCCTATATCTACATATCGTTAAACGTTATATCCTATATGTAGATATCGTTATATGTTATATCCTATATGTACGTATCGTTATACGTTATATCCTATATCTACGTATCGTTATACGTTATATACTATGTCTACGTATCGATATACGTTATATCCTATATCTACGTATCGTTATACGTTATATCCTATATGTAGATAACGTTTTACGTTATCTACTATATCTACGTATCGTTATAAGTTATATCCTATATGTACGTATCGTTATAAGTTATATCCTATATCTACATATCGCTATACGTTGTATCTTATATCCACTTATCGTTATACGTTATATCCTATATGTAGATAACGTTATACGTTATATCCTACATCTACATATCGTTATACGTTATATCCTATATCTACATATCGTTATACGTTATATCCTACATCTACGTATCGTTATACGTTATATCCTATATGTAGATAGCGTTATACGTTATATCCTACGTCTACATATCGTTATACGTTATATCCTGTATGTAGATAACGTTATACGTTATATCCTATATGTACGTATCGTTATACGATATATCCTATGTCTACATATCGTTATACGTTATATCCTATATCTACATATCGTTAAACGTTATATCCTATATGTAGATATCGTTATACGTTATATGCTATATCTGCATATCGTTATACGTTATATCCTATATCTACGTATCGTTATACGTTATATCCTATACCTACATACCGTTATACGTTATATCCTATATCTACATATCGTTATACGTTATAACCTATATGTAGATAACGTTTTACGTTTTATACTATATCTACGTATCGTTATACGTTATATCCTATATGTTGATAACGTTTTACGTTATATACTATATCTACATATCGTTATACGTTATATCCTACATGTAGATAACGTTTTACGTTATATACTATATCTACGTATCGTCATACGTTATATCCTATATGTAGATAACGTTTTACGTTATATCCTATATCTACGTATCGTTATACGTTATATCCTATATCTACATATCGTTATACGTTATATCCTATATGTAGATAACGTTTTACGTTATATACTATATCTACGTATCGTTATACGTTATATCCTATATCTACATAACGTTATACGTTATATCCTACGTCTACATATCGTTATACGTTATATCCTATATGTAGATATCGTTATACGTTATATCCTATACGTAGATAACGTTATACGTTATATCCTATATCTACGTATCGTTATACGATATATCCTATGTCTACATATCGTTATACGTTATATCCTATATCTACATATCGTTATACGTTGTATCCTATATATGCATATCGTTATACGTTATATCCTATATCTACGTATCGTAATACGCTATATCCTATACCTACATACCGTTATACGTTATATCCTATATCTACATATCGTTATACGTTATATCCTATATGTAGATAACGTTTTACGTTATATACTATATCTACGTATCGTTATACGTTATATCCTATATCTACATATCGTTATACGTTATATCCTATATCTACATATCGTTATACGTTATATCCTATATCTACGTATCGTTATACGTTATATCCTATATGCAGATAACGTTATACGTTATATCCTACGTCTACATATCGTTATACGTTATATCCTATATGTAGATATCGTTATAGGTTATATCCTATATCTACATATCGTTATACGTTGTATCCTACATCTACATATCGTTATACGTTATATCCTATATCTACATATCGTTATACGTTATATCCTACATCTACGTATCGTTATACGTTATATCCTATATGTAGATAGCGTTATACGTTATATCCTACGTCTACATATCGTTATACGTTATATCCTGTATGTAGATAACGTTATACGTTATATCCTATATGTACGTATCGTTACACGATATATCCTATGTCTACATATCGTTATACGTTATATCCTATATCTACATATCGTTAAACGTTATATCCTATATGTAGATATCGTTATACGTTATATCCTATATCTGCATATCGTTATACGTTATATCCTATATCTACGTATCGTTATACGTTATATCCTATACCTACATACCGTTATACGTTATATCCTATATCTACATATCGTTATACGTTATATCCTATATGTAGATAACGTTTTACGTTATATACTATATCTACGTATCGTTATACGTTATATCCTATATCTACATAACGTTATACGTTATATCCTATATCTACATATCGTTATACGTTATATCCTATATCTACGTATCGTTATACGTTATATCCTATATGTAGATAACGTTATACGTTATATCCTACGTCTACATATCGTTATACGTTATATCCTATATCTACGTATCGTTATACGTTATATCCTATATGTAGATAACGTTATACGTTATATCCTACGTCTACATATCGTTATACGTTATATCCTATATGTAGATAACGTTATACGTTAAATCCTACATCTACATATTGTTATACGTTATATCCTATATGTAGATAACGTTATACGTTATATCCTATATCTACGTATCGTTATACGATATATCCTATGTCTACATATCGTTATACGTTATATCCTATACCTACATACCGTTATACGTTATATCCTATATGTAGATATCGTTATACGTTATATCCTACGTCTACATATCGTTATACGTTATATCCTATATGTAGATAACGTTATACGTTATATCCTACGTCTACATATCGTTATACGTTATATCCTATATCTACGTATCGTTATACGTTATATCCTATATGTAGATAACGTTATACGTTATATCCTACGTCTACATATCGTTATACGTTATATCCTATATCTACGTATCGTTATACGTTATATCCTATATGTAGATAACGTTATACGTTATATCCTACGTCTACATATCGTTATACGTTATATCCTATATCTACGTATCGTTATACGTTATATCCTATATGTAGATAACGTTATACGTTATATCCTACGTCTACATATCGTTATACGTTATATCCTATATGTAGATAACGTTATACGTTATATCCTACGTCTACATATCGTTATACGTTATATCCTATATCTACGTATCGTTATACGTTATATCCTATATGTAGATAACGTTATACGTTATATCCTACGTCTACATATCGTTATACGTTATATCCTATATGTAGATAACGTTATACGTTATATCCTACATCTACATATTGTTATACGTTATATCCTATATGTAGATAACGTTATACGTTATATCCTATATCTACGTATCGTTATCCGATATATCCTATGTCTACATACTGTTATACGCTATATCCTATATCTACACATCGTTATACGTTATATCCTATATGTAGATAACGTTTTACGTTATATACTATATCTACGTATCGTTATACGTTATATCCTATATCTACATACCGTTATACGTTATATCCTATATCTACGTGTCGTTATACGTTATATCCTATATGTAGATAACGTTATACGTTATATCCTACGTCTACATATCGTTATACGTTATATCCTATATGTAGATATCGTTATACGTTATATCCTACATCTACATATGGTTATACGTTGTATCCTATATCTACGTATCGTTATACGTTATATCTTATATCTACATATCGTTATACGTTATATCCTATATGTAGATAACGTTTTACGTTATATACTATATCTACGTATCGTTATACGTTATATCCTATATCTGCATATCGTTATACGTTATATCCTATATCTACATATCGTTATACGTTATATCCTATATCTACGTATCGTTATACGTTATATCCTATATGTAGATAACGTTATACGTTATATGCTACGTCTACATATCGTTATACGTTATATCCTATATGTAGATATCGTTATACGTTATATCCTATATCTACATATCGTTATACGTTGTATCCTATATCTACGTATCGTTATACGTTATATCCTATATGTAGATAACGTTATACGTTATATCCTACATCTACATATTGTTATACGTTATATCCTATATGTAGATAACGTTATACGTTATATCCTATATCTACGTATCGTTATACGATATATCCTATGTCTACATATCGTTATACGTTATATCCTATACCTACATACCGTTATACGTTATATCCTATATGCAGATATCGTTATACGTTATATCCTATATCTCCATACCGTTATACGTTATATCCTATATCTACGTATCGTTATACGTTATATCCTATACCTACATACTGTTATACGCTATATCCTCTATCTACACATCGTTATACGTTATATCCTATATGTAGATAACGTTATACGTTATATCCTATATCTACGTATCGTTATACGATATATCCTATGTCTACATACTGTTATACGCTATATCCTATATCTACACATCGTTATACGTTATATCCTATATGTAGATAACGTTTTACGTTATATACTATATCTACGTATCGTTATACGTTATATCCTATATCTACATACCGTTATACGTTATATCCTATATCTACGTGTCGTTATACGTTATATCCTATATGTAGATAACGTTATACGTTATATCCTACGTCTACATATCGTTATACGTTATATCCTATATGTAGATATCGTTATACGTTATATCCTATATCTACATATCGTTATACGTTGTATCCTATATCTACGTATCGTTATACGTTATATCCTATATGTAGATAACGTTATACGTTATATCCTACATCTACATATTGTTATACGTTATATCCTATATGTAGATAACGTTATACGTTATATCCTATATCTACGTATCGTTATACGATATATCCTATGTCTACATATCGTTATACGTTATATCCTATACCTACATACCGTTATACGTTATATCCTATATGTAGATATCGTTATACGTTATATCCTATATCTCCATACCGTTATACGTTATATCCTATATCTACGTATCGTTATACGTTATATCCTATACCTACATACTGTTATACGCTATATCCTATATCTACACATCGTTATACGTTATATCCTATATGTAGATAACGTTATACGTTATATCCTATATCTACGTATCGTTATACGATATATCCTATGTCTACATACTGTTATACGCTATATCCTATATCTACACATCGTTATACGTTATATCCTATATGTAGATAACGTTTTACGATATATACTATATCTACGTATCGTTATACGTTATATCCTATATCTACATACCGTTATACGTTATATCCTATATCTACGTGTCGTTATACGTTATATCCTATATGTAGATAACGTTATACGTTATATCCTACGTCTACATATCGTTATACGTTATATCCTATATGTAGATATCGTTATACGTTATATCCTACATCTACATATGGTTATACGTTGTATCCTATATCTACGTATCGTTATACGTTATATCCTATATGTAGATAACGTTATACGTTATATCCTATATCTACGTATCGTTATACGATATATCCTATGTCTACATATCGTTATACGTTATATCCTATATCTACATATCGTTAAACGTTATATCCTATATGTAGATATCGTTATACGTTATATCCTATATATGCATATCGTTATACGTTATATCCTATATCTACGTATCGTAATACGTTATATCCTATACCTACATACCGTTATACGTTATATCCTATATCTACATATCGTTATACGTTATATCCTATATGTAGATAACGTTATACGTTATATCCTATATCTACATATCGTTATACGTTGTATCCTACATCTACGTATCGTTATACGTTGTATCCCATATGCAGATAACGTTTTACGTTATATCCTACATCTACATATCGTTATACGTTATATCCTATGTCTACATATCGTTATACGTTATATCCTATATCTACATATCGTTAAACGTTATATCCTACATCTACATATCGTTGTACGTTATATCCTATATGTAGATAACGTTAAACGTTATATCCTATATGTACGTATCGTTATAAGTTATATCCTATATCTACATATCGTTATACGTTGTATCCTACATCTACGTATCGTTATACGTTGTATCCCATATGCAGATAACGTTTTACGTTATATCCTACATCTACATATCGTTATACGTTATATCCTATATCTACGTATCGTTATACGTTATATCCTATATCTACATATCGTTATACGTTATATCCTATATCTACGTATCGTTATACGTTATATCCTATATGTAGATAACGTTATACGTTATATCCTACGTCTACATATCGTTATACGTTATATCCTATATGTAGATATCGTTATAGGTTATATCCTATATCTACATATCGTTATACGTTGTATCCTATATCTACGTATCGTTATACGTTATATCCTATATGTAGATAACGTTATACGTTATATCCTACATCTACATATCGTTGTACGTTATATCCTATATGTAGATAACGTTAAACGTTATATCCTATATGTACGTATCGTTATAAGTTATATCCTATATCTACATATCGTTATACGTTGTATCCTACATCTACGTATCGTTATACGTTATATCCTATATGTAGATAACGTTATACGTTATATCCTACATCTACATATCGTTATACGTTATATCCTATACCTACGTATCGTTATACGATATATCCTATGTCTACATATCGTTATACGTTATATCCTATATCTACATATCGTTAAACGTTATATCCTATATGTAGATATCGTTATACGTTATATCCTATATCTGCACATCGTTATACGTTATATCCTATATCTACGTATCGTTATACGATATATCCTATGTCTACATATCGTTATACGTTATATACTATGTCTACGTATCGTTATACGTTATATCCTATATCTACGTATCGTTATACGTTATATGGTATATGTAGATAACGTTATACGTTGTATCCCATATGCAGATAACGTTTTACGTTATATCCTACATCTACATATCGTTATACGTTATTTCCCAAATGTACGTATCGTTATAAGTTATATCCTATATCTACATATCGTTATACGTTATATCCTATATCTACGTATCGTTGTACGTTATATCCTATATGTAGATAGCGTTATACGTTATATCCTACGTCTACATATCGTTATACGTTATATCCTGTATGTAGATAACGTTATACGTTATATCTTATATGTACGTATCGTTATAAGTTATATCCTATGTCTACATATCGTTATACGTTATATCCTATATCTACATATCGTTAAACGTTATATCCTATATGTAGATATCGTTATACGTTATATCCTATATCTGCACATCGTTATACGTTATATCCTATATCTACGTATCGTTATACGATATATCCTATGTCTACATATCGTTATACGTTATATCCTATATCTACAATTCGTTATACGTTATATCCTATATCTACGTATCGTTATACGTTATATCCTATATGTAGATAACGTTATACGTTATATCCTACGTCTACATATCGTTATACGTTATATCCTATATGTAGATATCGTTATACGTTATATCCTATATCTACATATCCTATATCTACATACGTTATACGTTGTATCCTATATCTACGTATCGTTATACGTTATATCCTATATGTAGATAACGTTATACGTTATATCCTACATCTACATATCGTTATACGTTATATCCTATATGTACGTATCGTTATAAGTTATATCCTATATCTACATATCGTTATACGTTATATCCTATATGTAGATAACGTTATACGTTATATCCTACATCTACATATCGTTGTACGTTATATCCTATATGTAGATAACGTTAAACGTTATATCCTATATGTACGTATCGTTATAAGTTATATCCTATATCTACATATCGTTATACGTTGTATCCTACATCTACGTATCGTTATACGTTATATCCTATATGTAGATAACGTTATTCGTTATATCCTATATCTGTACATCGTTATACGTTATATCCTATATCTACGTATCGTTATACGATATATCCTATGTCTACATATCGTTATACGTTATATACTATGTCTACGTATCGTTATACGTTATATCCTATATCTACGTATCGTTATACGTTATATCGTATATGTAGATAACGTTATACGTTGTATCCCATATGCAGATAACGTTTTACGTTATATCCTACATCTACATATCGTTATACGTTATATCCTATACCTACATACCGTTATACGTTATATCCTATGTCTACATATCGTTATACGTTATATCCTATATCTACATATCGTTAAACGTTATATCCTATATGTAGATATCGTTATACGTTATATCCTATATATGCATATCGTTATACGTTATATCCTATATCTACGTATCGTAATACGTTATATCCTATACCTACATACCGTTATACGTTATATCCTATATCTACATATCGTTATACGTTATATCCTATATGTAGATAACGTTTTACGTTATATACTATATCTACGTATCGTTATACGTTATATCCTATATCTACATATCGTTATACGTTATATCCTATATCTACATATCGTTATACGTTATATCCTATATCTACGTATCGTTATACGTTATATCCTATATGTAGATAACGTTATACGTTATATCCTACGTCTACATATCGTTATACGTTATATCCTATATGTAGATATCGTTATAGGTTATATCCTATATCTACATATCGTTATACGTTGTATCCTATATCTACGTATCGTTATACGTTATATCCTATATGTAGATAACGTTATACGTTATATCCTACATCTACATATCGTTGTACGTTATATCGTATATGTAGATAACGTTAAACGTTATATCCTATATGTACGTATCGTTATAAGTTGTATCCTATATCTACATATCGTTATACGTTGTATCCTATATCTACGTATCGTTATACGTTATATCCTATATGTAGATAACGTTATACGTTATATCCTACATCTACATATCGTTGTACGTTATATCCTATATGTAGATAACGTTATACGTTATATCCTACATCTACATATCGTTATACGTTATATCCTATACCTACGTATCGTTATACGATATATCCTATGTCTACATATCGTTATACGTTATATCCTATATGTAGATAACGTTAAACGTTATATCCTATATGTAGATATCGTTATACGTTATATCCTATATCTACGTATCGTTATACGATATATCCTATGTCTACATATCGTTATACGATATATCCTATGTCTACATATCGTTATACGTTATATACTATGTCTACGTATCGTTATACGTTATATCCTATATCTACGTATCGTTATACGTTATATCGTATATGTAGATAACGTTATACGTTGTATCCCATATGCAGATAACGTTTTACGTTATATCCTACATCTACATATCGTTATACGTTATATCCTATATCTACGTATCGTTATACGATATATCCTATGTCTACATATCGTTATACGTTATATACTATGTCTACGTATCGTTATACGTTATATCCTATATCTACGTATCGTTATACGTTATATCGTATATGTAGATAACGTTATACGTTGTATCCCATATGCAGATAACGTTTTACGTTATATCCTACATCTACATATCGTTATACGTTATATCCTATATCTACGTATCGTTATACGTTATATCCTATATCTACATATCGTTATACGTTATATCCTATATCTACGTATCGTTATACGTTATATCCTATATGTAGATAACGTTATACGTTATATCCTACGTCTACATATCGTTATACGTTATATCCTATATGTAGATATCGTTATAGGTTATATCCTATATCTACATATCGTTATACGTTGTATCCTATATCTACGTATCGTTATACGTTATATCCTATATGTAGATAACGTTATACGTTATATCCTACATCTACATATCGTTGTACGTTATATCCTATATGTAGATAACGTTAAACGTTATATCCTATATGTACGTATCGTTATAAGTTATATCCTATATCTACATATCGTTATACGTTGTATCCTACATCTACGTATCGTTATACGTTATATCCTATATGTAGATAACGTTATACGTTATATCCTACATCTACATATCGTTATACGTTATATCCTATACCTACGTTTCGTTATACGATATATCCTATGTCTACATATCGTTATACGTTATATCCTATATCTACATATCGTTAAACGTTATATCCTATATGTAGATATCGTTATACGTTATATCCTATATCTGCACATCGTTATACGTTATATCCTATATCTACGTATCGTTATACGATATATCCTATGTCTACATATCGTTATACGTTATATACTATGTCTACGTATCGTTATACGTTATATCCTATATCTACGTATCGTTATACGTTATATCGTATATGTAGATAACGTTATACGTTGTATCCCATATGCAGATAACGTTTTACGTTATATCCTACATCTACATATCGTTATACGTTATTTCCCAAATGTACGTATCGTTATAAGTTATATCCTATATCTACAATTCGTTATACGTTATATCCTATATCTACGTATCGTTATACGTTATATCCTATATGTAGATAACGTTATACGTTATATCCTACGTCTACATATCGTTATACGTTATATCCTATATGTAGATATCGTTATACGTTATATCCTATATCTACATATCGTTATACGTTGTATCCTATATCTACGTATCGTTATACGTTATATCCTATATGTAGATAACGTTATACGTTATATCCTACATCTACATATCGTTATACGTTATATCCTATATGTACGTATCGTTATAAGTTATATCCTATATCTACATATCGTTATACGTTATATCCTATATCTACGTATCGTTGTACGTTATATCCTATATGTAGATATCGTTATAGGTTATATCCTATATCTACATATCGTTATACGTTGTATCCTATATCTACGTATCGTTATACGTTATATCCTATATGTAGATAACGTTATACGTTATATCCTACATCTACATATCGTTGTACGTTATATCCTATATGTAGATAACGTTAAACGTTATATCCTATATGTACGTATCGTTATAAGTTATATCCTATATCTACATATCGTTATACGTTGTATCCTACGTCTACGTATCGTTATACGTTATATCCTATATGTAGATAACGTTATACGTTATATCCTACGTCTACATATCGTTATACGTTATATCCTATATGTAGATATCGTTATACGTTATATCCTATATCTACATATCGTTATACGTTGTATCCTATATCTACGTATCGTTATACGTTATATCCTATATGTAGATATCGTTATACGTTATATCCTATATCTACATATCGTTATACGTTGTATCCTATATCTACGTATCGTTATACGTTATATCCTATATGTAGATAACGTTATACGTTATATCCTACATCTACATATCGTTATACGTTATATCCTATATGTACGTATCGTTATAAGTTATATCCTATATCTACATATCGTTATACGTTATATCCTATATCTACGTATCGTTGTACGTTATATCCTATATGTAGATAGCGTTATACGTTATATCCTACGTCTACATATCGTTATACGTTATATCCTGTATGTAGATAACGTTAAACGTTATATCCTATATGTACGTATCGTTATAAGTTATATCCTATATCTACATATCGTTATACGTTGTATCCTACATCTACGTATCGTTATACGTTATATCCTATATGTAGATAACGTTATACGTTATATCCTACATCTACATATCGTTATACGTTATATCCTAAATCTACGTATCGTTATACGTTATATCCTATATCTACATATCGTTATACGTTATATCCTATATCTACGTATCGTTATACGTTATATCCTATATGTAGATAACGTTATACGTTATATCCTACGTCTACATATCGTTATACGTTATATCCTATATGTAGATATCGTTATAGGTTATATCCTATATCTACATATCGTTATACGTTGTATCCTATATCTACGTATCGTTATACGTTATATCCTATATGTAGATAACGTTATACGTTATATCCTACATCTACATATCGTTGTACGTTATATCCTATATGTAGATAACGTTAAACGTTATATCCTATATGTACGTATCGTTATAAGTTATATCCTATATCTACATATCGTTATACGTTGTATCCTACATCTACGTATCGTTATACGTTATATCCTATATGTAGATAACGTTATACGTTATATCCTACATCTACATATCGTTATACGTTATATCCTATACCTACGTATCGTTATACGATATATCCTATGTCTACATATCGTTATACGTTATATCCTATATCTACATATCGTTAAACGTTATATCCTATATGTAGATATCGTTATACGTTATATCCTATATCTGCACATCGTTATACGTTATATCCTATATCTACGTATCGTTATACGTTATATCCTATATCTACATATCGTTATACGTTATATCCTATATCTACATATCGTTATACGTTATATCCTATATCTACGTATCGTTATACGTTATATCCTATGTCTACATATCGTTATACGTTATATACTATGTCTACGTATCGTTATACGTTATATCCTATATCTACGTATCGTTATACGTTATATGGTATATGTAGATAACGTTATACGTTGTATCCCATATGCAGATAACGTTTTACGTTATATCCTACATCTACATATCGTTATACGTTATTTCCCAAATGTACGTATCGTTATAAGTTATATCCTATATCTACAATTCGTTATAGGTTATATGCTATATCTACGTATCGTTATACGTTATATCCTATATGTAGATAACGTTATACGTTATATCCTACGTCTACATATCGTTATACGTTATATCCTATATGTAGATATCGTTATACGTTATATCCTATATCTACATATCGTTATACGTTGTATCCTATATCTACGTATCGTTATACGTTATATCCTGTATGTAGATAACGTTATACGTTATATCTTATATGTTCGTATCGTTATAAGTTATATCCTATATCTACATATCGTTATACGTTATATCCTATATCTACGTATCGTTATTCGTTATATCCTATATCTGTACATCGTTATACGTTATATCCTATATCTACGTATCGTTATACGATATATCCTATGTCTACATATCGTTATACGTTATATACTATGTCTACGTATCGTTATACGTTATATCCTATATCTACGTATCGTTATACGTTATATCGTATATGTAGATAACGTTTTACGTTATATACTATATCTACGTATCGTTATACGTTATATCCTATATCTACATATCGTTATACGTTATATCCTATATCTACATATCGTTATACGTTATATCCTATATCTACGTATCGTTATACGTTATATCCTATGTCTACATATCGTTATACGTTATATCCTATATCTACATATCGTTAAACGTTATATCCTATATGTAGATATCGTTATACGTTATATCCTATATATGCATATCGTTATACGTTATATCCTATATCTACGTATCGTAATACGTTATATCCTATACCTACATACCGTTATACGTTATATCCTATATCTACATATCGTTATACGTTATATCCTATATGTAGATAACGTTTTACGTTATATACTATATCTACGTATCGTTATACGTTATATCCTATATCTACATATCGTTATACGTTATATCCTATATCTACATATCGTTATACGTTATATCCTATATCTACGTATCGTTATACGTTATATCCTATATGTAGATAACGTTATACGTTATATCCTACGTCTACATATCGTTATACGTTATATCCTATATGTAGATATCGTTATAGGTTATATCCTATATCTACATATCGTTATACGTTGTATCCTATATCTACGTATCGTTATACGTTATATCCTATATGTAGATAACGTTATACGTTATATCCTACATCTACATATCGTTGTACGTTATATCGTATATGTAGATAACGTTAAACGTTATATCCTATATGTACGTATCGTTATAAGTTATATCCTATATCTACATATCGTTATACGTTGTATCCTATATCTACGTATCGTTATACGTTATATCCTATATGTAGATAACGTTATACGTTATATCCTACATCTACATATCGTTGTACGTTATATCCTATATGTAGATAACGTTATACGTTATATCCTACATCTACATATCGTTATACGTTATATCCTATACCTACGTATCGTTATACGATATATCCTATGTCTACATATCGTTATACGTTATATCCTATATGTAGATAACGTTAAACGTTATATCCTATATGTAGATATCGTTATACGTTATATCCTATATCTGCACATCGTTATACGTTATATCCTATATCTACGTATCGTTATACGATATATCCTATGTCTACATATCGTTATACGTTATATACTATGTCTACGTATCGTTATACGTTATATCCTATATCTACGTATCGTTATACGTTATATCGTATATGTAGATAACGTTATACGTTGTATCCCATATGCAGATAACGTTTTACGTTATATCCTACATCTACATATCGTTATACGTTATATCCTATATCTACGTATCGTTATACGTTATATCCTATATCTACATATCGTTATACGTTATATCCTATATCTACGTATCGTTATACGTTATATCCTATATGTAGATAACGTTATACGTTATATCCTACGTCTACATATCGTTATACGTTATATCCTATATGTAGATATCGTTATAGGTTATATCCTATATCTACATATCGTTATACGTTGTATCCTATATCTACGTATCGTTATACGTTATATCCTATATGTAGATAACGTTATACGTTATATCCTACATCTACATATCGTTGTACGTTATATCCTATATGTAGATAACGTTAAACGTTATATCCTATATGTACGTATCGTTATACGTTATATACTATGTCTACGTATCGTTATACGTTATATCCTATATCTACGTATCGTTATGCGTTATATCGTATATGTAGATAACGTTATACGTTATATCCTATATCTACGTATCGTTATACGTTATATCCTATACCTACGTATCGTTATACGTTATATACTATGTCTACGTATCGTTATACGTTATATCCTATATCTACGTATCGTTATACGTTATATCCTATATGTAGATAACGTTATACGTTGTATCCCATATGCAGATAACGTTTTACGTTATATCCTACATCTACATATCGTTATACGTTGTATCCTACATCTACATATCGTTATACGTTATATCCTATATGTAGATATCGTTATACGTTATATCCCATATCTACATATCGTTATACGTTGTATCCTATATCTACGTATCGTTATACGTTATATCCTATATCCACGTATCGTTATACGTTATATCCTATATGTAGATATCGTTATACGTTATATCCAATATCTGCATATCGTTATACGTTATATCCTATATCTACGTATCGTTATACGTTATATACTATGTCTACGTATCGTTATACGTTATATCCTATATCTACGTATCGTTATACGTTATATCGTATATGTAGATAACGTTATACGTTATATCCTATATCTACGTATCGTTATATGTTATATCGTATATGTAGATAACGATATACGTTATATGCTACTCCTACATATCGTTATACGTTATATCCTGTATGTAGATATCGTTATACGTTATATCCTATATCTACATATCGTTATACGTTATATCCTATATCAACGTATCGTTATACGTTATATCCTATATGTAGATAACGTTATACGTTATATGCTACGTCTACATATCGTTATACGTTATATCCTATATCTACATATCGTTATACGTTATATCCTATATATGCATATCGTTATACGTTATATCCTATATCTACGTATCGTTATACGTTATATGCTACGTCTACATATCGTTATACGTTATATCCTATATCTACGTATCGTTATACGTTATATCCTATATCTACATATCGTTAAACGTTATATCCTATATGTAGATATCGTTATACGTTATATCCTATATCTGCTTATCGTTATACGTTATATCCTATATCTACGTATCGTTCTACGTTATATCCTATACCTACATACCGTTATACGTTATATCCTATATCTACATATCGTTATACGTTATATCCTATATGTAGATAACGTTTTACGTTATATCCTATATCTACGTATCGTTATTCGATATATCCTATGTCTACATATCGTTATACGTTATATGCTATATCTACATATCGTTAAACGTTATATCCTATATGTAGATATCGTTATATGTTATATCCTATATGTACGTATCGTTATACGTTATATCCTATATCTACGTATCGTTATACGTTATAAACTATGTCTACGTATCGTTATACGTTATATCCTATATGTACGTATCGTTATACGTTATATCCTATATCTACATATCGTTAAACGTTATATCCTATATGTAGATATCGTTATACGTTATATCCTATATCTGCATATCGTTATACGTTATATCCTATATCTACGTATCGTTCTACGTTATATCCCATACCTACATACCGTTATACGTTATATCCTATATCTACATATCGTTATACGTTATATCCTATATGTAGATAACGTTTTACGTTATATACTATATCTACGTATCGTTATACGTTATATCCTATATCTACATATCGTTATACGTTATATCCTATATCTACATATCGTTATACGTTATATCCTATATCTACGTATCGTTATACGTTATATCCTATATGTAGATAACGTTATACGTTATATCCTACGTCTACATATCGTTATACGTTATATCCTATATGTAGATATCGTTATACGATATATCCTATATCTACATATCGTTATACGTTGTATCCTATATCTACGTATCGTTATACGTTATATCCCTTATGTAGATAACGTTATATGTTATATCCTACGTCTACATATCGTTATACGTTATATCCTATATGTAGATAACGTTATACGTTATATCCTATATCTACATATCGTTATACGTTTTATCCTATATCTACGTATCGTTATACGTTATATCCTATATGTAGATAACGTTATACGTTATATCCTACATCTACATATCGTTATACGTTATATCCTATATCTACATATCGTTATACGTTATATCCTATATCTACGTATCGTTATACGTTATATCCTATATGTAGATAACGTTATACGTTATATCCTACATCTACATATCGTTATACGTTATATCCTATATGTAGATAACGTTATACGTTATATCCTACATCTACATATCGTTATACGTTATATCCTATATCTACATATCGTTATACGTTATGTCCTATATCTACGTATCGTTATACGTTATATCCTATATGTAGATAACGTTATACGTTATATCCTACGTCTACGTATCGTTATACGTTATATCCTATATGTAGATATCGTTATACGTTATATCCTATATCTACATATCGTTATACGTTGTATCCTATATCTACGTATCGTTATACGTTATATCCCTTATGTAGATAACGTTATATGTTATATCCTACGTCTACGTATCGTTATACGTTATATCCTATATCTACGTATCGTTATACGTTATATCCTATACCTACATATCGTTATACGTTATATCCTATATCTACGTATCGTTATACGTTATATCCTATATGTAGATAACGTTATACGTTATATCCTACGTCTACATATCGTTATACGTTATATCCTATATGTAGATATCGTTATACGTTATATCCTATACCTACATATCGTTATACGTTATATCCTATATCTACGTATAGTTATACGTTATATCCTATATGTAGATAACGTTATACGTTATATCCTATATCTACGTATCGTTATACGTTATATCCTATATGTAGATAACGTTATACGTTATATCCTACGTCTACATATCGTTATACGTTATATCCTATATGTAGATATCGTTATACGTTATATCCTATATCTACATATCGTTATACGTTGTATCCTATATCTACATATCGTTATACGTTATATCCTGTATGTAGATATCGTTATACGTTATATCCTATATCTACATATCGTTATACGTTATATCCTATATCAACGTATCGTTATACGTTATATCCTATATGTAGATAACGTTATACGTTATATGCTACGTCTACATATCGTTATACGTTATATCCTATATGTAGATAACGTTATACGTTATATCCTATATCTACGTATCGTTATATGTTATATCGTATATGTAGATAACGTTATACGTTATATGCTACTCCTACATATCGTTATACGTTATATCCTATATCTACATATCGTTATACGTTATATCCTATACCTACATATCGTTATACGTTATATCCTATATCTACGTATCGTTATACGTTATATCCTATATGTAGATAACGTTATACGTTATATCCTACGTCTACATATCGTTATACGTTATATCCTATATGTAGATATCGTTATACGTTATATCCTATATCTACATATCGTTATACGTTGTATCCTATATCTACATATCGTTATACGTTATATCCTGTATGTAGATATCGTTATACGTTATATCCTATATCTACATATCGTTATACGTTATATCCTATATCAACGTATCGTTATACGTTATATCCTATATGTAGATAACGTTATACGTTATATGCTACGTCTACATATCGTTATACGTTATATCCTATATCTACATATCGTTATACGTTATATCCTATATATGCATATCGTTATACGTTATATCCTATATCTACGTATCGTTATACGTTATATATTATGTCTACGTATCGTTATACGTTATATCCTATATCTACGTATCGTTATAAGATATATCGTATATGTAGATAACGTTATACGTTATATGCTACGTCTACATATCGTTATACGTTATATCCTATATCTACGTATCGTTATACGTTATATCCTATATCTACATATCGTTAAACGTTATATCCTATATGTAGATATCGTTATACGTTATATCCTATATCTGCATATCGTTATACGTTATATCCTATATCTACGTATCGTTCTACGTTATATCCTATACCTACATACCGTTATACGTTATATCCTATATGTAGATATCGTTATACGTTATATCCTATATCTGCATATCGTTATACGTTATATCCTATATCTACGTATCGTTCTACGTTATATCCTATACCTACATACCGTTATACGTTATATCCTATATCTACATATCGTTATACGTTATATCCTATATGTAGATAACGTTTTACGTTATATCCTATATCTACGTATCGTTATTCGATATATCCTATGTCTACATATCGTTATACGTTATATGCTATATCTACATATCGTTAAACGTTATATCCTATATGTAGATATCGTTATATGTTATATCCTATATGTACGTATCGTTATACGTTATATCCTATATCTACGTATCGTTATACGTTATAAACTATGTCTACGTATCGTTATACGTTATATCCTATATGTACGTATCGTTATACGTTATATCCTATATCTACATATCGTTAAACGTTATATCCTATATGTAGATATCGTTATACGTTATATCCTATATCTGCATATCGTTATACGTTATATCCTATATCTACGTATCGTTCTACGTTATATCCTATACCTACATACCGTTATACGTTATATCCTATATCTACATATCGTTATACGTTATATCCTATATGTAGATAACGTTTTACGTTATATACTATATCTACGTATCGTTATACGTTATATCCTATATCTACATATCGTTATACGTTATATCCTATATCTACATATCGTTATACGTTATATCCTATATCTACGTATCGTTATACGTTATATCCTATATGTAGATAACGTTATACGTTATATCCTACGTCTACATATCGTTATACGTTATATCCTATATGTAGATATCGTTATACGATATATCCTATATCTACATATCGTTATACGTTGTATCCTATATCTACGTATCGTTATACGTTATATCCCTTATGTAGATAACGTTATATGTTATATCCTACGTCTACATATCGTTATACGTTATATCCTATGTGTAGATAACGTTATACGTTATATCCTACATCTACATATCGTTATACGTTTTATCCTATATCTACGTATCGTTATACGTTATATCCTATATGTAGATAACGTTATACGTTATATCCTACATCTACATATCGTTATACGTTATATCCTATATCTACATATCGTTATACGTTATATCCTATATCTACGTATCGTTATACGTTATATCCTATATGTAGATAACGTTATACGTTATATCCTACATCTACATATCGTTATACGTTATATCCTATATGTAGATAACGTTATACGTTATATCCTACATCTACATATCGTTATACGTTATATCCTATATCTACATATCGTTATACGTTATGTCCTATATCTACGTATCGTTATACGTTATATCCTATATGTAGATAACGTTATACGTTATATCCTACGTCTACGTATCGTTATACGTTATATCCTATATGTAGATATCGTTATACGTTATATCCTATATCTACATATCGTTATACGTTGTATCCTATATCTACGTATCGTTATACGTTATATCCCTTATGTAGATAACGTTATATGTTATATCCTACGTCTACGTATCGTTATACGTTATATCCTATATCTACGTATCGTTATACGTTATATCGTATATGTACATAACGTTATACGTTATATCCTATATCTACGTATCGTTATATGTTATATCGTATATGTCGATAACGTTATACGTTATATGCTACGCCTACATATCGTTATACGTTATATCCTATATCTACATATCGTTATACGTTATATCCTATACCTACATATCGTTATACGTTATATCCTATATCTACGTATCGTTATACGTTATATCCTATATGTAGACAACGTTATACGTTATATCCTACGTCTACATATCGTTATACGTTATATCCTATATGTAGATATCGTTATACGTTATATCCTATATCTACATATCGTTATACGTTATATCCTATATCTACATACTGTTATACGTTATATCCTATATGTAGATATCGTTATACGTTATATCCTATATCTACATATCGTTATACGTTATATCCTATATCTACGTATCGTTATACGTTATATCCTATATGTAGATAACGTTATACGTTATATCCTACGTCTACATATCGTTATACGTTATATCCTATATGTAGATATCGTTATACGTTATATCCTATATCTACATATCGTTATACGTTGTATCCTATATTTACGTATCGTTATTCGTTATATCCCTTATGTAGATAACGTTATATGTTATATCCTACGTCTACATATCGTTATACGTTATATCCTATATGTAGATAACGTTATACGTTATATCCTACGTCTACATATCGTTATACGTTATATCCTATATGTAGATATCGTTATAGGTTATATCCTATATCTACATATCGTTATACGTTGTATCCTATATCTACGTATCGTTATACGTTATATCCTATATGTAGATAACGTTATACGTTATATCCTACATCTACATATCGTTGTACGTTATATCCTATATGTAGATAACGTTAAACGTTATATCCTATATGTACGTATCGTTATAAGTTATATCCTATATCTACATATCGTTATACGTTGTATCCTATATCTACGTATCGTTATACGTTATATCCTATATGTAGATAACGTTATACGTTATATCCTACATCTACATATCGTTATACGTTATATCCTATATCTACGTATCGTTATACGATATATCCTATGTCTACATATCGTTATACGTTATATACTATGTCTACGTATCGTTATACATTATATCCTATATCTACGTATCGTTATACGTTATATCGTATATGTAGATAACGTTATACGTTGTATCCCATATGCAGATAACGTTTTACGTTATATCCTACATCTACATATCGTTATACGTTATTTCCCAAATGTACGTATCGTTATAAGTTATATCCTATATCTACAATTCGTTATACGTTATATCCTATATCTACGTATCGTTATACGTTATATCCTATATGTAGATAACGTTATACGTTATATCCTACGTCTACATATCGTTATACGTTATATCCTATATGTAGATATCGTTATACGTTATATCCTATATCTACATATCGTTATACGTTGTATCCTATATCTACGTATCGTTATATGTTATATCCTATATGTAGATAACGTTATACGTTATATCCTACATCTACATATCGTTATACGTTATATCCTATATGTACGTATCGTTATAAGTTATATCCTATATCTACATATCGTTATACGTTATATCCTATATCTACGTATCGTTGTACGTTATATCCTATATGTAGATAGCGTTATACGTTATATCCTACGTCTACATATCGTTATACGTTATATCCTGTATGTAGATAACGTTATACGTTATATCTTATATGTACGTATCGTTATAAGTTATATCCTATATCTACATATCGTTATACGTTATATACTATGTATACGTATCGTTATACGTTATATCCTATATCTACGTATCGTTATACGTTATATCGTATATGTAGATAACGTTATACGTTGTATCCCATATGCAGATAACGTGTTACGTTATATCCTACATCTACATATCGTTATACGTTATATCCTATATGTACGTATCGTTATAAGTTATATCCTATATCTACATATCGTTATACGTTATATCCTATATCTACGTATCGTTATTCGTTATATCCTATATGTAGATAACGTTATACGTTATATCCTACGTCTACATATCGTTATACGTTATATCCTACATGTAGATGTCGTTATACGTTATATCCTATATCTACATATCGTTATACGTTGTATCCTATATCTACGTATCGTTATACGTTGTATCCTATATCTACGTAGCGTTATACGATATATCCTATGTCTACATATCGTTATACGTTATATACTCTGTCTACGTATCGTTATACGTTATATCCTATATCTACGTACCGTTATACGTTATATCGTCTATGTAGATAACGTTATACGTTGTATCCCATATGCAGATAACGTTTTACGTTATATCCTATATCCACAAATCGATATACGTTATATCCTATATGTAGATAACGTTATACGATATATCCTATGTCTACATATCGTTATACGTTATATCCTATATCTACATATCGTTAAACGTTATATCCTATATGTAGATATCGTTATACGTTATATCCTACATCTACATATCGTTATACGTTATATCCTATATCTACATATCGTTATACGTTATATCCAATATCTACGTATCGTTATACGTTATATGCTATATGTAGATAACGTTATATGTTATATCCAACGTCTAGATATCGTTATACGTTATATCCTATATGTAGATATCGTTATTGGTTATATCCCATATCTACATATCGTTATACGTTGTATCCTATATCTACGTATCGTTATACGTTATATCCTATATCCACGTATCGTTATACGTTATATCCTATATGTAGATATCGTTATACGTTATATCCAATATCTGCATATCGTTATACGTTATATCCTATATCAACGTATCGTTATACGTTATATCCTATATGTAGATAACGTTATACGTTATATGCTACTCCTACATATCGTTATACGTTATATCCTATATCTACATATCGTTATACGTTATATCGTATACCTACATATCGTTATACGTTATATCCTATATCTACGTATCGTTATACGTTATATCCTATACCTACATATCGTTATACGTTATATCCTATATCTACGTATCGTTATACGTTATATCCTATATGTAGATAACGTTATACGTTATATGCTACTCCTACATATCGTTATACGTTATATCCTATATCTACATATCGTTATACGTTATATCCTATACCTACATATCGTTATACGTTATATCCTATATCTACGTATCGTTATACGTTATATCCTATATGTAGATAACGTTATACGTTATATCCTACGTCTACATATCGTTATACGTTATATCCTATATGTAGATATCGTTATACGTTATATCCTATATCTACATATCGTTATACGTTGTATCCTATATCTACATATCGTTATACGTTATATCCTGTATGTAGATATCGTTATACGTTATATCCTATATCTACATATCGTTATACGTTATATCCTATATCAACGTATCGTTATACGTTATATCCTATATGTAGATAACGTTATACGTTATATGCTACGTCTACATATCGTTATACGTTATATCCTATATCTACTTATCGTTATACGTTATATCCTATATATGCATATCGTTATACGTTATATCCTATATCTACGTATCGTTATACGTTATATATTATGTCTACGTATCGTTATACGTTATATCCTATATCTACGTATCGTTATAAGTTATATCGTATATGTAGTTAACGTTATACGTTATATGCTACGTCTACATATCGTTATACGTTATATCCTATATCTACGTATCGTTATACGTTATATCCTATATCTACATATCGTTAAACGTTATATCCTATATGTAGATATCGTTATACGTTATATCCTATATCTGCATATCGTTATACGTTATATCCTATATCTACGTATCGTTCTACGTTATATCCTATACCTACATACCGTTATACGTTATATCCTATATGTAGATATCGTTATACGTTATATCCTATATCTGCATATCGTTATACGTTATATCCTATATCTACGTATCGTTCTACGTTATATCCTATACCTACATACCGTTATACGTTATATCCTATATCTACATATCGTTATACGTTATATCCTATATGTAGATAACGTTTTACGTTATATCCTATATCTACGTATCGTTATTCGATATATCCTATGTCTACATATCGTTATACGTTATATGCTATATCTACATATCGTTAAACGTTATATCCTATATGTAGATATCGTTATACGTTATATCCTATATGTACGTATCGTTATACGTTATATCCTATATCTACGTATCGTTATACGTTATAAACTATGTCTACGTATCGTTATACGTTATATCCTATATGTACGTATCGTTATACGTTATATCCTATATCTATATATCGTTAAACGTTATATCCTATATGTAGATATCGTTATACGTTATATCATATATCTGCATATCGTTATACGTTATATCCTATATCTACGTATCGTTCTACGTTATATCCTATACCTACATACCGTTATACGTTATATCCTATATCTACATATCGTTATACGTTATATCCTATATGTAGATAACGTTTTACGTTATATACTATATCTACGTATCGTTATACGTTATATCCTATATCTACATATCGTTATACGTTATATCCTATATCTACATATCGTTATACGTTATATCCTATATCTACGTATCGTTATACGTTATATCCTATATGTAGATAACGTTATACGTTATATCCTACGTCTACATATCGTTATACGTTATATCCTATATGTAGATATCGTTATACGATATATCCTATATCTACATATCGTTATACGTTGTATCCTATATCTACGTATCGTTATACGTTATATCCCTTATGTAGATAACGTTATATGTTATATCCTACGTCTACATATCGTTATACGTTATATCCTATATGTAGATAACGTTATACGATATATCCTATATCTACATATCGTTATACGTTTTATCCTATATCTACGTATCGTTATACGTTATATCCTATATGTAGATAACGTTATACGTTATATCCTACATCTACATATCGTTATACGTTATATCCTATATCTACATATCGTTATACGTTATATCCTATATCTACGTATCGTTATACGTTATATCCTATATGTAGATAACGTTATACGTTATATCCTACATCTACATATCGTTATACGTTATATCCTATATGTAGATAACGTTATACGTTATATCCTACATCTACATATCGTTATACGTTATATCCTATATCTACATATCGTTATACGTTATGTCCTATATCTACGTATCGTTATACGTTATATCCTATATGTAGATAACGTTATACGTTACATCCTACGTCTACGTATCGTTATACGTTATATCCTATATGTAGATATCGTTATACGTTATATCCTATATCTACATATCGTTATACGTTGTATCCTATATCTACGTATCGTTATACGTTATATCCCTTATGTAGACAACGTTATATGTTATATCCTACGTCTACGTATCGTTATACGTTATATCCTATATCTACGTATCGTTATACGTTATATCGTATATGTACATAACGTTATACGTTATATCCTATATCTACGTATCGTTATATGTTATATCGTAAATGTAGATAACGTTATACGTTATATGCTACGCCTACATATCGTTATACGTTATATCCTATATCTACATATCGTTATACGTTATATCCTATACCTACATATCGTTATACGTTATATCCTATATCTACGTATCGTTATACGTTATATCCTATATGTAGATAACGTTATACGTTATATCCTACGTCTACATATCGTTATACGTTATATCCTATATGTAGATATCGTTATACGTTATATCCTATATCTACATATCGTTATACGTTATATCCTATATCTACGTATCGTTATACGTTATATCCTATATGTAGATAACGTTATACGTTATATCCTACATCTACATATCGTTATATGTTATATCCTATATGTAGATAACGTTATATGTTATATCCTATATCTACGTATCGTTATACGTTATATCCTATACCTACATACTGTTATACGTTATATCCTATATGTAGATATCGTTATACGTTATATCCTATATCTACATATCGTTATACGTTATATCCTATATCTACGTATCATTATACGTTATATCCTATATGTAGATAACGTTATACGTTATATCCTACGTCTACATATCGTTATACGTTATATCCTATATGTAGATATCGTTATACGTTATATCCTATATCTACATATCGTTATACGTTGTATCCTATATCTACGTATCGTTATACGTTATATCCCTTATGTAGATAACGTTATATGTTATATCCTACGTCTACATATCGTTATACGTTATATCCTATATGTAGATAACGTTATACGTTATATCCTATATCTACATATCGTTATACGTTGTATCCTATATCTACGTATCGTTATACGTTATATCCTATATGTAGATAACGTTATATGTTATATCCTACATCTACATATCGTTATACGTTATATCCTATATCTACATATCGTTATACGTTATATCCTATATCTACGTATCGTTATACGTTATATCCTATATCTACGTATCGTTATACGTTATATCCTATATGTAGATAGCGTTATACGTTATATCCTACGTCTACATATCGTTATACGTTATATCCTATATCTACATATCGTTATACGTTAAATCCCATTTCTACATATCGTTATACGTTATATCCTATATCTACGAATCGTCATACGTTATATCCTATATCTACATATTGTTATACGTTATATCCCATATGTAGATAACGTTTTACGTTATATCCTATATCTACGTATCGTTATACGATATATCCTATATGTAGATATCGTTATACGTTATATCCATTATCTGCATATCGTTATACGTTATATCCTATATCTACGTATCGTTATACGTTATATACTATGTCTACGTATCGTTATACGTTATATCCTATATCTACGTATCGTTATACGTTATATCGTATATGTACATAACGTTATACGTTATATCCTATATCTACGTATCGTTATATGTTATATCGTATATGTAGATAACGTTATACGTTATATGCTACGCCTTCATATCGTTATACGTTATATCCTATATCTACATATCGTTATACGTTATATCCTATACCTACATATCGTTATACGTTATATCCTATATCTACGTATCGTTATACGTTATATCCTATATGTAGATATCGTTATACGTTATATCCTATATCTACATATCGTTATACGTTATATCCTATATGTAGATAACGTTATATGTTATATCATATATCTACGTATCGTTATACGTTATATTCTATACCTACATACTGTTATACGTTATATCCTATATGTAGATATCGTTATACGTTATATACTATATCTACGTATCGTTATACGTTATATCCTATATCTACATATCGTTATACGTTATATCCTATATCTACATATCGTTATACGTTATATCCTATATCTACGTATCGTTATATGTTATATCGTATATGTAGATAACGTTATACGTTATATGCTACGCCTTCATATCGTTATACGTTATATCCTATATCTACATATCGTTATACGTTATATCCTATACCTACATATCGTTATACGTTATATCCTATATCTACGTATCGTTATACGTTATATCCTATATGTAGATATCGTTATACGTTATATCATATATCTGCATATCGTTATACGTTATATCCTATATCTACGTATCGTTCTACGTTATATCCTATACCTACATACCGTTATACGTTATATCCTATATCTACATATCGTTATACGTTATATCCTATATGTAGATAACGTTTTACGTTATATACTATATCTACGTATCGTTATACGTTATATCCTATATCTACATATCGTTATACGTTATATCCTATATCTACATATCGTTATACGTTATATCCTATATCTACGTATCGTTATACGTTATATCCTATATGTAGATAACGTTATACGTTATATCCTACGTCTACATATCGTTATACGTTATATCCTATATGTAGATATCGTTATACGATATATCCTATATCTACATATCGTTATACGTTGTATCCTATATCTACGTATCGTTATACGTTATATCCCTTATGTAGATAACGTTATATGTTATATCCTACGTCTACATATCGTTATACGTTATATCCTATATGTAGATAACGTTATACGTTATATCCTATATCTACATATCGTTATACGTTTTATCCTATATCTACGTATCGCTATACGTTATATCCTATATGTAGATAACGTTATACGTTATATCCTACATCTACATATCGTTATACGTTATATCCTATATCTACATATCGTTGTACGTTATATCCTATATCTACGTATCGTTATACGTTATATCCTATATGTAGATAACGTTATACGTTATATCCTACATCTACATATCGTTATACGTTATATCCTATATGTAGATAACGTTATACGTTATATCCTACATCTACATATCGTTATACGTTATATCCTATATCTACATATCGTTATACGTTATGTCCTATATCTACGTATCGTTATACGTTATATCCTATATGTAGATAACGTTATACGTTACATCCTACGTCTACGTATCGTTATACGTTATATCCTATATGTAGATATCGTTATACGTTATATCCTATATCTACATATCGTTATACGTTGTATCCTATATCTACGTATCGTTATACGTTATATCCCTTATGTAGATAACGTTATATGTTATATCCTACGTCTACGTATCGTTATACGTTATATCCTATATCTACGTATCGTTATACGTTATATCGTATATGTACATAACGTTATACGTTATATCCTATATCTACGTATCGTTATATGTTATATCGTAAATGTAGATAACGTTATACGTTATATGCTACGCCTACATATCGTTATACGTTATATCCTATATCTACATATCGTTATACGTTATATCCTATACCTACATATCGTTATACGTTATATCCTATATCTACGTATCGTTATACGTTATATCCTATATGTAGATAACGTTATACGTTATATCCTACGTCTACATATCGTTATACGTTATATCCTATATGTAGATATCGTTATACGTTATATCCTATATCTACATATCGTTATACGTTATATCCTATATCTACGTATCGTTATACGTTATATCCTATATGTAGATAACGTTATACGTTATATCCTACATCTACATATCGTTATATGTTATATCCTATATGTAGATAACGTTATATGTTATATCCTATATCTACGTATCGTTATACGTTATATCCTATACCTACATACTGTTATACGTTATATCCTATATGTAGATATCGTTATACGTTATATCCTATATCTACATATCGTTATACGTTATATCCTATATCTACGTATCATTATACGTTATATCCTATATGTAGATAACGTTATACGTTATATCCTACGTCTACATATCGTTATACGTTATATCCTATATGTAGATATCGTTATACGTTATATCCTATATCTACATATCGTTATACGTTGTATCCTATATCTACGTATCGTTATACGTTATATCCCTTATGTAGATAACGTTATATGTTATATCCTACGTCTACATATCGTTATACGTTATATCCTATATGTAGATAACGTTATACGTTATATCCTATATCTACATATCGTTATACGTTGTATCCTATATCTACGTATCGTTATACGTTATATCCTATATGTAGATAACGTTATATGTTATATCCTACATCTACATATCGTTATACGTTATATCCTATATCTACATATCGTTATACGTTATATCCTATATCTACGTATCGTTATACGTTATATCCTATATCTACGTATCGTTATACGTTATATCCTATATGTAGATAGCGTTATACGTTACATCCTACGTCTACATATCGTTATACGTTATATCCTATATCTACATATCGTTATACGTTATATCCCATTTCTACATATCGTTATACGTTATATCCTATATCTACGAATCGTCATACGTTATATCCTATATCTACATATTGTTATACGTTATATCCCATATGTAGATAACGTTTTACGTTATATCCTATATCTACGTATCGTTATACGATATATCCTATATGTAGATATCGTTATACGTTATATCCATTATCTGCATATCGTTATACGTTATATCCTATATCTACGTATCGTTATACGTTATATACTATGTCTACGTATCGTTATACGTTATATCCTATATCTACGTATCGTTATACGTTATATCGTATATGTACATAACGTTATACGTTATATCCTATATCTACGTATCGTTATATGTTATATCGTATATGTAGATAACGTTATACGTTATATGCTACGCCTTCATATCGTTATACGTTATATCCTATATCTACATATCGTTATACGTTATATCCTATACCTACATATCGTTATACGTTATATCCTATATCTACGTATCGTTATACGTTATATCCTATATGTAGATATCGTTATACGTTATATCCTATATCTACATATCGTTATACGTTATATCCTATATGTAGATAACGTTATATGTTATATCATATATCTACGTATCGTTATACGTTATATTCTATACCTACATACTGTTATACGTTATATCCTATATGTAGATATCGTTATACGTTATATCCTATATCTACATATCATTAAAAGTTGTATCCTATATCTACGTATCGTTAGACGTTACATCCTATATGTAGATAACGTTATACGTTATATCCTACATCTACATATCGTTAAACGTTATATCCTATATGTAGATATCGTTATACGTTATATCCTATATCTACGTATCGTTATACGTCATGTCCTATACCTACATACTGTTATACGCTATATCCTATATCTATATATCGTTATACGTTATATCCTATATGTAGATAACGTTTTACGTTATATACTATATCTACGTATCGTTATACGTTATATCCTATATCTACATATCGTTATACGTTATATCCTATATCTACATATCGTTATACGTTATATCATATATCTACGAATCGTTATACGTTATATCCTATATGTAGATAACGTTATACGTTATATCCTATCTCTACATATCGTTATACGTTATATCCTATATGTAGATATCGTTATACGTTATATCCTACATCTACATATCGGTAAACGTTATATCCTATATGTAGATATCGTTATACGTTATATCCTATATGTAGATAACGTTATACGTTATATCCTATATCTACGTATCGTTATACGATATATCCTTTGTCTACATATCGTTATACGTTATATCCTATATCTACATATCGTTATACGTTATATCCTATATATGCATATCGTTATACGTTATATCCTACATCTACGTATCGTTATACGTTATATACTATGTCTACGTATCGTTATACGTTATATCCTATATCTACGTATCGTTATAAGTTATATCGTATATGTAGATAACGTTATACGTTATATGCTACGTCTACATATCGTTATACGTTATATCCTATATCTACATATCGTTATACGTTATATCCTATATATGCATATCGTTATACGTTATATCCTATATCTACGTATCGTTATACGTTATATATTATGTCTACGTATCGTTATACGTTATATCCTATACCTACGTATCGTTAAACGTTATATCCTATATGTAGATATCGTTATACGTTATATCCTATATGTACGTATCGTTATACGTTATATCCTATATCTACGTATCGTTATACGTTATATACTATGTCTACGTATCGTTATACGTTATATCCAATATCTACGTATCGTTATACGTTATATCCTATATCCACATATCGTTAAACGTTATATCCTATATGTAGATATCGTTATACGTTATATCCTATATCTGCATATCGTTATACGTTATATCCTATATGTAGATAACGTTATACGTTATATCCTATATCTACGTATCGTTATACGATATATCCTATGTCTACATATCGTTATACGTTATATCCTATATCTACGTATCGTTATACGATATATCCTATGTCTACATATCGTTATACGTTATATCATATACCTACATACCGTTATACGTTATATCCTATATGTAGATATCGTTATACGTTATATCCTATATCTACATATCGTTATACGTTGTATCCTATATCTACGTATCGTTATACGATATATCCTATGTCTACATATCGTTATAAGTTATATCCTATATGTAGATAACGTTATACGTTATATCCTATATCTACGTATCGTTATACGATATATCCTATGTCTACATATCGTTATACGTTATATCCTATATCTACATATCGTTATACGTTATATCCTATATATGCATATCGTTAAACGTTATATCCTATATGTACATATCGTTATACGTTATATCCCATATCTGCATATCGTTATACGTTATATCCTATATCTACGTATCGTTATACGTTATATCCTACGTCTACATATCGTTATACGTTATATCCTATATGTAGATATCGTTATACGTTATATCCTATATGTAGATAACGTTATACGTTATATCCTATATCTACGTATCGTTATACGATATATCCTTTGTCTACATATCGTTATACGTTATATCCTATATCTACATATCGTTATACGTTATATCCTATATATGCATATCGTTATACGTTATATCCTACATCTACGTATCGTTATACGTTATATACTATGTCTACGTATCGTTATACGTTATATCCTATATCTACGTATCGTTATAAGTTATATCGTATATGTAGATAACGTTATACGTTATATGCTACGTCTACATATCGTTATACGTTATATCCTATATCTACATATCGTTATACGTTATATCCTATATATGCATATCGTTATACGTTATATCCTATATCTACGTATCGTTATACGTTATATATTATGTCTACGTATCGTTATACGTTATATCCTATACCTACGTATCGTTAAACGTTATATCCTATATGTAGATATCGTTATACGTTATATCCTATATGTACGTATCGTTATACGTTATATCCTATATCTACGTATCGTTATACGTTATATACTATGTCTACGTATCGTTATACGTTATATCCAATATCTACGTATCGTTATACGTTATATCCTATATCCACATATCGTTAAACGTTATATCCTATATGTAGATATCGTTATACGTTATATCCTATATCTGCATATCGTTATACGTTATATCCTATATGTAGATAACGTTATACGTTATATCCTATATCTACGTATCGTTATACGATATATCCTATGTCTACATATCGTTATACGTTATATCCTATATCTACGTATCGTTATACGATATATCCTATGTCTACATATCGTTATACGTTATATCATATACCTACATACCGTTATACGTTATATCCTATATGTAGATATCGTTATACGTTATATCCTATATCTACATATCGTTATACGTTGTATCCTATATCTACGTATCGTTATACGATATATCCTATGTCTACATATCGTTATAAGTTATATCCTATATGTAGATAACGTTATACGTTATATCCTATATCTACGTATCGTTATACGATATATCCTATGTCTACATATCGTTATACGTTATATCCTATATCTACATATCGTTATACGTTATATCCTATATATGCATATCGTTAAACGTTATATCCTATATGTACATATCGTTATACGTTATATCCCATATCTGCATATCGTTATACGTTATATCCTATATCTACGTATCGTTATACGTTATATCCTACGTCTACATATCGTTATACGTTATATCCTATATGTAGATATCGTTATACGTTATATCCTATATGTAGATAACGTTATACGTTATATCCTATATCTACGTATCGTTATACGATATATCCTTTGTCTACATATCGTTATACGTTATATCCTATATCTACATATCGTTATACGTTATATCCTATATATGCATATCGTTATACGTTATATCCTACATCTACGTATCGTTATACGTTATATACTATGTCTACGTATCGTTATACGTTATATCCTATATCTACGTATCGTTATAAGTTATATCGTATATGTAGATAACGTTATACGTTATATGCTACGTCTACATATCGTTATACGTTATATCCTATATCTACATATCGTTATACGTTATATCCTATATATGCATATCGTTATACGTTATATCCTATATCTACGTATCGTTATACGTTATATATTATGTCTACGTATCGTTATACGTTATATCCTATACCTACGTATCGTTAAACGTTATATCCTATATGTAGATATCGTTATACGTTATATCCTATATGTACGTATCGTTATACGTTATATCCTATATCTACGTATCGTTATACGTTATATACTATGTCTACGTATCGTTATACGTTATATCCAATATCTACGTATCGTTATACGTTATATCCTATATCCACATATCGTTAAACGTTATATCCTATATGTAGATATCGTTATACGTTATATCCTATATCTGCATATCGTTATACGTTATATCCTATATGTAGATAACGTTATACGTTATATCCTATATCTACGTATCGTTATACGATATATCCTATGTCTACATATCGTTATACGTTATATCCTATATGTAGATAACGTTATACGTTATATCCTATATCTACGTATCGTTATACGATATATCCTATGTCTACATATCGTTATACGTTATATCATATACCTACATACCGTTATACGTTATATCCTATATGTAGATATCGTTATACGTTATATCCTATATCTACATATCGTTATACGTTGTATCCTATATCTACGTATCGTTATACGATATATCCTATGTCTACATATCGTTATAAGTTATATCCTATATGTAGATAACGTTATACGTTATATCCTATATCTACGTATCGTTATACGATATATCCTATGTCTACATATCGTTATACGTTATATCCTATATCTACATATCGTTATACGTTATATCCTATATATGCATATCGTTAAACGTTATATCCTATATGTACATATCGTTATACGTTATATCCTATATCTGCATATCGTTATACGTTATATCCTATATCTACGTATCGTTATACGTTATATCCTACGTCTACATATCGTTATACGTTATATCCTATATGTAGATATCGTTATACGTTATATCCTATATCTACGTATCGTTATACGTTATATCCTATACCTACATACTGTTATACGTTATATCCTATATGTAGATATCGTTATACGTTATATCCTATATCTACATATCATTATACGTTGTATCCTATATCTACGTATCGTTATACGTTGTATCCTATATGTAGATAACGTTATACGTTATATCCTACATCTACATATCGTTATACGTTATATCCTATATGTAGATAACGTTATACGTTATATCCTACATCTACATATCGTTATACGTTATATCCTATATGTAGATAACGTTATACGTTATATCCTATATCTACGTTTCGTTATACGATATATCCTACGTCTACATATCGTTATACGTTATATCATATACCTACATACCGTTATACGTTATATCCTATATGTAGATATCGTTATACGTTATATCCTATATCTACATATCGTTATACGTTGTATCCTATATCTACGTATCGTTATACGATATATCCTATGTCTACATAACGTTATACGCTATATCCTATATGTAGATAACGTTATAAGTTATATCCTATATCTACGTATCGTTATACGATATATCCTATGTCTACATATCGTTATACGTTATATCCTATATCTACATATCGTTATACGTTATATCCTATATATGCATATCGTTAAACGTTATATCCTATATGTACATATCGTTATACGTTATATCCTATATCTGCATATCGTTATACGTTATATCCTATATCTACGTATCGTTATACGTTGTATCCTATATCTACGTATCGTTATACGTTATATCCTATATGTAGATAACGTTATACGTTATATCCTACATCTACATATCGTTATACGTTATATCCTATATGTAGAGAACGTTATACGTTATATCCTACATCTACATATCGTTATACGTTATATCCTATATCTACATATCGTTATACGTTATATCCTATATCTACGTATCGTTATACGTTATATCCTATATGTAGATAACGTTATACGTTATATCCTATATCTACATATCGTTATACGTTGTATCCTATATCTACGTATCGTTATACGTTATATCCCTTATGTAGATAACGTTATATGTTATATCCTACGTCTACATATCGTTATACGTTATATCCTATATGTAGATAACGTTATACGTTATATCCTATATCTACATATCGTTATACGTTTTATCCTATATCTACGTATCGTTATACGTTATATCCTATATGTAGATAACGTTATACGTTATATCCTACATCTACATATCGTTATACGTTATATCCTATATCTACATATCGTTATACGTTATATCCTATATCTACGTATCGTTATACGTTATATCCTATATGTAGATATCGTTATACGTTATATCCTATATCTACATATCGTTATACGTTGTATCCTATATCTACGTATCGTTATACGTTATATCCCTTATGTAGATAACGTTATATGTTATATCCTACGTCTACATATCGTAATACGTTATATCCTATATGTAGATAACGTTATACGTTATATCCTATATCTACATATCGTTATACGTTGTATCCTATATCTACGTATCGTTATACGTTATATCCTATATGTAGATAACGTTATACGTTATATCCTACATCTACATATCGTTATACGTTATATCCTACGTCTACATATCGTTATACGTTATATCCTATATGTAGATATCGTTATACGTTATATCCTATATCTACATATCGTTATACGTTGTATCCTATATCTACGTATCGTTATACGTTATATCCCTTATGTAGATAACGTTATATGTTATATCCTACGTCTACATATCGTAATACGTTATATCCTATATGTAGATAACGTTATACGTTATATCCTATATCTACATATCGTTATACGTTGTATCCTATAGCTACGTATCGTTATACGTTATATCCTATATGTAGATAACGTTATACGTTATATCCTACATCTACATATCGTTATACGTTATATCCTATATCTACATATCGTTATACGTTATATCCTATATCTACGTATCGTTATACGTTATATCCTATATCTACGTATCGTTATACGTTATATCCTATATGTAGATAGCGTTATACGTTATATCCTACGTCTACATATCGTTATACGTTATATCCTATATCTACATGTCGTTATACGTTATATCCCATTTCTACATATCGTTATACGTTATATCCTATATCTACGAATCGTTATACGTTATATCCTATATCTACATATTGTTATACGTTATATCCCATATGTAGATAACGTTTTACGTTATATCCTATATCTACGTATCGTTATACGATATATCCTATATGTAGATAACGTTATACGTTATATCCTACATCTACATATCGTTATACGTTATATCCTATATCTACATATCGTTATACGTTATATCCTATATCTACAAATCGTTATACGTTATATCCTATATCTACGTATCGTTATACGTTATATCCTATATGTAGATAACGTTATACGTTATATGCTACGTCTACATATCGTTATACGTTATTTCCTATATCTACATATCGTTATACGTTATATCCTATATATGCATATCGTTATACGTTATATCCTATATCTACGTATCGTTATACGTTATATATTATGTCTACGTATCGTTATACGTTATATCCTATATCTACGTATCGTTATAAGTTATATCGTATATGTAGATAACGTTATACGTTATATGCTACGTCTACATATCGTTATACGTTATATCCTATATCTACATATCGTTATACGTTATATCCTATACCTACATATCGTTATACGTTATATCCTATATCTACGTATCGTTATACGTTATATCCTATATGTAGATAACGTTATACGTTATATCCTACGTCTACATATCGTTATACGTTATATCCTATATCTACATATCGTTATACGTTATATCCTATACCTACATATCGTTATACGTTATATCCTATATCTACGTATCGGTATACGTTATATCCTATATGTAGATAACGTTATACGTTACATCCTACGTCTACATATCGTTATACGTTATATCCTATATGTAGATATCGTTATACGTTATATCCTATATCTACATATCATTATACGTTATATCCTATATCTACGTATCGTTATACGTTATATCCTATATGTAGATAACGTTATACGTTATATCCTACATCTACATATCGTTATACGTTATATCCTATATGTAGATAACGTTATACGTTATATCCTATATCTACGTATCGTTAAACGTTATATCCTATATGTAGATATCGTTATACGTTATATCCTATATGTACGTATCGTTATACGTTATATCTTATATCTACGTATCGTTATGCGTTATATACTATGTCTACGTATCCTTATACGTTATATCCTATATCTACGTATCGTTATACGTTATATCCTATATCTACATATCGTTAAACGTTATATCCTATATGTAGATATCGTTATACGTTATATCCTATATCTGCATATCGTTATACGTTATATCCTATATCTACGTATCGTTCTACGTTATATCCTATACCTACATACCGTTATACGTTATATCCTATATCTACATACCGTTATACGTTATATCCTATATGTAGATAACGTTTTACGTTATATACTATATCTACGTATCGTTATACGTTATATCCTATATGTAGATAACGTTATACGTTATATCCTACGTCTACATATCGTTATACGTTATATCCTATATGTAGATAACGTTATACGTTATATCCTACGTCTACGTATCGTTATACGTTATATATTATGTCTACGTATCGTTATACGTTATATCCTATATCTACGTATCGTTATAAGTTATATCGTATATGTAGATAACGTTATACGTTATATCCTACATCTACATATCGTTATACGTTATATCCTATATGTAGATAACGTTATACGTTATATCCTATATCTACGTATCGTTAAACGTTATATCCTATATGTAGATATCGTTATACGTTATATCCTATATGTACGTATCGTTATACGTTATATTCTATATCTACGTATCGTTATACGTTATATACTATGTCTACTTATCGTTATACGTTATATCCTATATGTAGATAACGTTATACGTTATATCCTACGTCTACGTATCGTTATACGTTATATCCTATATGTAGATATCGTTATACGTTATATCCTATATCTACATATCGTTATACGTTGTATCCTATATCTACGTATCGTTATACGTTATATCCCTTATGTAGATAACGTTATATGTTATATCCTACGTCTACATATCGTAATACGTTATATCCTATATGTAGATAACGTTATACGTTATATCCTATATCTACATATCGTTATACGTTGTATCCTATATCTACGTATCGTTATACGTTATATCCTATATGTAGATAACGTTATACGTTATATCCTACATCTACATATCGTTATACGTTATATCCTATATCTACATATCGTTATACGTTATATCCTATATCTACGTATCGTTATACGTTATATCCTATATCTACGTATCGTTATACGTTATATCCTATATGTAGATAGCGTTATACGTTATATCCTACGTCTACATATCGTTATACGTTATATCCTATATCTACATATCGTTATACGTTATATCCCATTTCTACATATCGTTATACGTTATATCCTATATCTACGAATCGTTATACGTTATATCCTATATCTACATATTGTTATACGTTATATCCCATATGTAGATAACGTTTTACGTTATATCCTATATCTACGTATCGTTATACGATATATCCTATATGTAGATAACGTTATACGTTATATCCTACATCTACATATCGTTATACGTTATATCCTATATCTACATATCGTTATACGTTATATCCTATATCTACATATCGTTATACGTTATATCCTATATCTACGTATCGTTATACGTTATATCCTATATGTAGATAACGTTATACGTTATATGCTACGTCTACATATCGTTATACGTTATTTCCTATATCTACATATCGTTATACGTTATATCCTATATATGCATATCGTTATACGTTATATCCTATATCTACGTATCGTTATACGTTATATATTATGACTACGTATCGTTATACGTTATATCCTATATCTACGTATCGTTATAAGTTATATCGTATATGTAGATAACGTTATACGTTATATGCTACGTCTACATATCGTTATACGTTATATCCTATATCTACATATCGTTATACGTTATATCCTATATCTACATATCGTTATACGTTATATCCTATATCTACGTATCGTTATACGTTATATCCTATATGTAGATAACGTTATACGTTATATGCTACGTCTACATATCGTTATACGTTATTTCCTATATCTACATATCGTTATACGTTATATCCTATATATGCATATCGTTATACGTTATATCCTATATCTACGTATCGTTATACGTTATATATTATGTCTACGTATCGTTATACGTTATATCCTATATCTACGTATCGTTATAAGTTATATCGTATATGTAGATAACGTTATACGTTATATGCTACGTCTACATATCGTTATACGTTATATCCTATATCTACATATCGTTATACGTTATATCCTATACCTACATATCGTTATACGTTATATCCTATATCTACGTATCGTTATACGTTATATCCTATATGTAGATAACGTTATACGTTATATCCTACGTCTACATATCGTTATACGTTATATCCTATATCTACATATCGTTATACGTTATATCCTATACCTACATATCGTTATACGTTATATCCTATATCTACGTATCGGTATACGTTATATCCTATATGTAGATAACGTTATACGTTACATCCTACGTCTACATATCGTTATACGTTATATCCTATATGTAGATATCGTTATACGTTATATCCTATATCTACATATCGTTATACGTTATATCCTATATCTACGTATCGTTATACGTTATATCCTATATGTAGATAACGTTATACGTTATATCCTACATCTACATATCGTTATACGTTATATCCTATATGTAGATAACGTTATACGTTATATCCTATATCTACGTATCGTTAAACGTTATATCCTATATGTAGATATCGTTATACGTTATATCCTATATGTACGTATCGTTATACGTTATATCTTATATCTACGTATCGTTATACGTTATATACTATGTCTACGTATCGTTATACGTTATATCCTATATCTACGTATCGTTATACGTTATATCCTATATCTACATATCGTTAAACGTTATATCCTATATGTAGATATCGTTATACGTTATATCCTATATCTGCATATCGTTATACGTTATATCCTATATCTACGTATCGTTCTACGTTATATCCTATACCTACATACCGTTATACGTTATATCCTATATCTACATACCGTTATACGTTATATCCTATATGTAGATAACGTTTTACGTTATATACTATATCTACGTATCGTTATACGTTATATCCTATATGTAGATAACGTTATACGTTATATCCTACGTCTACATATCGTTATACGTTGTATCCTATATGTAGATAACGTTATACGTTATATCCTACGTCTACGTATCGTTATACGTTATATATTATGTCTACGTATCGTTATACGTTATATCCTATATCTACGTATCGTTATAAGTTATATCGTATATGTAGATAACGTTATACGCTATATCCTACATCTACATATCGTTATACGTTATATCCTATATGTAGATAACGTTATACGTTATATCCTATATCTACGTATCGTTAAACGTTATATCCTATATGTAGATATCGTTATACGTTATATCCTATATGTACGTATCGTTATACGTTATATCCTATATCTACGTATCGTTATACGTTATATACTATGTCTACTTATCGTTATACGTTATATCCTATATCTACGTATCGTTATACGTTATATCCTATATCTACATATCGTTAAACGTTATATTCTATATGTAGATATCGTTATACGTTATATACTATGTCTACGTATCGTTATACGTTATATCCTATATCTACGTATCGTTATAAGTTATATCGTATATGTAGATAACGTTATACGTTATATGCTACGTCTACATATCGTTATACGTTATATCCTATATCTACATATCGTTATACGTTGTATCCTATATCTACGTATCGTTATACGTTATATCCTATATGTAGATAACGTTATACGCTATATCCTACGTCTACATATCGTTATACGTTATATCCTGTATGTAGATATCGTTATGCGTTATATCCTATATCTACATATCGTTATACGTTATATCCTATATGTAGATAACGTTATACGTTATATCCTATACCTACATATCGTTATACGTTATATCCTATACCTACATATCGTTATACGTTGTATCCTATATCTACGTATCGTTATACGTTATATCCTATATGTAGATAACGTTATACGTTATATCCTACGTCTACATATCGTTATACGTTATATCCTATATGTAGATATCGTTATACGTTATATCCTACATCTACATATCGTTATACGTTGTATCCTATATCTACGTATCGTTATACGTTATATCCTATATGTAGATAACGTTATACGTTATATCCTACATCTACATATCGTTAAACGTTATACCCTATATGTAGATAACGTTATACGTTATATCCTATATCTACGTATCGTTATACGATATATCCTATGTCTACATATCGTTATACGTTATATCCTATATCTACATATCGATAAACGTTATATCCTATATGTAGATATCGTTATACGTTATATCCTATATGTAGATAACGTTATACGTTATATCCTATATCTACGTATCGTTATACGATATATCCTTTGTCTACATATCGTTATACGTTATATCCTATATCTACATATCGTTATACGTTATATCCTATATATGCATATCGTTATACGTTATATCCTACATCTACGTATCGTTATACGTTATATACTATGTCTACGTATCGTTATACGTTATATCCTATATCTACGTATCGTTATAAGTTATATCGTATATGTAGATAACGTTATACGTTATATGCTACGTCTACATATCGTTATACGTTATATCCTATACCTACATATCGTTATACGTTATATCCTATACCTACATATCGTTATACGTTATATCCTATATCTACGTATCGTTATACGTTATATCCTATATGTAGATAACGTTATACGTTATATCCTACGTCTACATATCGTTATACGTTATATCCTATATGTAGATATCGTTATACGTTATATCCTACATCTACATATCGTTATACGTTGTATCCTATATCTACGTATCGTTATACGTTATATCCTATATGTAGATAACGTTATACGTTATATCCTACATCTACATATCGTTAAACGTTATACCCTATATGTAGATAACGTTATACGTTATATCCTATATCTACGTATCGTTATACGATATATCCTATGTCTACATATCGTTATACGTTATATCCTATATCTACATATCGATAAACGTTATATCCTATATGTAGATATCGTTATACGTTATATCCTATATGTAGATAACGTTATACGTTATATCCTATATCTACGTATCGTTATACGATATATCCTTTGTCTACATATCGTTATACGTTATATCCTATATCTACATATCGTTATACGTTATATCCTATAACTACGTATCGTTATACGTTATATCCTATATGTAGATAACGTTATACGTTATATCCTACGTCTACATATCGTTATACGTTATATCCTGTATGTAGATATCGTTATACGTTATATCCTATATCTACATATCGTTATACGTTATATCCTATATCTACGTATCGTTATACGTTATATCCTATATGTAGATAACGTTATACGTTATATCCTATACCTACATATCGTTATACGTTATATCCTATATCTACGTATCGGTATACGTTATATCCTATATGTAGATAACGTTATACGTTACATCCTACGTCTACGTATCGTTATACGTTATATCCTATATGTAGATAACGTTATACGTTATATCCTACATCTACATATCGTTATACGTTATATCCTATATGTAGATAACGTTATACGTTATATCCTACGTCTACATATCGTTATACGTTATATCCTGTATGTAGATATCGTTATACGTTATATCCTATATCTACATATCGTTATACGTTATATCCTATATCTACGTATCGTTATACGTTATATCCTATATGTAGATAACGTTATACGTTATATCCTATACCTACATATCGTTATACGTTATATCCTATATCTACGTATCGGTATACGTTATATCCTATATGTAGATAACGTTATACGTTACATCCTACGTCTACGTATCGTTATACGTTATATCCTATATGTAGATAACGTTATACGTTATATCCTACATCTACATATCGTTATACGTTATATCCTATATGTAGATAACGTTATACGTTATATCCTATATCTACGTATCGTTAAACGTTATATCCTATATGTAGATATCGTTATACGTTATATCCTATATGTGGATAACGTTATACGTTATATCCTACGTCTATATATCGTTATACGTTATATCCTGTATGTAGATATCGTTATACGTTATATCCTATATCTACATATCGTTATACGTTATATCCTATATCTACGTATCGTTATACGTTATATCCTATATGTAGATAACGTTATACGTTATATGCTACGTCTACATATCGTTATACGTTATTTCCTATATCTACATATCGTTATACGTTATATCCTATATATGCATATCGTTATACGTTATATCCTATATCTACGTATCGTTATACGTTATATCCTATATCTACATATCGTTATACGTTATATCCTATATCTACGTATCGTTATACGTTATATCCTATATGTAGATAACGTTATACGTTATATCCTACGTCTACATATCGTTATACGTTATATCCTGTATGTAGATATCGTTATACGTTATATCCTATATCTACATATCGTTATACGTTATATCCTATATCTACGTATCGTTATGCGTTATATCCTATATGTAGATAACGTTATACGTTATATGCTACGTCTACATATCGTTATACGTTATTTCCTATATCTACATATCGTTATACGTTATATCCTATATATGCATATCGTTATACGTTATATCCTATATCTACGTATCGTTATACGTTATATATTATGTCTACGTATCGTTATACGTTATATCCTATATCTACGTATCGTTATAAGTTATATCGTATATGTAGATAACGTTATACGTTATATGCTACGTCTACATATCGTTATACGTTATATCATATATCTACACATCGTTATACGTTATATCCTATACCTACATATCGTTATACGTTATATCCTATATCTACGTATCGTTATACGTTATATCCTATATGTAGATAACGTTATACGTTATATCCTACGTCTACATATCGTTATACGTTATATCCTATATGTAGATATCGTTATACGTTATATCCTACATCTACATATCGTTATACGTTGTATCCTATATCTACGTATCGTTATACGTTATATCCTATATGTAGATAACGTTATACGTTATATCCTACATCTACATATCGTTAAACGTTATACCCTATATGTAGATAACGTTATACGTTATATCCTATATCTACGTATCGTTATACGATATATCCTATGTCTACATATCGTTATACGTTATATCCTATATCTACATATCGATAAACGTTATATCCTATATGTAGATACCGTTATACGTTATATCCTATATGTAGATAACGTTATACGTTATATCCTATATCTACGTATCGTTATACGATATATCCTTTGTCTACATATCGTTATACGTTATATCCTATATCTACATATCGTTATACGTTATATCCTATATATGCATATCGTTATACGTTATATCCTACATCTACGTATCGTTATACGTTATATACTATGTCTACGTATCGTTATACGTTATATCCTATATCTACGTATCGTTATAAGTTATATCGTATATGTAGATAACGTTATACGTTATATGCTACGTCTACATATCGTTATACGTTATATCCTATATCTACATATCGTTATACGTTATATCCTATACCTACATATCGTTATACGTTATATCCTATATCTACGTATCGTTATACGTTATATCCTATATGTAGATAACGTTATACGTTATATCCTACGTCTACATATCGTTATACGTTATATCCTATATGTAGATATCGTTATACGTTATATCCTACATCTACATATCGTTATACGTTGTATCCTATATCTACGTATCGTTATACGTTATATCCTATATGTAGATAACGTTATACGTTATATCCTACATCTACATATCGTTAAACGTTATACCCTATATGTAGATAACGTTATACGTTATATCCTATATCTACGTATCGTTATACGATATATCCTATGTCTACATATCGTTATACGTTATATCCTATATCTACATATCGATAAACGTTATATCCTATATGTAGATACCGTTATACGTTATATCCTATATGTAGATAACGTTATACGTTATATCCTATATCTACGTATCGTTATACGATATATCCTTTGTCTACATATCGTTATACGTTATATCCTATATCTACGTATCGTTATAAGTTATATCGTATATGTAGATAACGTTATACGTTATATGCTACGTCTACATATCGTTATACGTTATATCCTATATCTACATATCGTTATACGTTATATCCTATATCTACGTATCGTTATACGTTATATCCTATATGTAGATAACGTTATACGTTATATCCTACGTCTACATATCGTTATACGTTATATCCTGTACGTAGATATCGTTATACGTTATATCCTATATCTACATATCGTTATACGTTATATCCTATATCTACGTATCGTTATACGTTATATCCTATATGTAGATAACGTTATACGTTATATGCTACGTCTACATATCGTTATACGTTATTTCCTATATCTACATATCGTTATACGTTATATCCTATATATGCATATCGTTATACGTTATATCCTATATCTACGTATCGTTATACGTTATATATTATGTCTACGTATCGTTATACGTTATATCCTATATCTACGTATCGTTATAAGTTATACCGTATATGTAGATAACGTTATACGTTATATGCTACGTCTACATATCGTTATACGTTATATCCTATATCTACATATCGTTATACGTTATATCCTATACCTACATATCGTTATACGTTATATCCTATATCTACGTATCGTTATACGTTATATCCTATATGTAGATAACGTTATACGTTATATCCTACGTCTACATATCGTTATACGTTATATCCTATAATCTACATATCGTTATACGTTATATCCTATACCTACATATCGTTATACGTTATATCCTATATCTACGTATCGGTATACGTTATATCCTATATGTAGATAACGTTATACGTTACATCCTACGTCTACATATCGTTATACGTTATATCCTATATGTAGATATCGTTATACGTTATATCCTATATCTACATATCGTTATACGTTATATCCTATATCTACGTATCGTTATACGTTATATCCTATATGTAGATAACGTTATACGTTATATCCTACATCTACATATCGTTATACGTTATATCCTATATGTAGATAACGTTATACGTTATATCCTATATCTACGTATCGTTAAACGTTATATCCTATATGTCGATATCGTTATACGTTATATCCTATATGTACGTATCGTTATACGTTATATCCTATATCTACGTATCGTTATACGTTATATACTATGTCTACGTATCGTTATACGTTATATCCTATATCTACGTATCGTTATACGTTATATCCTATATCTACATATCGTTAAAAGTTATATCCTATATGTAGATATCGTTATACGTTATATCCTATATCTGCATATCGTTATACGTTATATCCTATATCTACGTATCGTTCTACGTTATATCCTATACCTACATACCGTTATACGTTATATCCTATATCTACATACCGTTATACGTTATATCCTATATGTAGATAACGTTTTACGTTATATACTATATCTACGTATCGTTATACGTTATATCCTATATGTAGATAACGTTATACGTTATATCCTACGTCTACATATCGTTATACGTTATATCCTATATGTAGATAACGTTATACGTTATATCCTACGTCTACGTATCGTTATACGTTATATATTATGTCTACGTATCGTTATACGTTATATCCTATATCTACGTATCGTTATAAGTTATATCGTATATGTAGATAACGTTATACGTTATATGCTACGTCTACATATCGTTATACGTTATATCCTATATCTACATATCGTTATACGTTATATCCTATACCTACATATCGTTATACGTTATATCCTATATCTACGTATCGTTATACGTTATATCCTATATGTAGATAACGTTATACGTTATATCCTACGTCTACGTATCGTTATACGTTATATATTATGTCTACATATCGTTATACGTTATATCCTATATCTACGTATCGTTATACGTTATATCCTATATGTAGATAACGTTATACGTTATATCCTACGTCTACATATCGTTATACGTTATATCCTATATGTAGATATCGTTATACGTTATATCCTACATCTACATATCGTTATACGTTGTATCCTATATCTACGTATCGTTATACGTTATATCCTATATGTAGATAACGTTATACGTTATATCCTACATCTACATATCGTTAAACGTTATACCCTATATGTAGATAACGTTATACGTTATATCCTATATCTACGTATCGTTATACGATATATCCTATGTCTACATATCGTTATACGTTATATCCTATATCTACATATCGATAAACGTTATATCCTATATGTAGATACCGTTATACGTTATATCCTATATGTAGATAACGTTATACGTTATATCCTATATCTACGTATCGTTATACGATATATCCTTTGTCTACATATCGTTATACGTTATATCCTATATCTACGTATCGTTATAAGTTATATCGTATATGTAGATAACGTTATACGTTATATGCTACGTCTACATATCGTTATACGTTATATCCTATATCTACATATCGTTATACGTTATATCCTATATCTACGTATCGTTATACGTTATATCCTATATGTAGATAACGTTATACGTTATATCCTACGTCTACATATCGTTATACGTTATATCCTGTACGTAGATATCGTTATACGTTATATCCTATATCTACATATCGTTATACGTTATATCCTATATCTACGTATCGTTATACGTTATATCCTATATGTAGATAACGTTATACGTTATATGCTACGTCTACATATCGTTATACGTTATTTCCTATATCTACATATCGTTATACGTTATATCCTATATATGCATATCGTTATACGTTATATCCTATATCTACGTATCGTTATACGTTATATATTATGTCTACGTATCGTTATACGTTATATCCTATATCTACGTATCGTTATAAGTTATACCGTATATGTAGATAACGTTATACGTTATATGCTACGTCTGCATATCGTTATACGTTATATCCTATATCTACATATCGTTATACGTTATATCCTATACCTACATATCGTTATACGTTATATCCTATATCTACGTATCGTTATACGTTATATCCTATATGTAGATAACGTTATACGTTATATCCTACGTCTACATATCGTTATACGTTATATCCTATATCTACATATCGTTATACGTTATATCCTATACCTACATATCGTTATACGTTATATCCTATATCTACGTATCGGTATACGTTATATCCTATATGTAGATAACGTTATACGTTACATCCTACGTCTACATATCGTTATACGTTATATCCTATATGTAGATATCGTTATACGTTATATCCTATATCTACATATCGTTATACGTTATATCCTATATCTACGTATCGTTATACGTTATATCCTATATGTAGATAACGTTATACGTTATATCCTACATCTACATATCGTTATACGTTATATCCTATATGTAGATAACGTTATACGTTATATCCTATATCTACGTATCGTTAAACGTTATATCCTATATGTCGATATCGTTATACGTTATATCCTATATGTACGTATCGTTATACGTTATATCCTATATCTACGTATCGTTATACGTTATATACTATGTCTACGTATCGTTATACGTTATATCCTATATCTACGTATCGTTATACGTTATATCCTATATCTACATATCGTTAAAAGTTATATCCTATATGTAGATATCGTTATACGTTATATCCTATATCTGCATATCGTTATACGTTATATCCTATATCTACGTATCGTTCTACGTTATATCCTATACCTACATACCGTTATACGTTATATCCTATATCTACATACCGTTATACGTTATATCCTATATGTAGATAACGTTTTACGTTATATACTATATCTACGTATCGTTATACGTTATATCCTATATGTAGATAACGTTATACGTTATATCCTACGTCTACATATCGTTATACGTTATATCCTATATGTAGATAACGTTATACGTTATATCCTACGTCTACGTATCGTTATACGTTATATATTATGTCTACGTATCGTTATACGTTATATCCTATATCTACGTATCGTTATAAGTTATATCGTATATGTAGATAACGTTATACGTTATATGCTACGTCTACATATCGTTATACGTTATATCCTATATCTACATATCGTTATACGTTATATCCTATACCTACATATCGTTATACGTTATATCCTATATCTACGTATCGTTATACGTTATATCCTATATGTAGATAACGTTATACGTTATATCCTATATGTAGATATCGTTATACGTTATATCCTATATCTGCATATCGTTATACGTTATATCCTATATCTACGTATCGTTCTACGTTATATCCTATACCTACATACCGTTATACGTTATATCCTATATCTACATACCGTTATACGTTATATCCTATATGTAGATAACGTTTTACGTTATATACTATATCTACGTATCGTTATACGTTATATCCTATATGTAGATATCGTTATACGTTATATCCTACATCTGCATATCGTTAAACGTTATATCCTATATGTAGATAACGTTATACGTTTTATCCTATACCTACATATCGTTATACGTTATATCCTATACCTACATATCGTTATACGTTATATCCTATATCTACGTATCGTTATACGTTATATCCTATATGTAGATAACGTTATACGTTATATCCTACGTCTACATATCGTTATACGTTATATCCTATATGTAGATATCGTTATACGTTATATCCTATATCTACATATCGTTATACGTCATATCCTATATATGCATATCGTTATACGTTATATCCTACATCTACGTATCGTTATACGTTATATACTATGTCTACGTATCGTTATACGTTATATCCTATATCTACGTATCGTTACAAGTTATATCGTATATGTAGATAACGTTATACGTTATATGCTACGTCTACATACCGTTATACGTTATATCCTATATCTACATATCGTTATACGTTATATCCTATATCTGCATATCGTTATACGTTATATCCTACATCTACGTATCGTTCTACGTTATATCCTATACCTACATACCGTTATACGTTATATCCTATATCTACATACCGTTATACGTTATATCCTATATGTAGATAACGTTTTACGTTATATACTATATCTACGTATCGTTATACGTTATATCCTATATGTAGATATCGTTATACGTTATATCCTATATCTGCATATCGTTATACGTTATATCCTATATCTACGTATCGTTATACGATATATCCTATGTCTACTTATCGTTATACGTTATATCCTATATCTACATATCGATAAACGTTATATCCTATATGTAGATATCGTTATACGTTATATCCTATATGTAGATAACGTTATACGTTATATCCTATATCTACGTATCGTTATACGATATATCCTTTGTCTACATATCGTTATACGTTATATCCTATATCTACATATCGTTATACGTCATATCCTATATATGCATATCGTTATACGTTATATCCTACATCTACGTATCGTTATACGTTATATACTATGTCTACGTATCGTTATACGTTATATCCTATATCTACGTATCGTTACAAGTTATATCGTATATGTAGATAACGTTATACGTTATATGCTACGTCTACATACCGTTATACGTTATATCCTATATCTACATATCGTTATACGTTATATCCTATATCTACGTATCGTTATACGTTATATCCTATATGTAGATAACGTTATACGTTATATCCTACGTCTACATATCGTTATACGTTATATCCTGTATGTAGATATCGTTATACGTTATATCCTATATCTACATATCGTTATACGTTATATCCTATATCTACGTATCGTTATACGTTATATCCTATATGTAGATAACGTTATACGTTATATGCTACGTCTACATGTCGTTATACGTTATTTCCTATATCTACATATCGTTATACGTTATATCCTATATATGCATATCGTTATCCGTTATATCCTATATCTACGTATCGTTATACGTTATATATTATGTCTACGTATCGTTATACGTTATATCCTATATCTACGTATCGTTATAAGTTATATCGTATATGTAGATAACGTTATACGTTATATCCTACATCTACATATCGTTAAACGTTATACCCTATATGTAGATAACGTTATACGTTATATCCTATATCTACGTATCGTTATACGATATATCCTATGTCTACATATCGTTATACGTTATATCCTATATCTACATATCGATAAACGTTATATCCTATATGTAGATACCGTTATACGTTATATCCTATATGTAGATAACGTTATACGTTATATCCTATATCTACGTATCGTTATACGATATATCCTTTGTCTACATATCGTTATACGTTATATCCTATATCTACATATCGTTATACGTTATATCCTATATATGCATATCGTTATACGTTATATCCTACATCTACGTATCGTTATACGTTATATACTATGTCTACGTATCGTTATACGTTATATCCTATATCTACGTATCGTTATAAGTTATATCGTATATGTAGATAACGTTATACGTTATATGCTACGTCTACATATCGTTATACGTTATATCCTATATCTACATATCGTTATACGTTATATCCTATACCTACATATCGTTATACGTTATATCCTATATCTACGTATCGTTATACGTTATATCCTATATGTAGATAACGTTATACGTTATATCCTACGTCTACATATCGTTATACGTTATATCCTATATGTAGATATCGTTATACGTTATATCCTACATCTACATATCGTTATACGTTGTATCCTATATCTACGTATCGTTATACGTTATATCCTATATGTAGATAACGTTATACGTTATATCCTACATCTACATATCGTTAAACGTTATACCCTATATGTAGATAACGTTATACGTTATATCCTATATCTACGTATCGTTATACGATATATCCTATGTCTACATATCGTTATACGTTATATCCTATATCTACATATCGATAAACGTTATATCCTATATGTAGATACCGTTATACGTTATATCCTATATGTAGATAACGTTATACGTTATATCCTATATCTACGTATCGTTATACGATATATCCTTTGTCTACATATCGTTATACGTTATATCCTATATCTACATATCGTTATACGTTATATCCTATATATGCATATCGTTATACGTTATATCCTACATCTACGTATCGTTATACGTTATATACTATGTCTACGTATCGTTATACGTTATATCCTATATCTACGTATCGTTATAAGTTATATCGTATATGTAGATAACGTTATACGTTATATGCTACGTCTACATATCGTTATACGTTATATCCTATATCTACATATCGTTATACGTTATATCCTATATCTACGTATCGTTATACGTTATATCCTATATGTAGATAACGTTATACGTTATATCCTACGTCTACATATCGTTATACGTTATATCCTGTATGTAGATATCGTTATACGTTATATCCTATATCTACATATCGTTATACGTTATATCCTATATCTACGTATCGTTATACGTTATATCCTATATGTAGATAACGTTATACGTTATATGCTACGTCTACATATCGTTATACGTTATTTCCTATATCTACATATCGTTATACGTTATATCCTATATATGCATATCGTTATACGTTATATCCTATATCTACGTATCGTTATACGTTATATATTATGTCTACGTATCGTTATACGTTATATCCTATATCTACGTATCGTTATAAGTTATACCGTATATGTAGATAACGTTATACGTTATATGCTACGTCTACATATCGTTATACGTTATATCCTATATCTACATATCGTTATACGTTATATCCTATACCTACATATCGTTATACGTTATATCCTATATCTACGTATCGTTATACGTTATATCCTATATGTAGATAACGTTATACGTTATATCCTACGTCTACATATCGTTATACGTTATATCCTATATCTACATATCGTTATACGTTATATCCTATACCTACATATCGTTATACGTTATATCCTATATCTACGTATCGGTATACGTTATATCCTATATGTAGATAACGTTATACGTTACATCCTACGTCTACATATCGTTATACGTTATATCCTATATGTAGATATCGTTATACGTTATATCCTATATCTACATATCGTTATACGTTATATCCTATATCTACGTATCGTTATACGTTATATCCTATATGTAGATAACGTTATACGTTATATCCTACATCTACATATCGTTATACGTTATATCCTATATGTAGATAACGTTATACGTTATATCCTATATCTACGTATCGTTAAACGTTATATCCTATATGTAGATATCGTTATACGTTATATCCTATATGTACGTATCGTTATACGTTATATCCTATATCTACGTATCGTTATACGTTATATACTATGTCTACGTATCGTTATACGTTATATCCTATATCTACGTATCGTTATACGTTATATCCTATATCTACATATCGTTAAAAGTTATATCCTATATGTAGATATCGTTATACGTTATATCCTATATCTGCATATCGTTATACGTTATATCCTATATCTACGTATCGTTCTACGTTATATCCTATACCTACATACCGTTATACGTTATATCCTATATCTACATACCGTTATACGTTATATCCTATATGTAGATAACGTTTTACGTTATATACTATATCTACGTATCGTTATACGTTATATCCTATATGTAGATAACGTTATACGTTATATCCTACGTCTACATATCGTTATACGTTATATCCTATATGTAGATAACGTTATACGTTATATCCTACGTCTACGTATCGTTATACGTTATATATTATGTCTACGTATCGTTATACGTTATATCCTATATCTACGTATCGTTATAAGTTATATCGTATATGTAGATAACGTTATACGTTATATGCTACGTCTACATATCGTTATACGTTATATCCTATATCTACATATCGTTATACGTTATATCCTATACCTACATATCGTTATACGTTATATCCTATATCTACGTATCGTTATACGTTATATCCTATATGTAGATAACGTTATACGTTATATCCTATATGTAGATATCGTTATACGTTATATCCTATATCTGCATATCGTTATACGTTATATCCTATATCTACGTATCGTTCTACGTTATATCCTATACCTACATACCGTTATACGTTATATCCTATATCTACATACCGTTATACGTTATATCCTATATGTAGATAACGTTTTACGTTATATACTATATCTACGTATCGTTATACGTTATATCCTATATGTAGATATCGTTATACGTTATATCCTATATCTGCATATCGTTAAACGTTATATCCTATATGTAGATAACGTTATACGTTTTATCCTATACCTACATATCGTTATACGTTATATCCTATACCTACATATCGTTATACGTTATATCCTATATCTACGTATCGTTATACGTTATATCCTATATGTAGATAACGTTATACGTTATATCCTACGTCTACATATCGTTATACGTTATATCCTATATCTACATATCGTTATACGTTATATCCTATACCTACATATCGTTATACGTTATATCCTATATCTACGTATCGGTATACGTTATATCCTATATGTAGATAACGTTATACGTTACATCCTACGTCTACATATCGTTATACGTTATATCCTATATGTAGATATCGTTATACGTTATATCCTATATCTACATATCGTTATACGTTATATCCTATATCTACGTATCGTTATACGTTATATCCTATATGTAGATAACGTTATACGTTATATCCTACATCTACATATCGTTATACGTTATATCCTATATGTAGATAACGTTATACGTTATATCCTATATCTACGTATCGTTAAACGTTATATCCTATATGTAGATATCGTTATACGTTATATCCTATATGTACGTATCGTTATACGTTATATCTTATATCTACGTATCGTTATACGTTATATACTATGTCTACGTATCGTTATACGTTATATCCTATATCTACGTATCGTTATACGTTATATCCTATATCTACATATCGTTAAACGTTATATCCTATATGTAGATATCGTTATACGTTATATCCTATATCTGCATATCGTTATACGTTATATCCTATATCTACGTATCGTTCTACGTTATATCCTATACCTACATACCGTTATACGTTATATCCTATATCTACATACCGTTATACGTTATATCCTATATGTAGATAACGTTTTACGTTATATACTATATCTACGTATCGTTATACGTTATATCCTATATGTAGATAACGTTATACGTTATATCCTACGTCTACATATCGTTATACGTTATATCCTATATGTAGATAACGTTATACGTTATATCCTACGTCTACGTATCGTTATACGTTATATATTATGTCTACGTATCGTTATACGTTATATCCTATATCTACGTATCGTTATAAGTTATATCGTATATGTAGATAACGTTATACGTTATATCCTACATCTACATATCGTTATACGTTATATCCTATATGTAGATAACGTTATACGTTATATCCTATATCTACGTATCGTTAAACGTTATATCCTATATGTAGATATCGTTATACGTTATATCCTATATGTACGTATCGTTATACGTTATATCCTATATCTACGTATCGTTATACGTTATATACTATGTCTACGTATCGTTATACGTTATATCCTATATCTACGTATCGTTATACGTTATATCCTATATCTACATATCGTTAAACGTTATATCCTATATGTAGATATCGTTATACGTTATATACTATGTCTACGTATCGTTATACGTTATATCCTATATCTACGTATCGTTATAAGTTATATCGTATATGTAGATAACGTTATACGTTATATGCTACGTCTACATATCGTTATACGTTATATCCTATATCTACATATCGTTATACGTTGTATCCTATATCTACGTATCGTTATACGTTATATCCTATATGTAGATAACGTTATACGTTATATCCTACGTCTACATATCGTTATACGTTATATCCTGTATGTAGATATCGTTATGCGTTATATCCTATATCTACATATCGTTATACGTTATATCCTATATGTAGATAACGTTATACGTTATATCCTATACCTACATATCGTTATACGTTATATCCTATACCTACATATCGTTATACGTTATATCCTATATCTACGTATCGTTATACGTTATATCCTATATGTAGATAACGTTATACGTTATATCCTACGTCTACATATCGTTATACGTTATATCCTATATGTAGATATCGTTATACGTTATATCCTACATCTACATATCGTTATACGTTGTATCCTATATCTACGTATCGTTATACGTTATATCCTATATGTAGATAACGTTATACGTTATATCCTACATCTACATATCGTTAAACGTTATACCCTATATGTAGATAAGGTTATACGTTATATCCTATATCTACGTATCGTTATACGATATATCCTATGTCTACATATCGTTATACGTTATATCCTATATCTACATATCGATAAACGTTATATCCTATATGTAGATATCGTTATACGTTATATCCTATATGTAGATAACGTTATACGTTATATCCTATATCTACGTATCGTAATACGATATATCCTTTGTCTACATATCGTTATACGTTATATCCTATATCTACATATCGTTATACGTTATATCCTATATATGCATATCGTTATACGTTATATCCTACATCTACGTATCGTTATACGTTATATACTATGTCTACGTATCGTTATACGTTATATCCTATATCTACGTATCGTTATAAGTTATAACGTATATGTAGATAACGTTATACGTTATATGCTACGTCTACATATCGTTATACGTTATATCCTATATCTACATATCGTTATACGTTATATCCTATATCTACGTATCGTTATACGTTATATCCTATATGTAGATAACGTTATACGTTATATCCTACGTCTACATATCGTTATACGTTATATCCTGTATGTAGATATCGTTATACGTTATATCCTATATCTACATATCGTTATACGTTATATCCTATATCTACGTATCGTTATACGTTATATCCTATATGTAGATAACGTTATACGTTATATCCTATACCTACATATCGTTATACGTTATATCCTATATCTACGTATCGGTATACGTTATATCCTATATGTAGATAACGTTATACGTTACATCCTACGTCTACGTATCGTTATACGTTATATCCTATATGTAGATAACGTTCAACGTTATATCCTACATCTACATATCGTTATACGTTATATCCTATATGTAGATAACGTTATACGTTATATCCTATATGTAGATAACGTTATACGTTATATCCTACATCTACATATCGTTATACGTTATATCCTATATGTAGATAACGTTATACGTTATATCCTATATCTACGTATCGTTAAACGTTATATCCTATATGTAGATATCGTTATACGTTATATCCTATATCTGCATATCGTTAAACGTTATATCCTATATGTAGATAACGTTATACGTTTTATCCTATACCTACATATCGTTATACGTTATATCCTATACCTACATATCGTTATACGTTATATCCTATATCTACGTATCGTTATACGTTATATCCTATATGTAGATAACGTTATACGTTATATCCTACATCTACATATCGTTATACGTTATATCCTATATGTAGATAACGTTATACGTTATATCCTATATCTACGTATCGTTAAACGTTATATCCTATATGTAGATATCGTTATACGTTATATCCTATATCTGCATATCGTTAAACGTTATATCCTATATGTAGATAACGTTATACGTTTTATCCTATACCTACATATCGTTATACGTTATATCCTATACCTACATATCGTTATACGTTATATCCTATATCTACGTATCGTTATACGTTATATCCTATATGTAGATAACGTTATACGTTATATCCTACGTCTACATATCGTTATACGTTATATCCTATATGTAGATATCGTTATACGTTATATCCTACATCTACATATCGTTATACGTTGTATCCTATATCTACGTATCGTTATACGTTATATCCTATATGTAGATAACGTTATACGTTATATCCTACATCTACATATCGTTAAACGTTATACCCTATATGTAGATAACGTTATACGTTATATCCTATATCTACGTATCGTTATACGATATATCCTATGTCTACTTATCGTTATACGTTATATCCTATATCTACATATCGATAAACGTTATATCCTATATGTAGATATCGTTATACGTTATATCCTATATGTAGATAACGTTATACGTTATATCCTATATCTACGTATCGTTATACGATATATCCTTTGTCTACATATCGTTATACGTTATATCCTATATCTACATATCGTTATACGTTATATCCTATATATGCATATCGTTATACGTTATATCCTACATCTACGTATCGTTATACGTTATATACTATGTCTACGTATCGTTATACGTTATATCCTATATCTACGTATCGTTACAAGTTATATCGTATATGTAGATAACGTTATACGTTATATGCTACGTCTACATATCGTTATACGTTATATCCTATATCTACATATCGTTATACGTTATATCCTATATCTACGTATCGTTATACGTTATATCCTATATGTAGATAACGTTATACGTTATATCCTACGTCTACATATCGTTATACGTTATATCCTGTATGTAGATATCGTTATACGTTATATCCTATATCTACATATCGTTATACGTTATATCCTATATCTACGTATCGTTATACGTTATATCCTATATGTAGATAACGTTATACGTTATATCCTGTACCTACATATCGTTATACGTTATATCCTATATCTACGTATCGGTATACGTTATATCCTATATGTAGATAACGTTATACGTTACATCCTACGTCTACGTATCGTTATACGTTATATCCTATATGTAGATAACGTTATACGTTATATCCTACATCTACATATCGTTATACGTTATATCCTATATGTAGATAACGTTATACGTTATATCCTATATCTACGTATCGTTAAACGTTATATCCTATATGTAGATATCGTTATACGTTATATCCTATATGTAGATAACGTTATACGTTATATCCTACGTCTACATATCGTTATACGTTATATCCTATATCTACATATCGTTATACGTTATATCCTATACCTACATATCGTTATACGTTATATCCTATATCTACGTATCGTTATACGTTATATCCTATATGTAGATAACGTTATACGTTATATCCTACGTCTACATATCGTTATACGTTATATCCTATATGTAGATATCGTTATACGTTATATCCTACATCTACATATCGTTATACGTTGTATCCTATATCTACGTATCGTTATACGTTATATCCTATATGTAGATAACGTTATACGTTATATCCTACATCTACATATCGTTAAACGTTATACCCTATATGTAGATAACGTTATACGTTATATCCTATATCTACGTATCGTTATACGATATATCCTACGTCTACATATCGTTATACGTTATATCCTATATCTACATATCGATAAACGTTATATCCTATATGTAGATATCGTTATACGTTATATCCTATATCTACGTATCGTTATACGTTATATCCTATATCTACATATCGTTAAACGTTATATCCTATATGTAGATATGGTTATACGTTATATCCTATATCTACGTATCGTTAAACGTTATATCGTATATCTACATAACGTTAAACGTTATAAGCTATATGTAGATATCGTTATACGTTATATACTATGTCTACATATCGTTATACGTTATATCCTACTTCTACATATCGTTATACGTTATATCCTATATGTAGATAACGTTATACGTTATATCCTACGTCTACATATCGTTATACGTTATATCCTATATGTAGATATCGTTATAAGTTATATCCTATATCTACATATCGTTATACGTTGTATCCTATAACTACGTATCGTTATACGTTATATTCTATATGTAGATAACGTTATACGTTATATCCTACATCTACATATCGTTATACGTTATATCCTATATGTAGATAACGTTATACGTTATATCCTATATCTACGTATCGTTATACGATATATCCTATGTCTACATATCGTTATACGTTATATCCTATACCTACATACCGTTATACGTTATATCCTATATGTAGATATCGTTATACGTTATATCCTATATGTAGATATCGTTATACTCTATATCCCATATCTACATATCGTTATACGTTGTATCCTATATCTACGTATCGTTATACGTTATATCCTATATGTAGATAACGTTATACGTTATATCCTACATCTACATATCGTTATACGTTATATCCTGTATGTAGATAACGTTATACGTTATATCCTATATCTACGTATCGTTATACGATATATCCTATGTCTACATATCGTTATACGTTATATCCTATATCTACATATCGTTAAACGTTATATCCTATATGTAGATATCGTTTTACGTTATATCCTATATGTACGTATCGTTATACGTTATATCCTATAACTACGTATCGTTATACGTAATATACTATGTCTACATATCGTTATACGTTATATCCTGTATCTACGTATCGTTATACGTTATATCCTATATGTAGATAACGTTATACGTTATATCCTACGTCTACATATCGTTATACGTTATATCCTATATGTAGATATCGTTATACGTTATATCTTATATCTACGTATCGTTATACGATATATCTTATGTCTACATATCGTTATACGTTATATCCTATACCTACATACCGTTATAAGTTATATCCTATATGTAGATATCGTTATACGTTATATCCTATATGTAGATATCGTTATACGCTATATCCTATATCTACATATCGTTATACGTTGTATCCTATATCTACGTATCGTTATACGTTATATCCTATATGTAGATAACGTTATACGTTATATCCTACATCTACATATCGTTATACGTTATATCCTATATGTAGATAACGTTATACGTTATATCCTATATCTACGTATCGTTATACGATATATCCTATATGTAGTTAACGTTATACGTTACATCCTACATCTACATATCGTTATACGTTATATCCTATATGTAGATAACGTTATACGTTATATCCTATATCTACGTATCGTTATACGATATATCCTATGTCTACATATCGTTATACGTTATATCCTATACCTACATACCGTTATACGTTATATCCTATATGTAGATATCGTTATACGTTATATCCTATATCTACGTATCGTTATACGATATATCCTATGTCTACATATCGTTATACGTTATATCCTATATCTACGTATCGTTATACGATATATCCTATGTCTACATATCGTTATACGTTATATCCTATATCTACATATTGTTAAACGTTATATCCTATATGTAGATATCGTTATACGTTATATCCTATATCTACGTATCGTTATACGTTATATCCTATATGTAGATAACGTTATACGTTATATCCTACGTCTACATATCGTTATACGTTATATCCTATATGTAGATATCGTTATACGTTATATCCTATATCTACATATCGTTATACGTTGTATCCTATATCTACGTATCGTTATACGTTATATCCTATATCTACGTATCGTTATACGTTATATCCTATATGTAGATAACGTTTTACGTAATATAGTATATCTACGTAACGTTATACGTTATATACTACATCTACGTATCGTTATACGTTATATCCTATATCTACATATCGTTATACGTTATATTCTATATCTACATATCGTTATACGTTATATCCTATATGTAGATAACGTTATACGTTATATCCTACATCTACATATCGTTATACGTTATATCCTATGTGTAGATAACGTTATACGTTATATTCTACATCTACGTATCGTTATACGATATATCCTATGTCTACATATCGTTATACGTTATATCCTATATCTACATATCGTTATACGTTATATCCTATACCTACATACCGTTATACGTTACATCCTATATGTAGATATCTTTATACGTTATATCCTACATCTCCATATCGTTATACGTTATATCCTATATCTACGTATCGTTATACGTTATATCCTATACCTACATACTGTTATACGTTATATCCTATATCTACATATCGTTATACGTTATATCCTATATGTAGATAACGTTTTACGTTATATACTATATCTACGTATCGTTATACGTTATATCCTATATCTACATATCGTTATACGTTATATCCTATATCTACATATCGTTATACGTTATATCCTATATCTACGTACCATTATACGTTGTATCCTATATGTAGATAACGTTATACGTTGTATCCTATATCTACGTATCGTTATACGTTATATCGTATATGTAGATAACGTTATACGTTATATGCTACGTCTACATATCTTTATACGTTATATCCTATATGTAGATAACGCTATACGTTATATCCTATATCTACGTATCGTTATACGATGTATCCTATATGTAGATATCGTTATACGTTATATCCTATATCTACGTATCGTTATACGATATAACCTATGTCTACATATCGTTATACGTTATATCCTATATGTACGTATCGTTATACGTTATATCCTATATCTAAGTATCGTTATACGTTATATACTATGTCTACGTATCGTTATACGTTATATCCTATATCTACGTATCGTTATACGTTATATCCTATATGTAGATAACGTTATACGTTATATCCTATATCTACGTATCGTTATACGATATATCCTATGTCTACATATCGTTATACGTTATATCCTATACCTACATACCGTTATACGTTATATCCTATATGTAGATATCGTTATACCTTATATCCTATATCTACGTATCGTTATACGATATATCCTATGTCTACATATCGTTATACGTTATATCCTATATCTACGTATCGTTATACGATATATCCTATGTCTACATATCGTTATACGTTATATCCTATATGTACGTATCGTTATACGTTATATCCTATATCTAAGTATCGTTATACGTTATATACTATGTCTACGTATCGTTATACGTTATATCCTATATCTACGTATCGTTATACGTTATATCCTATATGTAGATAACGTTTTACGTTATATACTATATCTACGTATCGTTATACGTTATATCCTATATCTACATATCGTTATACGTTATATCCTATATCTACATATCGTTATACGTTATATCCTATATCTACGTATCGTTATACGTTATATCCTATATGTAGATAACGTTATACGTTATATCCTACGTCTACATATCGTTATACGTTATATCCTATATGTAGATATCGTTATACGTTATATCCTATATCTACATATCGTTATACGTTGTATCCTATATCTACGTATCGTTATACGTTATATCCTATATCTACATATCGTTATACGTTATATCCTATATCTACGTACCATTATACGTTGTATCCTAAATGTAGATAACGTTATACGTTATATCCTATATCTACGTATCGTTATACGATATAACCTATGTCTACATATCGTTATACGTTATATCCTATATGTACGTATCGTTATACGTTATATCCTATATCTAAGTATCGTTATACGTTATATACTATGTCTACGTATCGTTATACGTTATATCCTATATCTACGTATCGTTATACGTTATATCCTATATGTAGATAGCGTTATATGTTATATCCTACGTCTACATATCGTTATACGTTATATCCTATATCTACGTATCGTTATACGATATATCCTATGTCTACATATCGTTAAACGTCACATCCTATATCTACATATCGTTAAACGTTATATCCTATATGTAGATAGCGTTATATGTTATATCCTACGTCTACATATCGTTATACGTTATATCCTATATGTAGATAACGTTTTACGTTATATACGATATCTACGTATCGTTATACGTTATATCCCATATCTACGTATCGTTATACGTTATATCGTATATGTAGATAACGTTATACGTTATATGCTACGTCTACATATCTTTATACGTTATATCCTATATGTAGATAACGCTATACGTTATATCCTATATCTACGTATCGTTATACGATGTATCCTATATGTAGATATCGTTATACGTTATATCCTATATCTACATATCGTTATACGTTATATCCTATATCTACGTATCGTTATAGGTTATATCCTACATATAGATGTCGTTATACGTTATATCCAATATCTGCATATCGTTATACGTTATATCCTATATCTACGTATCGTTATACGTTATATCCTACATCTACATATCGTTATACGCTATATCCCATATGTAGATAACGTTTTACGTTATATCCTATATCTACGTATCGTTATACGATATATCCTATATGTAGATATCGTTATACGTTATATCCTATATCTACATATCGCTAAACGTTATATCCTATATCTACGTATCGTTATACGATATATACTATATGTAGATATCGTTATACGTTATATCCAATATCTGCATATCGTTATACGTTATATCCTATATCTACGTATCGTTATACGTTATATACTATGTCTACGTATCGTTATACGCTATATCCTATATCTACGTATCGTTATACGTTATATCGTATATGTAGATAACGTTATACCTTATATCCTACGTCTACATATCGTTATACGTTATATCCTATATGTAGATACCGTTATACGTTATATCCTATATCTACATATCGTTATACGATATATCCTATGTCTACATATCGTTATACGTTATATCCTATATCCACATATCGTTATACGTTATATCCTATATATGCATATCGTTATGCGTTATATCCTATATCTACGTATCGTTATACGTTATATACTATGTCTACGTATCGTTATACGTTATATCCTATATCTACGTATCGTTATACGTTATATCCTATATGTAGATAACGTTATACGTTATATCCTACGTCTACATATCTTTATACGTTATATCCTATATGTAGATATCGTTATACGTTATATCCTATGTCTACATATCGTTATACGTTATATCCCATATCTACGTATCGTTATACGTTATATCCTAGACCAACATACCGTTATACGTTATATCCTATATCTACATATCGTTATACGTTATATCCTATATGTAGATAACGTTTTACGTTATATACTATATCTACGTATCGTTATACGATATATCCTATGTCTACATATCGTTATACGTTATATCCTATATCTACATATCGTTAAACGTTATATACTATGTCTACGTATCGTTATACGTTATATCCTATATCTACGTATCGTTATACGTTATATCGTATATGTAGATAACGTTATACGTTGTATCCCATATGCAGATAACGTTTTACGTTATATCCTATATCCACATATCGATATACGTTATATCCTATATGTAGATAACGTTTTACGTTATATCCTATATCTACGTATCGTTATACGTTATATCCTATATCTACGTATCGTTATACGTTATATCCTATATGTAGATAACGTTATACGTTGTATCCCATATGCAGATAACGTTTTACGTTATATCCTATATCCACATATCGATATACGTTATATCCTATATGTAGATAACGTTATACGTTATATCCTATATGTAGATAACGTTATACGTTATATCCTACATCTACATATCGTTATACGTTATATCCTATATGCAGATAACGTTATACGTTATATCCAATACCTACATACCGTTATACGTTATATACTATGTCTACGTATCGTTATACGTTATATCCTATATCTACGTATCGTTATACGTTATATCCTATATGTAGATAACGTTTTACGTTATATACTATATCTACGTATCGTTATTCGTTTTATACTATATCTACGTATCGTTATACGTTATATCCTATATCTACATATCGTTATACGTTATATCCTATATCTACATATCGTTATACGTTATATCCTATATCTACGTATCGTTGTACGTTATAACCCTATATGTAGATAACGTTATACGTTATATCCTACGTCTACATAACGTTATACGTTATATCCTATATGTAGATATCGTTATACGTTATATCCTATATCTACATATCGTTATACGTTGTATCCTATATCTACGTATCGTTATACGTTATATTCTATATGTAGATAACGTTATACGTTATATCCTACATCTACATATCGTTATACGTTATATCCTATATGTAGATATCGTTATACGTTATATCCTATATCTGCATATCGTTATACGTTATATCCTATATCTACGTATCGTTATACGTTATATACTATGTCTACGTATCGTTATACGTTATATCCTATATCTACGTATCGTTATACGATATATCCTATATGTAGATATCGTTATACGTTATATCCAATATCTGCATATCGTTATACGTTATATCCTATATCTACGTATCGTTATACGTTATATCCTATATCTACGTATCGTTATACGTTATATACTATGTCTACGTATCGTTATACGTTATATCCTATATCTACGTATCGTTATACGTTATATCCTATATCTACATATCGTTAAACGTTATATCCTATATGTAGATATCGTTATACGTTATATCCTATATCTGCATATAGTTATACGTTATATCCTATATCTACGTATCGTTATACGTTATATACTATGTCTACATATCGTTATACGTTATATCCTATATCTACGTATCGTTAAACGTTATATCGTATATCTACATATCGTTAAACGTTATAAGCTATATGTAGATATCGTTATACGTTATATACTATGTCTACATATCGTTATACGTTATATCCTACTTCTACATATCGTTATACGTTATATCCTATATGTAGATAACGTTATACGTTATATCCTATATCTACGTATCGTTATACGATATATCCTATGTCTACATATCGTTATACGCTATATCCTATATCTACATATCGTTAAACGTTATATCCTATATGTAGATATCGCTATACGTTATATCCTACATGTACGTATCGTTATACGTTATATCCTACATCTACGTATCGTTATACGTTATATACTATGTCTACGTATCGTTATACGTTATATCCTATATCTACGTATCGTTTTACGTTATATCCTATATGTAGATAACGTTTTACGTTATATACTATATCTACGTATCGTTATTCGTTATATACTATATCTACGTATCGTTATACGTTATATCCTATATCTACGTATCGTTATACGTTATATCCTATATCTACATATCGTTATACGTTATATTCTATATCTACATATCGTTATACGTTATATCCTATATGTAGATAACGTTATACGTTATATCCTACATCTACATATCGTTATACGTTATATCCTATGTGTAGATAACGTTATACGTTATATTCTACATCTACGTATCGTTATACGATATATCCTATGTCTACATATCGTTATACGTTATATCCTATATCTACATATCGTTATACGTTATATCCTATACCTACATACCGTTATACGTTACATCCTATATGTAGATATCTTTATACGTTATATCCTACATCTCCATATCGTTATACGTTATATCCTATATCTACGTATCGTTATACGTTATATCCTATACCTACATACTGTTATACGTTATATCCTATATCTACATATCGTTATACGTTATATCCTATATGTAGATAACGTTTTACGTTATATACTATATCTACGTATCGTTATACGTTATATCCTATATCTACATATCGTTATACGTTATATCCTATATCTACATATCGTTATACGTTATATCCTATATCTACGTACCATTATACGTTGTATCCTATATGTAGATAACGTTATACGTTGTATCCTATATCTACGTATCGTTATACGTTATATCGTATATGTAGATAACGTTATACGTTATATGCTACGTCTACATATCTTTATACGTTATATCCTATATGTAGATAACGCTATACGTTATATCCTATATCTACGTATCGTTATACGATGTATCCTATATGTAGATATCGTTATACGTTATATCCTATATCTACGTATCGTTATACGATATAACCTATGTCTACATATCGTTATACGTTATATCCTATATGTACGTATCGTTATACGTTATATCCTATATCTAAGTATCGTTATACGTTATATACTATGTCTACGTATCGTTATACGTTATATCCTATATCTACGTATCGTTATACGTTATATCCTATATGTAGATAACGTTTTACGTTATATACTATATCTACGTATCGTTATACGTTATATCCTATATCTACATATCGTTATACGTTATATCCTATATCTACATATCGTTATACGTTATATCCTATATCTACGTATCGTTATACGTTATATCCTATATGTAGATAACGTTATACGTTATATCCTACGTCTACATATCGTTATACGTTATATCCTATATGTAGATACCGTTATACGTTATATCCTATATCTACATATCGTTATACGTTGTATCCTATATCTACGTATCGTTATACGTTATATCCTATATCTACATATCGTTATACGTTATATCCTATATCTACGTACCATTATACGTTGTATCCTAAATGTAGATAACGTTATACGTTATATCCTATATCTACGTATCGTTATACGATATAACCTATGTCTACATATCGTTATACGTTATATCCTATATGTACGTATCGTTATACGTTATATCCTATATCTAAGTATCGTTATACGTTATATACTATGTCTACGTATCGTTATACGTTATATCCTATATCTACGTATCGTTATACGTTATATCCTATATGTAGATAGCGTTATATGTTATATCCTACGTCTACATATCGTTATACGTTATATCCTATATCTACGTATCGTTATACGATATATCCTATGTCTACATATCGTTATACGTCACATCCTATATCTACATATCGTTAAACGTTATATCCTATATGTAGATAGCGTTATATGTTATATCCTACGTCTACATATCGTTATACGTTATATCCTATATGTAGATAACGTTTTACGTTATATACGATATCTACGTATCGTTATACGTTATATCCCATATCTACGTATCGTTATACGTTATATCGTATATGTAGATAACGTTATACGTTATATGCTACGTCTACATATCTTTATACGTTATATCCTATATGTAGATAACGCTATACGTTATATCCTATATCTACGTATCGTTATACGATGTATCCTATATGTAGATATCGTTATACGTTATATCCTATATCTGCATATCGTTATACGTTATATCCTATATCTACGTATCGTTATAGGTTATATCCTACATATAGATGTCGTTATACGTTATATCCAATATCTGCATATCGTTATACGTTATATCCTATATCTACGTATCGTTATACGTTATATCCTACATCTACATATCGTTATACGCTATATCCCATATGTAGATAACGTTTTACGTTATATCCTATATCTACGTATCGTTATACGATATATCCTATATGTAGATATCGTTATACGTTATATCCTATATCTACATATCGCTAAACGTTATATCCTATATCTACGTATCGTTATACGATATATACTATATGTAGATATCGTTATACGTTATATCCAATATCTGCATATCGTTATACGTTATATCCTATATCTACGTATCGTTATACGTTATATACTATGTCTACGTATCGTTATACGCTATATCCTATATCTACGTATCGTTATACGTTATATCGTATATGTAGATAACGTTATACCTTATATCCTACGTCTACATATCGTTATACGTTATATCCTATATGTAGATACCGTTATACGTTATATCCTATATCTACATATCGTTATACGATATATCCTATGTCTACATATCGTTATACGTTATATCCTATATCCACATATCGTTATACGTTATATCCTATATATGCATATCGTTATGCGTTATATCCTATATCTACGTATCGTTATACGTTATATACTATGTCTACGTATCGTTATACGTTATATCCTATATCTACGTATCGTTATACGTTATATCCTATATGTAGATAACGTTATACGTTATATCCTACGTCTACATATCTTTATACGTTATATCCTATATGTAGATATCGTTATACGTTATATCCTATGTCTACATATCGTTATACGTTATATCCCATATCTACGTATCGTTATACGTTATATCCTAGACCAACATACCGTTATACGTTATATCCTATATCTACATATCGTTATACGTTATATCCTATATGTAGATAACGTTTTACGTTATATACTATTTCTACGTATCGTTATACGATATATCCTATGTCTACATATCGTTATACGTTATATCCTATATCTATATATCGTTAAACGTTATATACTATGTCTACGTATCGTTATACGTTATATCCTATATCTACGTATCGTTATACGTTATATCGTATATGTAGATAACGTTATACGTTGTATCCCATATGCAGATAACGTTTTACGTTATATCCTATATCCACATATCGATATACGTTATATCCTATATGTAGATAACGTTTTACGTTATATCCTATATCTACGTATCGTTATACGTTATATCCTATATCTACGTATCGTTATACGTTATATCCTATATGTAGATAACGTTATACGTTGTATCCCATATGCAGATAACGTTTTACGTTATATCCTATATCCACATATCGATATACGTTATATCCTATATGTAGATAACGTTATACGTTATATCCTATATGTAGATAACGTTATACGTTATATCCTACATCTACATATCGTTATACGTTATATCCTATATGCAGATAACGTTATACGTTATATCCAATACCTACATACCGTTATACGTTATATACTATGTCTACGTATCGTTATACGTTATATCCTATATCTACGTATCGTTATACGTTATATCCTATATGTAGATAACGTTTTACGTTATATACTATATCTACGTATCGTTATTCGTTATATACTATATCTACGTATCGTTATACGTTATATCCTATATCTACATATCGTTATACGTTATATCCTATATCTACATATCGTTATACGTTATATCCTATATGTACGTATCGTTATACGTTATATCCTATATCTAAGTATCGTTATACGTTATATCCTATATCTACATATCGTTATACGTTATATCCTATATCTACATATCGTTATACGTTATATCCTATATCTACGTATCGTTATACGTTATATCCTATATGTAGATAACGTTATACGTTATATCCTACGTCTACATATCGTTATACGTTATATCCTATATGTAGATACCGTTATACGTTATATCCTATATCTACATATCGTTATACGTTGTATCCTATATCTACGTATCGTTATACGTTATATCCTATATCTACATATCGTTATACGTTATATCCTATATCTACGTACCATTATACGTTGTATCCTAAATGTAGATAACGTTATACGTTATATCCTATATCTACGTATCGTTATACGATATAACCTATGTCTACATATCGTTATACGTTATATCCTATATGTACGTATCGTTATACGTTATATCCTATATCTAAGTATCGTTATACGTTATATACTATGTCTACGTATCGTTATACGTTATATCCTATATCTACGTATCGTTATACGTTATATCCTATATGTAGATAGCGTTATATGTTATATCCTACGTCTACATATCGTTATACGTTATATCCTATATCTACGTATCGTTATACGATATATCCTATGTCTACATATCGTTAAACGTCACATCCTATATCTACATATCGTTAAACGTTATATCCTATATGTAGATAGCGTTATATGTTATATCCTACGTCTACATATCGTTATACGTTATATCCTATATGTAGATAACGTTTTACGTTATATACGATATCTACGTATCGTTATACGTTATATCCCATATCTACGTATCGTTATACGTTATATCGTATATGTAGATAACGTTATACGTTATATGCTACGTCTACATATCTTTATACGTTATATCCTATATGTAGATAACGCTATACGTTATATCCTATATCTACGTATCGTTATACGATGTATCCTATATGTAGATATCGTTATACGTTATATCCTATATCTGCATATCGTTATACGTTATATCCTATATCTACGTATCGTTATAGGTTATATCCTACATATAGATGTCGTTATACGTTATATCCAATATCTGCATATCGTTATACGTTATATCCTATATCTACGTATCGTTATACGTTATATCCTACATCTACATATCGTTATACGCTATATCCCATATGTAGATAACGTTTTACGTTATATCCTATATCTACGTATCGTTATACGCTATATCCTATATGTAGATATCGTTATACGTTATATCCTATATCTACATATCGCTAAACGTTATATCCTATATCTACGTATCGTTATACGATATATACTATATGTAGATATCGTTATACGTTATATCCAATATCTACATATCGTTATACGTTATATCCTATATCTACGTATCGTTATACGTTATATACTATGTCTACGTATCGTTATACGCTATATCCTATATCTACGTATCGTTATACGTTATATCCTATATGTAGATAACGTTATACGTTATATCCTACGTCTACATATCGTTATACGTTATATCCTATATGTAGATACCGTTATACGTTATATCCTATATCTACATATCGTTATACGATATATCCTATGTCTACATATCGTTATACGTTATATCCTATATCTACATATCGTTATACGTTATATCCTATATATGCATATCGTTATGCGTTATATCCTATATCTACGTATCGTTATACGTTATATACTATGTCTACGTATCGTTATACGTTATATCCTATATCTACGTATCGTTATACGTTATATCCTATATGTAGATAACGTTATACGTTATATCCTACGTCTACATATCTTTATACGTTATATCCTATATGTAGATATCGTTATACGTTATATCCTATGTCTACATATCGTTATACGTTATATCCTATATCTACGTATCGTTATACGTTATATCCTAGACCAACATACCGTTATACGTTATATCCTATATCTACATATCGTTATACGTTATATCCTATATGTAGATAACGTTTTACGTTATATACTATATCTACGTATCGTTATACGATATATCCTATGTCTACATATCGTTATACGTTATATCCTATATCTATATATCGTTAAACGTTATATACTATGTCTACGTATCGTTATACGTTATATCCTATATCTACGTATCGTTATACGTTATATCGTATATGTAGATAACGTTATACGTTGTATCCCATATGCAGATAACGTTTTACGTTATATCCTATATCCACATATCGATATACGTTATATCCTATATGTAGATAACGTTTTACGTTATATCCTATATCTACGTATCGTTATACGTTATATCCTATATCTACGTATCGTTATACGTTATATCCTATATGTAGATAACGTTATACGTTGTATCCCATATGCAGATAACGTTTTACGTTATATCCTATATCCACATATCGATATACGTTATATCCTATATGTAGATAACGTTATACGTTATATCCTATATGTAGATAACGTTATACGTTATATCCTACATCTACATATCGTTATACGTTATATCCTATATGCAGATAACGTTATACGTTATATCCAATACCTACATACCGTTATACGTTATATACTATGTCTACGTATCGTTATACGTTATATCCTATATCTACGTATCGTTATACGTTATATCCTATATGTAGATAACGTTTTACGTTATATACTATATCTACGTATCGTTATTCGTTATATACTATATCTACGTATCGTTATACGTTATATCCTATATCTACATATCGTTATACGTTATATCCTATATCTACATATCGTTATACGTTATATCCTATATCTACGTATCGTTGTACGTTATAACCCTATATGTAGATAACGTTATACGTTATATCCTACGTCTACATAACGTTATACGTTATATCCTATATGTAGATATCGTTATACGTTATATCCTATATCTACATATCGTTATACGTTGTATCCTATATCTACGTATCGTTATACGTTATATTCTATATGTAGATAACGTTATACGTTATATCCTACATCTACATATCGTTATACGTTATATCCTATATGTAGATATCGTTATACGTTATATCCTATATCTGCATATCGTTATACGTTATATCCTATATCTACGTATCGTTATACGTTATATACTATGTCTACGTATCGTTATACGTTATATCCTATATCTACGTATCGTTATACGATATATCCTATATGTAGATATCGTTATACGTTATATCCAATATCTGCATATCGTTATACGTTATATCCTATATCTACGTATCGTTATACGTTATATCCTATATCTACGTATCGTTATACGTTATATACTATGTCTACGTATCGTTATACGTTATATCCTATATCTACGTATCGTTATACGTTATATCCTATATCTACATATCGTTAAACGTTATATCCTATATGTAGATATCGTTATACGTTATATCCTATATCTGCATATAGTTATACGTTATATCCTATATCTACGTATCGTTATACGTTATATACTATGTCTACATATCGTTATACGTTATATCCTATATCTACGTATCGTTAAACGTTATATCGTATATCTACATATCGTTAAACGTTATAAGCTATATGTAGATATCGTTATACGTTATATACTATGTCTACATATCGTTATACGTTATATCCTACTTCTACATATCGTTATACGTTATATCCTATATGTAGATAACGTTATACGTTATATCCTATATCTACGTATCGTTATACGATATATCCTATGTCTACATATCGTTATACGCTATATCCTATATCTACATATCGTTAAACGTTATATCCTATATGTAGATATCGCTATACGTTATATCCTACATGTACGTATCGTTATACGTTATATCCTACATCTACGTATCGTTATACGTTATATACTATGTCTACGTATCGTTATACGTTATATCCTATATCTACGTATCGTTATACGTTATATCCTATATGTAGATAACGTTTTACGTTATATCCTATATGTAGATAACGTTTTACGTTATATACTATATCTACGTATCGTTATACGTTATATCCTATATCTACATATCGTTATACGTTATATCCTATATCTACATATCGTTATACGTTATATCCTATATCTACGTACCATTATACGTTGTATCCTATATGTAGATAACGTTATACGTTGTATCCTATATCTACGTATCGTTATACGTTATATCGTATATGTAGATAACGTTATACGTTATATGCTACGTCTACATATCTTTATACGTTATATCCTATATGTAGATAACGCTATACGTTATATCCTATATCTACGTATCGTTATACGATGTATCCTATATGTAGATATCGTTATACGTTATATCCTATATCTACGTATCGTTATACGATATAACCTATGTCTACATATCGTTATACGTTATATCCTATATGTACGTATCGTTATACGTTATATCCTATATCTAAGTATCGTTATACGTTATATACTATGTCTACGTATCGTTATACGTTATATCCTATATCTACGTATCGTTATACGTTATATCCTATATGTAGATAACGTTTTACGTTATATACTATATCTACGTATCGTTATACGTTATATCCTATATCTACATATCGTTATACGTTATATCCTATATCTACATATCGTTATACGTTATATCCTATATCTACGTATCGTTATACGTTATATCCTATATGTAGATAACGTTATACGTTATATCCTACGTCTACATATCGTTATACGTTATATCCTATATGTAGATACCGTTATACGTTATATCCTATATCTACATATCGTTATACGTTGTATCCTATATCTACGTATCGTTATACGTTATATCCTATATCTACATATCGTTATACGTTATATCCTATATCTACGTACCATTATACGTTGTATCCTATATGTAGATAACGTTATACGTTATATCCTATATCTACGTATCGTTATACGATATAACCTATGTCTACATATCGTTATACGTTATATCCTATATGTACGTATCGTTATACGTTATATCCTATATCTAAGTATCGTTATACGTTATATACTATGTCTACGTATCGTTATACGTTATATCCTATATCTACGTATCGTTATACGTTATATCCTATATGTAGATAGCGTTATATGTTATATCCTACGTCTACATATCGTTATACGTTATATCCTATATCTACGTATCGTTATACGATATATCCTATGTCTACATATCGTTAAACGTCACATCCTATATCTACATATCGTTAAACGTTATATCCTATATGTAGATAGCGTTATATGTTATATCCTACGTCTACATATCGTTATACGTTATATCCTATATGTAGATAACGTTTTACGTTATATACGATATCTACGTATCGTTATACGTTATATCCCATATCTACGTATCGTTATACGTTATATCGTATATGTAGATAACGTTATACGTTATATGCTACGTCTACATATCTTTATACGTTATATCCTATATGTAGATAACGCTATACGTTATATCCTATATCTACGTATCGTTATACGATGTATCCTATATGTAGATATCGTTATACGTTATATCCTATATCTGCATATCGTTATACGTTATATCCTATATCTACGTATCGTTATACGTTATATCCTACATATAGATGTCGTTATACGTTATATCCAATATCTGCATATCGTTATACGTTATATCCTATATCTACGTATCGTTATACGTTATATCCTACATCTACATATCGTTATACGCTATATCCCATATGTAGATAACGTTTTACGTTATATCCTATATCTACGTATCGTTATACGGTATATCCTATATGTAGATATCGTTATACGTTATATCCTATATCTACATATCGCTAAACGTTATATCCTATATCTACGTATCGTTATACGATATATACTATATGTAGATATCGTTATACGTTATATCCAATATCTGCATATCGTTATACGTTATATCCTATATCTACGTATCGTTATACGTTATATACTATGTCTACGTATCGTTATACGCTATATCCTATATCTACGTATCGTTATACGTTATATCGTATATGTAGATAACGTTATACTTTATATCCTACGTCTACATATCGTTATACGTTATATCCTATATGTAGATACCGTTATACGTTATATCCTATATCTACATATCGTTATACGATATATCCTATGTCTACATATCGTTATACGTTATATCCTATATCCACATATCGTTATACGTTATATCCTATATCTACATATCGTTATGCGTTATATCCTATATCTACGTATCGTTATACGTTATATACTATGTCTACGTATCGTTATACGTTATATCCTATATCTACGTATCGTTATACGTTATATCCTATATGTAGATAACGTTATACGTTATATCCTACGTCTACATATCTTTATACGTTATATCCTATATGTAGATATCGTTATACGTTATATCCTATGTCTACATATCGTTATACGTTATATCCCATATCTACGTATCGTTATACGTTATATCCTAGACCAACATACCGTTATACGTTATATCCTATATCTACATATCGTTATACGTTATATCCTATATGTAGATAACGTTTTACGTTATATACTATTTCTACGTATCGTTATACGATATATCCTATGTCTACATATCGTTATACGTTATATCCTATATCTATATATCGTTAAACGTTATATACTATGTCTACGTATCGTTATACGTTATATCCTATATCTACGTATCGTTATACGTTATATCGTATATGTAGATAACGTTATACGTTGTATCCCATATGCAGATAACGTTTTACGTTATATCCTATATCCACATATCGATATACGTTATATCCTATATGTAGATAACGTTTTACGTTATATCCTATATCTACGTATCGTTATACGTTATATCCTATATCTACGTATCGTTATACGTTATATCCTATATGTAGATAACGTTATACGTTGTATCCCATATGCAGATAACGTTTTACGTTATATCCTATATCCACATATCGATATACGTTATATCCTATATGTAGATAACGTTTTACGTTATATCCTATATCTACATATCGTTATACGTTATATCCTATATCTACATATCGTTATACGTTATATCCTATATGTACGTATCGTTATACGTTATATCCTATATCTAAGTATCGTTATACGTTATATCCTATATCTACATATCGTTATACGTTATATCCTATATCTACATATCGTTATACGTTATATCCTATATCTACGTATCGTTATACGTTATATCCTATATGTAGATAACGTTATACGTTATATCCTACGTCTACATATCGTTATACGTTATATCCTATATGTAGATACCGTTATACGTTATATCCTATATCTACATATCGTTATACGTTGTATCCTATATCTACGTATCGTTATACGTTATATCCTATATCTACATATCGTTATACGTTATATCCTATATCTACGTACCATTATACGTTGTATCCTATATGTAGATAACGTTATACGTTATATCCTATATCTACGTATCGTTATACGATATAACCTATGTCTACATATCGTTATACGTTATATCCTATATGTACGTATCGTTATACGTTATATCCTATATCTAAGTATCGTTATACGTTATATACTATGTCTACGTATCGTTATACGTTATATCCTATATCTACGTATCGTTATACGTTATATCCTATATGTAGATAGCGTTATATGTTATATCCTACGTCTACATATCGTTATACGTTATATCCTATATCTACGTATCGTTATACGATATATCCTATGTCTACATATCGTTAAACGTCACATCCTATATCTACATATCGTTAAACGTTATATCCTATATGTAGATAGCGTTATATGTTATATCCTACGTCTACATATCGTTATACGTTATATCCTATATGTAGATAACGTTTTACGTTATATACGATATCTACGTATCGTTATACGTTATATCCTACATCTACGTATCGTTATACGTTATATCGTATATGTAGATAACGTTATACGTTATATGCTACGTCTACATATCTTTATACGTTATATCCTATATGTAGATAACGCTATACGTTATATCCTATATCTACGTATCGTTATACGATGTATCCTATATGTAGATATCGTTATACGTTATATCCTATATCTGCATATCGTTATACGTTATATCCTATATCTACGTATCGTTATAGGTTATATCCTACATATAGATGTCGTTATACGTTATATCCAATATCTGCATATCGTTATACGTTATATCCTATATCTACGTATCGTTATACGTTATATCCTACATCTACATATCGTTATACGCTATATCCCATATGTAGATAACGTTTTACGTTATATCCTATATCTACGTATCGTTATACGATATATCCTATATGTAGATATCGTTATACGTTATATCCTATATCTACATATCGCTAAACGTTATATCCTATATCTACGTATCGTTATACGATATATACTATATGTAGATATCGTTATACGTTATATCCAATATCTGCATATCGTTATACGTTATATCCTATATCTACGTATCGTTATACGTTATATACTATGTCTACGTATCGTTATACGCTATATCCTATATCTACGTATCGTTATACGTTATATCGTATATGTAGATAACGTTATACTTTATATCCTACGTCTACATATCGTTATACGTTATATCCTATATGTAGATACCGTTATACGTTATATCCTATATCTACATATCGTTATACGATATATCCTATGTCTACATATCGTTATACGTTATATCCTATATCCACATATCGTTATACGTTATATCCTATATATGCATATCGTTATACGTTATATCCTATATCTACGTATCGTTATACGTTATATACTATGTCTACGTATCGTTATACGTTATATCCTATATCTACGTATCGTTATACGTTATATCCTATATGTAGATAACGTTATACGTTATATCCTACGTCTACATATCTTTATACGTTATATCCTATATGTAGATATCGTTATACGTTATATCCTATGTCTACATATCGTTATACGTTATATCCTATATCTACGTATCGTTATACGTTATATCCTAGACCAACATACCGTTATACGTTATATCCTATATCTACATATCGTTATACGTTATATCCTATATGTAGATAACGTTTTACGTTATATACTATATCTACGTATCGTTATACGATATATCCTATGTCTACATATCGTTATACGTTATATCCTATATCTATATATCGTTAAACGTTATATACTATGTCTACGTATCGTTATACGTTATATCCTATATCTACGTATCGTTATACGTTATATCGTATATGTAGATAACGTTATACGTTGTATCCCATATGCAGATAACGTTTTACGTTATATCCTATATCCACATATCGATATACGTTATATCCTATATGTAGATAACGTTTTACGTTATATCCTATATCTACGTATCGTTATACGTTATATCCTATATCTACGTATCGTTATACGTTATATCCTATATGTAGATAACGTTATACGTTGTATCCCATATGCAGATAACGTTTTACGTTATATCCTATATCCACATATCGATATACGTTATATCCTATATGTAGATAACGTTATACGTTATATCCTATATGTAGATAACGTTATACGTTATATCCTACATCTACATATCGTTATACGTTATATCCTATATGCAGATAACGTTATACGTTATATCCAATACCTACATACCGTTATACGTTATATACTATGTCTACGTATCGTTATACGTTATATCCTATATCTACGTATCGTTATACGTTATATCCTATATGTAGATAACGTTTTACGTTATATACTATATCTACGTATCGTTATTCGTTATATACTATATCTACGTATCGTTATACGTTATATCCTATATCTACATATCGTTATACGTTATATCCTATATCTACATATCGTTATACGTTATATCCTATATCTACGTATCGTTGTACGTTATAACCCTATATGTAGATAACGTTATACGTTATATCCTACGTCTACATAACGTTATACGTTATATCCTATATGTAGATATCGTTATACGTTATATCCTATATCTACATATCGTTATACGTTGTATCCTATATCTACGTATCGTTATACGTTATATTCTATATGTAGATAACGTTATACGTTATATCCTACATCTACATATCGTTATACGTTATATCCTATATGTAGATATCGTTATACGTTATATCCTATATCTGCATATCGTTATACGTTATATCCTATATCTACGTATCGTTATACGTTATATACTATGTCTACGTATCGTTATACGTTATATCCTATATCTACGTATCGTTATACGATATATCCTATATGTAGATATCGTTATACGTTATATCCAATATCTGCATATCGTTATACGTTATATCCTATATCTACGTATCGTTATACGTTATATCCTATATCTACGTATCGTTATACGTTATATACTATGTCTACGTATCGTTATACGTTATATCCTATATCTACGTATCGTTATACGTTATATCCTATATCTACATATCGTTAAACGTTATATCCTATATGTAGATATCGTTATACGTTATATCCTATATCTGCATATAGTTATACGTTATATCCTATATCTACGTATCGTTATACGTTATATACTATGTCTACATATCGTTATACGTTATATCCTATATCTACGTATCGTTAAACGTTATATCGTATATCTACATATCGTTAAACGTTATAAGCTATATGTAGATATCGTTATACGTTATATACTATGTCTACATATCGTTATACGTTATATCCTACTTCTACATATCGTTATACGTTATATCCTATATGTAGATAACGTTATACGTTATATCCTATATCTACGTATCGTTATACGATATATCCTATGTCTACATATCGTTATACGCTATATCCTATATCTACATATCGTTAAACGTTATATCCTATATGTAGATATCGCTATACGTTATATCCTACATGTACGTATCGTTATACGTTATATCCTACATCTACGTATCGTTATACGTTATATACTATGTCTACGTATCGTTATACGTTATATCCTATATCTACGTATCGTTATACGTTATATCCTATATGTAGATAACGTTTTACGTTATATACTATATCTACGTATCGTTATTCGTTATATACTATATCTACGTATCGTTATACGTTATATCCTATATCTACATATCGTTATACGTTATATCCTATATGTAGATATCGTTATACGTTATATCCTATATCTACATATCGTTATACGTTGTATCCTATATCTACGTATCGTTATACGTTATATTCTATATGTAGATAACGTTATACGTTATATCCTACATCTACATATCGTTATACGTTATATCCTATATCTACGTATCGTTATACGATATATCCTATGTCTACATATCGTTATACGTTATATCCTATATCTATATATCGTTAAACGTTATATACTATGTCTACGTATCGTTATACGTTATATCCTATATCTACGTATCGTTATACGTTATATCGTATATGTAGATAACGTTATACGTTGTATCCCATATGCAGATAACGTTTTACGTTATATCCTATATCCACATATCGATATACGTTATATCCTATATGTAGATAACGTTTTATGTTATATCCTATATCTACGTATCGTTATACGTTATATCCTATATCTACGTATCGTTATACGTTATATCCTATATGTAGATAACGTTATACGTTGTATCCCATATGCAGATAACGTTTTACGTTATATCCTATATCCACATATCGATATACGTTATATCCTATATGTAGATAACGTTATACGTTATATCCTATATGTAGATAACGTTATACGTTATATCCTACATCTACATATCGTTATACGTTATATCCTATATGCAGATAACGTTATACGTTATATCCTATATTTACGTATCGTTATACGATATATCCTATGTCTACATATCGTTATACGTTATATCCTATACCTACATACCGTTATACGTTATATCCTATATGTAGATATCGTTATACGTTATATCCTATATGTAGATATCGTTATACGCTATATCCTATATGTACGTATCGTTATACGTTATATCCTATATCTACGTATCGTTATACGTTATATACTATGTCTACGTATCGTTATACGTTATATCCTATATCTACGTATCGTTATACGTTATATCCTATATGTAGATAACGTTTTACGTTATATACTATATCTACGTATCGTTATGCGTTATATACTATATCTACGTATCTTTATACGTTATATCCTACAGCTACATATCGTTATACGTTATATTCTATATCTACATATCGTTATACGTTATATCCTATATCTACGTATCGTTATACGTTATATCCTATATGTAGATATCGTTATACGTTATATCCTATATCTACATATCGTTATACGTTATATTTTATATGTAGATAGCGTTATACGTTATATCCTACGTCTACATATCGTTATACGTTATATCCTGTATGTAGATAACGTTATACGTTATATCCTATATGTACGTATCGTTATACGTTATATCCTATATCTACATATCGTTATACGTTATATCCTATATCTACGTATCATTATACGTTATATCCTATATGTAGATAACGTTATACCTTATATCCTACGTCTACATATCGTTATACGTTATATCCTATATGTAGATATCGTTATACGTTATATCCTATATCTACATATCGTTATACGTTGTATCCTATATCTACGTATCGTTATACGTTATATTCTATATGTAGATAACGTTATACGTTATATCCTACATCTACATATCGTTATACGTTATATCCTATATCTACGTATCGTTATACGATATATCCTATGTCTACATATCGTTATACGTTATATCCTATATCTATATATCGTTAAACGTTATATCCTGTATGTAGATATCGTTATACGTTATATCCTATATCTGCACATCGTTATACGTTATATCCTATACCTACGTATCGTTATACGTTATATACTATGTCTACGTATCGTTATACGTTATATCCTATATCTACGTATCGTTATACGTTATATCGTATATGTAGATAACGTTATACGTTGTATCCCATATGCAGATAACGTTTTACGTTATATCCTATATCCACATATCGATATACGTTATATCCTATATGTAGATAACGTTTTACGTTATATCCTATATCTACGTATCGTTATACGTTATATCCTATATCTACGTATCGTTATACGTTATATCCTATATGTAGATAACGTTAAACGTTGTATCCCATATGCAGATAACGTTTTACGTTATATCCTATATCCACATATCGATATACGTTATATCCTATATGTAGATAACGTTATACGTTATATCCTATATGTAGATAACGTTATACGTTATATCCTACATCTACATATCGTTGTACGTTATATCCTATATGCAGATAACGTTATACGTTATATCCTATATCTACGTATCGTTATACGATATATCCTATGTCCACATATCGTTATACGTTATATCCTATATCTACATATCGATATACGTTATATCCTATATGTAGATAACGTTATACGTTATATCCTATATGTAGATAACGTTATACGTTATATCCTACATCTACATATCGTTATACGTTATATCCTATATGCAGATAACGTTATACGTTATATCCTATATCTACGTATCGTTATACGATATATACTATGTCTACATATCGTTATACATTATATCCTATATCTACGTATCGTTATACGTTATATCGTATATCTACATATCGTTAAACGTTATAAGCTATATGTAGATATCGTTATACGTTATATCATATATCTACGTATCGTTATACGTTATATACTATGTCTACGTATCGTTATACGTTATATCCTATATCTACGTATCGTTATACGTTATATCCTATATCTACATATCGTTAAACGTTATGTCCTATATGTAGATATCGTTATACGTTATATCCTATATCTGCATATAGTTATACGTTATATCCTATATCTACGTATCGTTATACGTTATATACTATGTCTACATATCGTTATACATTATATCCTATATCTACGTATCGTTATACGTTATATCGTATATCTACATATCGTTAAACGTTATAAGCTATATGTAGATAACGTTATACCTTATATCCTACGTCTACATATCGTTATACGTTATATCCTATATGTAGATATCGTTATACGTTATGTCCTATATCTACATATCGTTACACGTTGTATCCTATATCTACATATCGTTAAACGTTATATCCGGTATGTAGATATCGTTATACGTTATATCCTATATCTGCACATCGTTATACGTTATATCCTATACCTACGTATCGTTATACGTTATATACTATGTCTACGTATCGTTATACGTCATATCCTATATCTACGTATCGTTATACGTTATATCGTATATGTAGATAACGTTATACGTTGTATCCCATATGCAGATAACGTTTTACGTTATATCCTATATCCACATATCGATATACGTTATATCCTATATGTAGATAACGTTTTACGTTATATCCTATATCTACGTATCGTTATACGTTATATCCTATATCTACGTATCGTTATACGTTATATCCTATATGTAGATAACGTTATACGTTGTATCCCATATGCAGATAACGTTTTACGTTATATCCTATATCCACATATCGATAAACGTTATATCCTATATGTAGATAACGTTATACGTTATATCCTATATGTAGATAACGTTATACGTTATATCCCACATCTACATATCGTTGTACGTTATTTCCTATATGCAGATAACGTTATACGTTATATCCTATATCTACGTATCGTTATACGATATATCCTATGTCTACATATCGTTATACGTTATATCCTATATCTACATATCGTTAAACGTTATATCCTATATGTAGATATCGTTATACGTTATATCCTATATCTGCATATCGTTATACGTTATATCCTATATCTACGTATCGTTATACGTTATATACTATGTCTACGTATCGTTATACGTTATATCCTATATCTACGTATCGTTATACGATATATCCTATATGTAGATATCGTTATACGTTATATCCAATATCTGCATATCGTTATACGTTATATCCTATATCTACGTATCGTTATACGTTATATCCTATATCTACGTATCGTTATACGTTATATACTATGTCTACGTATCGTTATACGTTATATCCTATATCTACGTATCGTTATACGTTATATCCTATATCTACATATCGTTAAACGTTATATCCTATATGTAGATATCGTTATACGTTATATCCTATATCTGCATATAGTTATACGTTATATCCTATATCTACGTATCGGTATACGTTATATACTATGTCTACATATCGTTATACGTTATATCCTATATCTACGTATCGTTATACGTTATATCCTATATCTACGTATCGTTATACGTTATATCCTATATGTAGATAACGTTATACGTTGTATCCCATATGCAGATAACGTTTTACGTTATATCCTATATCCACATATCGATATACGTTATATCCTATATGTAGATATCGTTATACGTTATATCCAATATCTGCATATCGTTATACGTTATATCCTATATCTACGTATCGTTATACGTTATATCCTATATCTACGTATCGTTATACGTTATATACTATGTCTACGTAACGTTATACGTTATATCCTATATCTACGTATCGTTATACGTTATATCCTATATCTACATATCGTTAAACGTTATATCCTATATGTAGATATCGTTATACGTTATATCCTATATCTGCATATAGTTATACGTTATATCCTATATCTACGTATCGTTATACGTTATATACTATGTCTACATATCGTTATACGTTATATCCTATATCTACGTATCGTTAAACGTTATATCGTATATCTACATATCGTTAAACGTTATAAGCTATATGTAGATATCGTTATACGTTATATACTATGTCTACATATCGTTATACGTTATATCCTATATCTACATATCGTTATACGTTGTATCCTATATCTACGTATCGTTATACGTTATATTCTATATGTAGATAACGTTTTACGTTATATCCTATGTCTACGTATCGTTATACGTTATATCCTATATCTACGTATCGTTATACGATATATCCTATATGTACATATCGTTTTACGTTATATCCTATATCTAAATATCGTTAAACGTTATATCCTATATGTAGATATCGTTATACGTTATATCCTATATGTACGTATCGTTATACGTTATATCCTATATCTACGTATCGTTATACGTTATATCCTATATGCAGATAACGTTATACGTTATATCCTATATCTACGTATCGTTATACGATATATCCTATGTCCACATATCGTTATACGTTATATCCTATATCTACATATCGATATACGTTATATCCTATATGTAGATAACGTTATACGTTATATCCTATATGTAGATAACGTTATACGTTATATCCTACATCTACATATCGTTATACGTTATATCCTATATGCAGATAACGTTATACGTTATATCCTATATCTACGTATCGTTATACGATATATACTATGTCTACATATCGTCATACATTATATCCTATATCTACGTATCGTTATACGTTATATCGTATATCTACATATCGTTAAACGTTATAAGCTATATGTAGATATCGTTATACGTTATATCATATATCTACGTATCGTTATACGTTATATACTATGTCTACGTATCGTTATACGTTATATCCTATATCTACGTATCGTTATACGTTATATCCTATATCTACATATCGTTAAACGTTATGTCCTATATGTAGATATCGTTATACGTTATATCCTATATCTGCATATAGTTATACGTTATATCCTATATCTACGTATCGTTATACGTTATATACTATGTCTACATATCGTTATACATTATATCCTATATCTACGTATCGTTATACGTTATATCGTATATCTACATATCGTTAAACGTTATAAGCTATATGTAGATATCGTTATACGTTATATACTATGTCTACATATCGTTATACGTTATATCCTATATCTAAATATCGTTAAACGTTATATCCTATATGTAGATATCGTTATACGTTATATCCTATATGTACGTATCGTTATACGTTATATCCTATATCTACGTATCGTTATACGTTATATACTATGTCTACGTATCGTTATACGTTATATCGTATATGTAGATAACGTTATACGTTGTATCCCATATGCAGATAACGTTTTACGTTATATTCTATATCCACATATCGATATACGTTATATCCTATATGTAGATAACGTTATACGTTGTATCCCATATGCAGATAACGTTTTACGTTATATCCTATATCCACATATCGATATACGTTATATCCTATATGTAGATAACGTTATACGTTATATCCTATATGTAGATAACGTTATACGTTATATCCTACATCTACATATCGTTATACGTTATATCCTATATGCAGATAACGTTATACGTTATATCCTATATCTACGTATCGTTATACGATATATCCTATGTCTACATATCGTTATACGTTATATCCTATACCTACATACCGTTATACGTTATATCCTATATGTAGATATCGTTATACGTTATATCCTATATGTAGATATCGTTATACGCTATATCCTATATGTACGTATCGTTATACGTTATATCCTATATCTACGTATCGTTATACGTTATATACTATGTCTACGTATCGTTATACGTTATATCCTATATCTACGTATCGTTATACGTTATATCCTATATGTAGATAACGTTTTACGTTATATACTATATCTACGTATCGTTATGCGTTATATACTATATCTACGTATCTTTATACGTTATATCCTACATCTACATATCGTTATACGTTATATTCTATATCTACATATCGTATACGTTATATCCTATATCTACGTATCGTTATACGTTATATCCTATATGTAGATATCGTTATACGTTATATCCTATATCTACATATCGTTATACGTTATATTTTATATGTAGATAGCGTTATACGTTATATCCTACGTCTACATATCGTTATACGTTATATCCTGTATGTAGATAATGTTATACGTTATATCCTATATGTACGTATCGTTATACGTTATATCCTATATCTACATATCGTTATACGTTATATCCTATATCTACGTATCATTATACGTTATATCCTATATGTAGATAACGTTATACCTTATATCCTACGTCTACATATCGTTATACGTTATATCCTATATGTAGATATCGTTATACGTTATATCCTATATCTACATATCGTTACACGTTGTATCCTATATCTACGTATCGTTATACGTTATATCCTGTATGTAGATATCGTTATACGTTATATCCTATATCTGCACATCGTTATACGTTATATCCTATACCTACGTATCGTTATACGTTATATACTATGTCTACGTATCGTTATACGTTATATCCTATATCTACGTATCGTTATACGATATATCCTATATGTAGATATCGTTATACGTTATATCCAATATCTGCATATCGTTATACGTTATATCCTATATCTACGTATCGTTATACGTTATATCCTATATCTACGTATCGTTATACGTTATATACTATGTCTACGTATCGTTATACGTTATATCCTATATCTACGTATCGTTATACGTTATATCCTATATCTACATATCGTTAAACGTTATATCCTATATGTAGATATCGTTATACGTTATATCCTATATCTGCATATAGTTATACGTTATATCCTATATCTACGTATCGTTATACGTTATATACTATGTCTACATATCGTTATACATTATATCCTATATCTACGTATCGTTATACGTTATATCGTATATCTACATATCGTTAAACGTTATAAGCTATATGTAGATATCGTTATACGTTATATACTATGTCTACATATCGTTATACGTTATATCCTATATCTAAATATCGTTAAACGTTATATCCTATATGTAGATATCGTTATACGTTATATCCTATATGTACGTATCGTTATACGTTATATCCTATATCTACGTATCGTTATACGTTATATACTATGTCTACGTATCGTTATACGTTATATCGTATATGTAGATAACGTTATACGTTGTATCCCATATACAGATAACGTTTTACGTTATATTCTATATCCACATATCGATATACGATATATCCTATATGTAGATAACGTTATACGTTGTATCCCATATGCAGATAACGTTTTACGTTATATCCTATATCCACATATCGATATACGTTATATCCTATATGTAGATATCGTTATACGTTATATCCTATATGTACGTATCGTTATACGTTATATCCTATATCTACGTATCGTTATACGTTATATCCTATATGCAGATAACGTTATACGTTATATCCTATATCTACGTATCGTTATACGATATATCCTATGTCCACATATCGTTATACGTTATATCCTATATCTACATATCGATATACGTTATATCCTATATGTAGATAACGTTATACGTTATATCCTATATGTAGATAACGTTATACGTTATATCCTACATCTACATATCGTTATACGTTATATCCTATATGCAGATAACGTTATACGTTATATCCTATATCTACGTATCGTTATACGATATATACTATGTCTACATATCGTCATACATTATATCCTATATCTACGTATCGTTATACGTTATATCGAATATCTACATATCGTTAAACGTTATAAGCTATATGTAGATATCGTTATACGTTATATCATATATCTACGTATCGTTATACGTTATATACTATGTCTACGTATCGTTATACGTTATATCCTATATCTACGTATCGTTATACGTTATATCCTATATCTACATATCGTTAAACGTTATGTCCTATATGTAGATATCGTTATACGTTATATCCTATATCTGCATATAGTTATACGTTATATCCTATATCTACGTATCGTTATACGTTATATCCTATATCTACGTATCGTTATACGTTATATCCTATATGTAGATAACGTTATACGTTGTATCCCATATGCAGATAACGTTTTACGTTATATCCTATATCCACATATCGATAAACGTTATATCCTATATGTAGATAACGTTATACGTTATATCCTATATGTAGATAACGTTATACGTTATATCCTACATCTACATATCGTTGTACGTTATTTCCTATATGCAGATAACGTTATACGTTATATCCTATATCTACGTATCGTTATACGATATATCCTATGTCTACATATCGTTATACGTTATATCCTATATCTACATATCGTTAAACGTTATATCCTATATGTAGATATCGTTATACGTTATATCCTATATCTGCATATCGTTATACGTTATATCCTATATCTACGTATCGTTATACGTTATATACTATGTCTACGCATCGTTATACGTTATATCCTATATCTACGTATCGTTATACGATATATCCTATATGTAGATATCGTTATACGTTATATCCAATATCTGCATATCGTTATACGTTATATCCTATATCTACGTATCGTTATACGTTATATCCTATATCTACGTATCGTTATACGTTATATACTATGTCTACGTATCGTTATACGTTATATCCTATATCTACGTATCGTTATACGTTATATCCTATATCTACATATCGTTAAACGTTATATCCTATATGTAGATATCGTTATACGTTATATCCTATATCTGCATATAGTTATACGTTATATCCTATATCTACGTATCGTTATACGTTATATACTATGTCTACATATCGTTATACATTATATCCTATATCTACGTATCGTTATACGTTATATCGTATATCTACATATCGTTAAACGTTATAAGCTATATGTAGATATCGTTATACGTTATATACTATGTCTACATATCGTTATACGTTATATCCTATATCTAAATATCGTTAAACGTTATATCCTATATGTAGATATCGTTATACGTTATATCCTATATGTACGTATCGTTATACGTTATATCCTATATCTACGTATCGTTATACGTTATATACTATGTCTACGTATCGTTATACGTTATATCGTATATGTAGATAACGTTATACGTTGTATCCCATATACAGATAACGTTTTACGTTATATTCTATATCCACATATCGATATACGATATATCCTATATGTAGATAACGTTATACGTTGTATCCCATATGCAGATAACGTTTTACGTTATATCCTATATCCACATATCGATATACGTTATATCCTATATGTAGATATCGTTATACGTTATATCCTATATGTACGTATCGTTATACGTTATATCCTATATCTACGTATCGTTATACGTTATATCCTATATGCAGATAACGTTATACGTTATATCCTATATCTACGTATCGTTATACGATATATCCTATGTCCACATATCGTTATACGTTATATCCTATATCTACATATCGATATACGTTATATCCTATATGTAGATAACGTTATACGTTATATCCTATATGTAGATAACGTTATACGTTATATCCTACATCTACATATCGTTATACGTTATATCCTATATGCAGATAACGTTATACGTTATATCCTATATCTACGTATCGTTATACGATATATACTATGTCTACATATCGTCATACATTATATCCTATATCTACGTATCGTTATACGTTATATCGAATATCTACATATCGTTAAACGTTATAAGCTATATGTAGATATCGTTATACGTTATATCATATATCTACGTATCGTTATACGTTATATACTATGTCTACGTATCGTTATACGTTATATCCTATATCTACGTATCGTTATACGTTATATCCTATATCTACATATCGTTAAACGTTATGTCCTATATGTAGATATCGTTATACGTTATATCCTATATCTGCATATAGTTATACGTTATATCCTATATCTACGTATCGTTATACGTTATATACTATGTCTACATATCGTTATACATTATATCCTATATCTACGTATCGTTATACGTTATATCGTATATCTACATATCGTTAAACGTTATAAGCTATATGTAGATATCGTTATACGTTATATACTATGTCTACATATCGTTATACGTTATATCCTATATCTAAATATCGTTAAACGTTATATCCTATATGTAGATATCGTTATACGTTATATCCTATATGTACGTATCGTTATACGTTATATCCTATATCTACGTATCGTTATACGTTATATACTATGTCTACGTATCGTTATACGTTATATCGTATATGTAGATAACGTTATACGTTGTATCCCATATGCAGATAACGTTTTACGTTATATTCTATATCCACATATCGATATACGTTATATCCTATATGTAGATAACGTTATACGTTGTATCCCATATGCAGATAACGTTTTACGTTATATCCTATATCCACATATCGATATACGTTATATCCTATATGTAGATAACGTTATACGTTATATCCTATATGTAGATAACGTTATACGTTATATCCTACATCTACATATCGTTATACGTTATATCCTATATGCAGATAACGTTATACGTTATATCCTATATCTACGTATCGTTATACGATATATCCTATGTCTACGTATCGTTATACGTTATATACTATGTCTACGTATCGTTATACGTTATATCCTATATCTACGTATCGTTATACGTTATATCCTATATGTAGATAACGTTTTACGTTATATACTATATCTACGTATCGTTATGCGTTATATACTATATCTACGTATCTTTATACGTTATATCCTACATCTACATATCGTTATACGTTATATTCTATATCTACATATAGTTATACGTTATATCCTATATCTACGTATCGTTATACGTTATATCCTATATGTAGATATCGTTATACGTTATATCCTATATCTACATATCGTTATACGTTATATTTTATATGTAGATAGCGTTATACGTTATATCCTACGTCTACATATCGTTATACGTTATATCCTGTATGTAGATAACGTTATACGTTATATCCTATATGTACGTATCGTTATACGTTATATCCTATATCTACATATCGTTATACGTTATATCCTATATCTACGTATCATTATACGTTATATCCTATATGTAGATAACGTTATACCTTATATCCTACGTCTACATATCGTTATACGTTATATCCTATATGTAGATATCGTTATACGCTATATCCTATATGTACGTATCGTTATACGTTATATCCTATATCTACGTATCGTTATACGTTATATACTATGTCTACGTATCGTTATACGTTATATCCTATATCTACGTATCGTTATACGTTATATCCTATATGTAGATAACGTTTTACGTTATATACTATATCTACGTATCGTTATGCGTTATATACTATATCTACGTATCTTTATACGTTATATCCTACATCTACATATCGTTATACGTTATATTCTATATCTACATATAGTTATACGTTATATCCTATATCTACGTATCGTTATACGTTATATCCTATATGTAGATATCGTTATACGTTATATCCTATATCTACATATCGTTATACGTTATATTTTATATGTAGATAGCGTTATACGTTATATCCTACGTCTACATATCGTTATACGTTATATCCTGTATGTAGATAACGTTATACGTTATATCCTATATGTACGTATCGTTATACGTTATATCCTATATCTACATATCGTTATACGTTATATCCTATATCTACGTATCATTATACGTTATATCCTATATGTAGATAACGTTATACCTTATATCCTACGTCTACATATCGTTATACGTTATATCCTATATGTAGATATCGTTATACGTTATATCCTATATCTACATATCGTTACACGTTGTATCCTATATCTACGTATCGTTATACGTTATATCCTATATCTACGTATCGTTATACGTTATATACTATGTCTACGTATCGTTATACGTTATATCCTATATCTACGTATCGTTATACGTTATATCCTATATCTACATATCGTTAAACGTTATATCCTATATGTAGATATCGTTATACGTTATATCCTATATCTGCATATAGTTATACGTTATATCCTATATCTACGTATCGTTATACGTTATATACTATGTCTACATATCGTTATACGTTATATCCTATATCTACGTATCGTTATACGTTATATACTATGTCTACATATCGTTATACATTATATCCTATATCTACGTATCGTTATACGTTATATCGTATATCTACATATCGTTAAACGTTATAAGCTATATGTAGATATCGTTATACGTTATATACTTTGTCTACATATCGTTAGACGTTATATCCTATATCTAAATATCGTTAAACGTTATATCCTATATGTAGATATCGTTATACGTTATATCCTATATGTACGTATCGTTATACGTTATATCCTATATCTACGTATCGTTATACGTTATATACTATGTCTACGTATCGTTATACGTTATATCGTATATGTAGATAACGTTATACGTTGTATCCCATATGCAGATAACGTTTTACGTTATATTCTATATCCACATATCGATATACGTTATATCCTATATGTAGATAACGTTATACGTTGTATCCCATATGCAGATAACGTTTTACGTTATATCCTATATCCACATATCGATATACGTTATATCCTATATGTAGATAACGTTATACGTTATATCCTATATGTAGATAACGTTATACGTTATATCCTACATCTACATATCGTTATACGTTATATCCTATATGCAGATAACGTTATACGTTATATCCTATATCTACGTATCGTTATACGATATATCCTATGTCTACATATCGTTATACGTTATATCCTATACCTACATACCGTTATACGTTATATCCTATATGTAGATATCGTTATACGTTATATCCTATATGTAGATATCGTTATACGCTATATCCTATATGTACGTATCGTTATACGTTATATCCTATATCTACGTATCGTTATACGTTATATACTATGTCTACGTATCGTTATACGTTATATCCTATATCTACGTATCGTTATACGTTATATCCTATATGTAGATAACGTTTTACGTTATATACTATATCTACGTATCGTTATGCGTTATATACTATATCTACGTATCTTTATACGTTATATCCTACATCTACATATCGTTATACGTTATATTCTATATCTACATATCGTATACGTTATATCCTATATCTACGTATCGTTATACGTTATATCCTATATGTAGATATCGTTATACGTTATATCCTATATCTACATATCGTTATACGTTATATTTTATATGTAGATAGCGTTATACGTTATATCCTACGTCTACATATCGTTATACGTTATATCCTGTATGTAGATAATGTTATACGTTATATCCTATATGTACGTATCGTTATACGTTATATCCTATATCTACATATCGTTATACGTTATATCCTATATCTACGTATCATTATACGTTATATCCTATATGTAGATAACGTTATACCTTATATCCTACGTCTACATATCGTTATACGTTATATCCTATATGTAGATATCGTTATACGTTATATCCTATATCTACATATCGTTACACGTTGTATCCTATATCTACGTATCGTTATACGTTATATCCTGTATGTAGATATCGTTATACGTTATATCCTATATCTGCACATCGTTATACGTTATATCCTATACCTACGTATCGTTATACGTTATATACTATGTCTACGTATCGTTATACGTCATATCCTATATCTACGTATCGTTATACGTTATATCGTATATGTAGATAACGTTATACGTTGTATCCCATATGCAGATAACGTTTTACGTTATATCCTATATCCACATATCGATATACGTTATATCCTATATGTAGATAACGTTTTACGTTATATCCTATATCTACGTATCGTTATACGTTATATCCTATATCTACGTATCGTTATACGTTATATCCTATATGTAGATAACGTTATACGTTGTATCCCATATGCAGATAACGTTTTACGTTATATCCTATATCCACATATCGATAAACGTTATATCCTATATGTAGATAACGTTATACGTTATATCCTATATGTAGATAACGTTATACGTTATATCCTACATCTACATATCGTTGTACGTTATTTCCTATATGCAGATAACGTTATACGTTATATCCTATATCTACGTATCGTTATACGATATATCCTATGTCTACATATCGTTATACGTTATATCCTATATCTACATATCGTTAAACGTTATATCCTATATGTAGATATCGTTATACGTTATATCCTATATCTGCATATCGTTATACGTTATATCCTATATCTACGTATCGTTATACGTTATATACTATGTCTACGTATCGTTATACGTTATATCCTATATCTACGTATCGTTATACGATATATCCTATATGTAGATATCGTTATACGTTATATCCAATATCTGCATATCGTTATACGTTATATCCTATATCTACGTATCGTTATACGTTATATCCTATATCTACGTATCGTTATACGTTATATACTATGTCTACGTATCGTTATACGTTATATCCTATATCTACGTATCGTTATACGTTATATCCTATATCTACATATCGTTATACGTTATATCCTATATGTAGATATCGTTATACGTTATATCCTATATCTGCATATAGTTATACGTTATATCCTATATCTACGTATCGTTATACGTTATATACTATGTCTACATATCGTTATACATTATATCCTATATCTACGTATCGTTATACGTTATATCGTATATCTACATATCGTTAAACGTTATAAGCTATATGTAGATATCGTTATACGTTATATACTATGTCTACATATCGTTATACGTTATATCCTATATCTAAATATCGTTAAACGTTATATCCTATATGTAGATATCGTTATACGTTATATCCTATATGTACGTATCGTTATACGTTATATCCTATATCTACGTATCGTTATACGTTATATACTATGTCTACGTATCGTTATACGTTATATCGTATATGTAGATAACGTTATACGTTGTATCCCATATACAGATAACGTTTTACGTTATATTCTATATCCACATATCGATATACGATATATCCTATATGTAGATAACGTTATACGTTGTATCCCATATGCAGATAACGTTTTACGTTATATCCTATATCCACATATCGATATACGTTATATCCTATATGTAGATATCGTTATACGTTATATCCTATATGTACGTATCGTTATACGTTATATCCTATATCTACGTATCGTTATACGTTATATCCTATATGCAGATAACGTTATACGTTATATCCTATATCTACGTATCGTTATACGATATATCCTATGTCCACATATCGTTATACGTTATATCCTATATCTACATATCGATATACGTTATATCCTATATGTAGATAACGTTATACGTTATATCCTATATGTAGATAACGTTATACGTTATATCCTACATCTACATATCGTTATACGTTATATCCTATATGCAGATAACGTTATACGTTATATCCTATATCTACGTATCGTTATACGATATATACTATGTCTACATATCGTCATACATTATATCCTATATCTACGTATCGTTATACGTTATATCGAATATCTACATATCGTTAAACGTTATAAGCTATATGTAGATATCGTTATACGTTATATCATATATCTACGTATCGTTATACGTTATATACTATGTCTACGTATCGTTATACGTTATATCCTATATCTACGTATCGTTATACGTTATATCCTATATCTACATATCGTTAAACGTTATGTCCTATATGTAGATATCGTTATACGTTATATCCTATATCTGCATATAGTTATACGTTATATCCTATATCTACGTATCGTTATACGTTATATCCTATATCTACGTATCGTTATACGTTATATCCTATATGTAGATAACGTTATACGTTGTATCCCATATGCAGATAACGTTTTACGTTATATCCTATATCCACATATCGATAAACGTTATATCCTATATGTAGATAACGTTATACGTTATATCCTATATGTAGATAACGTTATACGTTATATCCTACATCTACATATCGTTGTACGTTATTTCCTATATGCAGATAACGTTATACGTTATATCCTATATCTACGTATCGTTATACGATATATCCTATGTCTACATATCGTTATACGTTATATCCTATATCTACATATCGTTAAACGTTATATCCTATATGTAGATATCGTTATACGTTATATCCTATATCTGCATATCGTTATACGTTATATCCTATATCTACGTATCGTTATACGTTATATACTATGTCTACGTATCGTTATACGTTATATCCTATATCTACGTATCGTTATACGATATATCCTATATGTAGATATCGTTATACGTTATATCCAATATCTGCATATCGTTATACGTTATATCCTATATCTACGTATCGTTATACGTTATATCCTATATCTACGTATCGTTATACGTTATATACTATGTCTACGTATCGTTATACGTTATATCCTATATCTACGTATCGTTATACGTTATATCCTATATCTACATATCGTTAAACGTTATATCCTATATGTAGATATCGTTATACGTTATATCCTATATCTGCATATAGTTATACGTTATATCCTATATCTACGTATCGTTATACGTTATATACTATGTCTACATATCGTTATACATTATATCCTATATCTACGTATCGTTATACGTTATATCGTATATCTACATATCGTTAAACGTTATAAGCTATATGTAGATATCGTTATACGTTATATACTATGTCTACATATCGTTATACGTTATATCCTATATCTAAATATCGTTAAACGTTATATCCTATATGTAGATATCGTTATACGTTATATCCTATATGTACGTATCGTTATACGTTATATCCTATATCTACGTATCGTTATACGTTATATACTATGTCTACGTATCGTTATACGTTATATCGTATATGTAGATAACGTTATACGTTGTATCCCATATACAGATAACGTTTTACGTTATATTCTATATCCACATATCGATATACGATATATCCTATATGTAGATAACGTTATACGTTGTATCCCATATGCAGATAACGTTTTACGTTATATCCTATATCCACATATCGATATACGTTATATCCTATATGTAGATATCGTTATACGTTATATCCTATATGTACGTATCGTTATACGTTATATCCTATATCTACGTATCGTTATACGTTATATCCTATATGCAGATAACGTTATACGTTATATCCTATATCTACGTATCGTTATACGATATATCCTATGTCCACATATCGTTATACGTTATATCCTATATCTACATATCGATATACGTTATATCCTATATGTAGATAACGTTATACGTTATATCCTATATGTAGATAACGTTATACGTTATATCCTACATCTACATATCGTTATACGTTATATCCTATATGCAGATAACGTTATACGTTATATCCTATATCTACGTATCGTTATACGATATATACTATGTCTACATATCGTCATACATTATATCCTATATCTACGTATCGTTATACGTTATATCGAATATCTACATATCGTTAAACGTTATAAGCTATATGTAGATATCGTTATACGTTATATCATATATCTACGTACCGTTATACGTTATATACTATGTCTACGTATCGTTATACGTTATATCCTATATCTACGTATCGTTATACGTTATATCCTATATCTACATATCGTTAAACGTTATGTCCTATATGTAGATATCGTTATACGTTATATCCTATATCTGCATATAGTTATACGTTATATCCTATATCTACGTATCGTTATACGTTATATACTATGTCTACATATCGTTATACATTATATCCTATATCTACGTATCGTTATACGTTATATCGTATATCTACATATCGTTAAACGTTATAAGCTATATGTAGATATCGTTATACGTTATATACTATGTCTACATATCGTTATACGTTATATCCTATATCTAAATATCGTTAAACGTTATATCCTATATGTAGATATCGTTATACGTTATATCCTATATGTACGTATCGTTATACGTTATATCCTATATCTACGTATCGTTATACGTTATATACTATGTCTACGTATCGTTATACGTTATATCGTATATGTAGATAACGTTATACGTTGTATCCCATATGCAGATAACGTTTTACGTTATATTCTATATCCACATATCGATATACGTTATATCCTATATGTAGATAACGTTATACGTTGTATCCCATATGCAGATAACGTTTTACGTTATATCCTATATCCACATATCGATATACGTTATATCCTATATGTAGATAACGTTATACGTTATATCCTATATGTAGATAACGTTATACGTTATATCCTACATCTACATATCGTTATACGTTATATCCTATATGCAGATAACGTTATACGTTATATCCTATATCTACGTATCGTTATACGATATATCCTATGTCTACGTATCGTTATACGTTATATACTATGTCTACGTATCGTTATACGTTATATCCTATATCTACGTATCGTTATACGTTATATCCTATATGTAGATAACGTTTTACGTTATATACTATATCTACGTATCGTTATGCGTTATATACTATATCTACGTATCTTTATACGTTATATCCTACATCTACATATCGTTATACGTTATATTCTATATCTACATATAGTTATACGTTATATCCTATATCTACGTATCGTTATACGTTATATCCTATATGTAGATATCGTTATACGTTATATCCTATATCTACATATCGTTATACGTTATATTTTATATGTAGATAGCGTTATACGTTATATCCTACGTCTACATATCGTTATACGTTATATCCTGTATGTAGATAACGTTATACGTTATATCCTATATGTACGTATCGTTATACGTTATATCCTATATCTACATATCGTTATACGTTATATCCTATATCTACGTATCATTATACGTTATATCCTATATGTAGATAACGTTATACCTTATATCCTACGTCTACATATCGTTATACGTTATATCCTATATGTAGATATCGTTATACGCTATATCCTATATGTACGTATCGTTATACGTTATATCCTATATCTACTTATCGTTATACGTTATATACTATGTCTACGTATCGTTATACGTTATATCCTATATCTACGTATCGTTATACGTTATATCCTATATGTAGATAACGTTTTACGTTATATACTATATCTACGTATCGTTATGCGTTATATACTATATCTACGTATCTTTATACGTTATATCCTACATCTACATATCGTTATACGTTATATTCTATATCTACATATAGTTATACGTTATATCCTATATCTACGTATCGTTATACGTTATATCCTATATGTAGATATCGTTATACGTTATATCCTATATCTACATATCGTTATACGTTATATTTTATATGTAGATAGCGTTATACGTTATATCCTACGTCTACATATCGTTATACGTTATATCCTGTATGTAGATAACGTTATACGTTATATCCTATATGTACGTATCGTTATACGTTATATCCTATATCTACATATCGTTATACGTTATATCCTATATCTACGTATCATTATACGTTATATCCTATATGTAGATAACGTTATACCTTATATCCTACGTCTACATATCGTTATACGTTATATCCTATATGTAGATATCGTTATACGTTATATCCTATATCTACATATCGTTACACGTTGTATCCTATATCTACGTATCGTTATACGTTATATCCTATATCTACGTATCGTTATACGTTATATACTATGTCTACGTATCGTTATACGTTATATCCTATATCTACGTATCGTTATACGTTATATCCTATATCTACATATCGTTAAACGTTATATCCTATATGTAGATATCGTTATACGTTATATCCTATATCTGCATATAGTTATACGTTATATCCTATATCTACGTATCGTTATACGTTATATACTATGTCTACATATCGTTATACGTTATATCCTATATCTACGTATCGTTATACGTTATATCCTACATCTACGTATGGTTATACGTTATATCCTATATGTAGATAACGTTATACGTTGTATCCTATATGTAGATATCGTTATACGTTATATCCTATATGTACGTATCGTTATACGTTATATCCTATATCTACGTATCGTTATACGTTATATACTATGTCTACGTATCGTTATACGTTATATCCTATATCTACGTATCGTTATACGTTATATCCTATATGTAAGATAACGTTTTACGTTATATACTATATCTGCGTATCGTTATACGTTATATACTATATCTACGTATCGTTATACGTTATAACCTATATCTACATATCGTTATACGTTATATTCTATATCTACGTATCGTTATACGTTATAACCTATATCTACATATCGTTATACGTTATATTCTATATCTACATATCGTTATACGTTGTATCCTATATCTACGTATCGTTATACGTTATATCCTATATGTAGATAACGTTATACGTTATATCCTACATCTACATATCGTTATACGTTGTATCCTATATCTACGTATCGTTATACGTTGTATCCTATATCTACGTATCGTTATACGTTATATCCTATATGTAGATAACGTTATACGTTATATCCTACATCTACATATCGTTATACGTTATATCCTATATGTAGATTGCGTTATACGTTACATCCTACATCTACATATCGTTATACGTTATATCCTATATGTAGATAACGTTATACGTTATATCCTATATCTACGTATCGTTATACGTTATATCCTATATGTAGATAACGTTTTACGTTATATACTATATCTACGTATCGTTATACGATATATCCTATATCTACGTATCGTTATACGTTATATCCTATATCTACGTATCGTTATACGATATATCCTATGTCTACATATCGTTATACGTTATATCCTATATCTATATATCGTTAAACGTTATATCCTGTATGTAGATATCGTTATACGTTATATCCTATATCTGCACATCGTTATACGTTATATCCTATACCTACGTATCGTTATACGTTATATACTATGTCTACGTATCGTTATACGTTATATCCTATATCTACGTATCGTTATACGTTATATCGTATATGTAGATAACGTTATACGTTGTATCCCATATGCAGATAACGTTTTACGTTATATCCTATATCCACATATCGATATACGTTATATCCTATATGTAGATAACGTTTTACGTTATATCCTATATCTACGTATCGTTATACGTTATATCCTATATCTATATATCGTTAAACGTTATATCCTGTATGTAGATATCGTTATACGTTATATCCTATATCTGCACATCGTTATACGTTATATCCTATACCTACGTATCGTTATACGTTATATACTATGTCTACGTATCGTTATACGTTATATCCTATATCTACGTATCGTTATACGTTATATCGTATATGTAGATAACGTTATACGTTGTATCCCATATGCAGATAACGTTTTACGTTATATCCTATATCCACATATCGATATACGTTATATCCTATATGTAGATAACGTTTTACGTTATATCCTATATCTACGTATCGTTATACGTTATATCCTATATCTACGTATCGTTATACGTTATATCCTATATGTAGATAACGTTATACGTTGTATCCCATATGCAGATAACGTTTTACGTTATGTCCTATATCCACATATCGATATACGTTATATCCTATATGTAGATAACGTTATACGTTATATCCTATATGTAGATAACGTTATACGTTATATCCTACATCTACATATCGTTATACGTTATATCCTATATGCAGATAACGTTATACGTTATATCCTATATCTACGTATCGTTATACGATATATCCTATGTCCACATATCGTTATACGTTATATCCTATATCTACATATCGTTAAACGTTATATCCTATATGTAGATATCGTTATACGTTACATCCTATATCTGCATATCGTTATACATTATATCCTACATCTACGTATCCTTATACGTTATAAACTATGTCTACGTATCGTTATACGTTATATCCTATATCTACGTATCGTTATACGATATATCCTATATGTAGATATCGTTATACGTTATATCCAATATCTGCATATCGTTATACGTTATATCATATATCTACGTATCGTTATACGTTATATACTATGTCTACGTATCGTTATACGTTATATCCTATATCTACGTATCGTTATACGTTATATCCTATATCTACATATCGTTAAACGTTATGTCCTATATGTAGATATCGTTATACGTTATATCCTATATCTGCATATAGTTATACGTTATATCCTATATCTACGTATCGTTATACGTTATATACTATGTCTACATATCGTTATACATTATATCCTATATCTACGTATCGTTATACGTTATATCGTATATCTACATATCGTTAAACGTTATAAGCTATATGTAGATATCGTTATACGTTATATACTATGTCTACATAACGTTATACGTTATATCCTATATCTAAATATCGTTAAACGTTATATCCTATATGTAGATATCGTTATACGTTATATCCTATATGTACGTATCGTTATACGTTATATCCTATATCTACGTATCGTTATACGTTATATACTATGTCTACGTATCGTTATACGTTATATCCTATATCTACGTATCGTCATACGTTATATCCTATATGTAGATAACGTTTTACGTTATATACTATATCTACGTATCGTTATACGTTATATACTATATCTACGTATCGTTATACGTTATAACCTATATCTACATATCGTTATACGTTATATTCTATATCTACATATCGTTATACGTTATATCCTGTATCTACGTATCGTTATACGTTATATCCTATATGTAGATAACGTTATACGTTATATCCTACGTCTACATATCGTTATACGTTATATCCTATATGTAGATATCCTTATACGTTATATCTTATATCTACATATCGTTATACGTTGTATCCTATATCTACGTATCGTTATACGTTATATCCTATATGTAGATAACGTTATACGTTATATCCTACATCTACATATCGTTATACGTTGTATCCTATATCTACGTATCGTTATACGTTATATCCTATATGTAGATAACGTTATACGTTATATCCTATATGTAGATAACGTTATACGTTACATCCTACATCTACATATCGTTATACGTTATATCCTATATGTAGATAACGTTATACGATATATCCTATGTCTACATATCGTTTTACGTTATATCCTATATCTAAATATCGATAAACGTTATATCCTATATGTAGATATCGTTATACGTTATATCCTATATGTACGTATCGTTATACGTTATATCCTATATCTACGTATCGTTATACGTTATATACTATGTCTACGTATCGTTATACGTTATATACTATGTCTACGTATCGTTATACGTTATATCCTATATCTACGTATCGTTATACGTTATATCCTATATGTAGATAACGTTTTACGTTATATACTATATCTACGTATCGTTATACGTTATATACTATATCTACGTATCGTTATACGTTATAACCTATATCTACATATCGTTATACGTTATATTCTATATCTACATATCGTTATACGTTATATCCTGTATCTACGTATCGTTATACGATATATCTTATGTCTACGTATCGTTATACGATATATCTTATGTCTACATATCGTTATACGTTATATCCTATACCTACATACCGTTATACGTTATATCCTATATGTAGATATCGTTATACGTCATATCCTATATGTAGATATCGTTATACGCTATATCCTATATCTACATATCGTTATACGTTGTATCCTATATCTACGTATCGTTATGCGTTATATCCTATATGTAGATAGCGTTATACGTTATATCCTACGTCCACATATCGTTATACGTTATATCCTATATGTAGATATCGTTATACGTTATATCTTATATCTACATATCGTTATACGTTGTATCCTATATCTACGTATCGTTATACGTTATATCCTATATGTAGATAACGTTATACGTTATATCCTACATCTACATATCGTTATACGTTGTATCCTATATCTACGTATCGTTATACGTTATATCCTATATGTAGATAACGTTATACGTTATATCCTATATGTAGATAACGTTATACGTTACATCCTACATCTACATATCGTTATACGTTATATCCTATATGTAGATAACGTTATACGTTATATCCTATATCTACGTATCGTTATACGATATATCTTATGTCTACGTATCGTTATACGATATATCTTATGTCTACATATCGTTATACGTTATATCGTATACCTACATACCGTTATACGTTATATCCTATATGTAGATATCGTTATACGTTATATCCTATATGTAGATATCGTTATACGCTATATCCTATATGTACGTATCGTTATACGTTATATCCTATATCTACGTATCGATATACGTTATATCCTATATGTAGATAACGTTTTACGTCATATCCTATATCTACGTATCGTTATACGTTATATCCTATATCTACGTATCGTTATACGTTATATCCTATATGTAGATAACGTTATACGTTGTATCCCATATGCAGATAACGTTTTACGTTATATCCTATATCCACATATCGATATACGTTATATCCTATATGTAGATAACGTTATACGTTATATCCTATATGTAGATAACGTTATACGTTATATCCTACATCTACATATCGTTATACGTTATATCCTATATGCAGATAACGTTATACGTTATATCCTATATCTACGTATCGTTATGCGATATATCCTATGTCTACATATCGTTATACGTTATATCCTATACCTACATACCGTTATACGTTATATCCTATATGTAGATATCGTTATACGTTATATCCTATATGTAGATATCGTTATACGCTATATCCTATATGTACGTATCGTTATACGTTATATCCTATATCTACGTATCGTTATACGTTATATACTATGTGTACGTATCGTTATACGTTATATCCTATATCTACGTATCGTTATACGTTATATCCTATATGTAGATAACGTTTTACGTTATATACTATATCTACGTATCGTTATGCGTTATATACTATATCTACATATCGTTATACGTTATATCCTACATCTACATATCGTTATACGTTATATTCTATATCTACATATCGTTATACGTTATATCCTATATCTACGTATCGTTATACGTTATATCCTATATGTAGATATCGTTATACGTTATATCCTATATCTACATATCGTTATACGTTATATCCTATATGTAGATAGCGTTATACGTTATATCCTACGTCTACATATCGTTATACGTTATATCCTGTATGTAGATAACGTTATACGTTATATCCTATATGTACGTATCGTTATACGTTATATCCTGTATCTACATATCGTTATACGTTATATCCTATATCTACGTATCATTATACGTTATATCCTATATGTAGATAACGTTATACTTTATATCCTACGTCTACATATCGTTATACGTTATATCCTATATGTAGATATCGTTATACGTTATATCCTATATCTACATATCGTTATACGTTGTATCCTATATCTACGTATCGTTATACGTTATATTCTATATGTAGATAACGCTATACGTTATATCCTACATCTACATATCGTTATACGTTATATCCTATATCTACGTATCGTTATACGATATATCCTATGTCTACATATCGTTATACGTTATATCCTATATCTATATATCGTTAAACGTTATATCCTGTATGTAGATATCGTTATACGTTATATCCTATATCTGCACATCGTTATACGTTATATCCTATACCTACGTATCGTTATACGTTATATACTATGTCTACGTATCGTTATACGTTATATCCTATATCTACGTATCGTTATACGTTATATCGTATATGTAGATAACGTTATACGTTGTATCCCATATGCAGATAACGTTTTACGTTATATCCTATATCCACATATCGATATACGTTATATCCTATATGTAGATAACGTTATACGTTATATCCTATATGTAGATAACGTTATACGTTATATCCTACATCTACATATCGTTATACGTTATATCCTATATGCAGATAACGTTATACGTTATATCCTATATCTACGTATCGTTATACGATATATCCTATGTCTACATATCGTTATACGTTATATCCTATATCTACATATCGTTAAACGTTATATCCTATATGTAGATATCGTTATACGTTATATCCTATATCTGCATATCGTTATACGTTATATCCTATATCTACGTATCGTTATACGTTATATACTATGTCTACGTATCGTTATACGTTATATCCTATATCTACGTATCGTTATACGATATATCCTATATGTAGATATCGTTATACGTTATATACTATATCTGCGTATCGTTATACGTTATATACTATATCTACGTATCGTTATACGTTATATCCTATATGTAGATAACGTTTTACGTTATATACTATATCTACGTATCGTTATACGATATATCCTATATCTACGTATCGTTATACGTTATATCCTATATGTAGATAACGTTATACGTTATATCCTACGTCTACATATCTTTATACGTTATATCCTATATGTAGATATCGTTATACGTTATATCTTATATCTACATATCGTTATACGTTGTATCCTATATCTACGTATCGTTATACGTTATATCCTATATGTAGATAACGTTATACGTTATATCCTACATCTGCATATCGTTATACGTTGTATCCTATATCTACGTATCGTTATACGTTGTATCCTACATCTACATATCGTTATACGTTATATCCTATATCTACGTATCGTTATACGATATATCCTATGTCTACATATCGTTATACGTTATATCCTATATCTATATATCGTTAAACGTTATATCCTGTATGTAGATATCGTTATACGTTATATCCTATATCTGCACATCGTTATACGTTATATCCTATACCTACGTATCGTTATACGTTATATACTATGTCTACGTATCGTTATACGATATATCCTATATCTACGTATCGTTATACGTTATATCCTATATGTAGATAACGTTATACGTTATATCCTACGTCTACATATCTTTATACGTTATATCCTATATCTACGTATCGTTATACGTTGTATCCTATATCTACGTATCGTTATACGTTATATCCTATATGTAGATAACGTTATACGTTATATCCTACATCTACATATCGTTATACGTTATATCCTATATGTAGATAACGTTATACGTTATATCCTATATGTACGTATCGTTATACGTTATATCCTATATCTACATATCGTTATACGTTATATCCTATATCTACGTATCGTTATACGTTATATCCTATATCTACGTATCGTTATACGTTATATCGTATATGTAGATAACGTTATACGTTGTATACTATATCTACGTATCGTTATAAGTTATATACTATGTCTACGTATCGTTATACGTTATATCCTATATGTAAGATAACGTTTTACGTTATATACCATATCTGCGTATCGTTATACGTTATATACTATATCTACGTATCGTTATACGTTATAACCTATATCTACATATCGTTATACGTTATATTCTATATCTACGTATCGTTATACGTTATAACCTATATCTACATATCGTTATACGTTATATCCTATATGTAGATATCGTTATACGTTATATCCTACATCTACATATCGTTATACGTTGTATCCTATATCTACGTATCGTTATACGTTGTATCCTATATCTACGTATCGTTATACGTTATATCCTATATGTAGATAACGTTATACGTTATATCCTACATCTACATATCGTTATACGTTATATCCTATATGTAGATAACGTTATACGTTACAACCTACATCTACATATCGTTATACGTTATATCCTATATGTAGATAACGTTATACGTTATATCCTATATCTACGTATCGTTATACGTTATATCCTATATGTAGATAACGTTTTACGTTATATACTATATCTACGTATCGTTATACGATATATCCTATATCTACGTATCGTTATACGTTATATCCTATATGTAGATAACGTTATACGTTATATCCTACGTCTACATATCTTTATACGTTATATCCTATATGTAGATATCGTTATACGTTATATCTTATATCTACATATCGTTATACGTTGTATCCTATATCTACGTATCGTTATACGTTATATCCTATATGTAGATAACGTTATACGTTATATCCTACATCTGCATATCGTTATACGTTGTATCCTATATCTACGTATCGTTATACGTTATATCCTACATCTACATATCGTTATACGTTATATCCTATATCTACGTATCGTTATACGATATATGCTATGTCTACATATCGTTATACGTTATATCCTATATCTATATATCGTTAAACGTTATATCCTGTATGTAGATATCGTTATACGTTATATCCTATACCTACGTATCGTTATACGTTATATACTATGACTACGTATCGTTATACGTTATATCCTATATCTACGTATCGTTATACGTTATATCGTATATGTAGATAACGTTATACGTTGTATCCCATATGCAGATAACGTTTTACGTTATATCCTATATCCACATATCGATATACGTTATATCCTATATGTAGATAACGTTTTACGTTATATCCTATATCTACGTATCGTTATACGTTATATCCTATATCTACGTATCGTTATACGTTATATCCTATATGTAGATAACGTTATACGTTGTATCCCATATGCAGATAACGTTTTACGTTATATCCTATATCCACATATCGATATACGTTATATCCTATATGTAGATAACGTTATACGTTATATCCTACATCTACATATCGTTATACGTTATATCCTATATGCAGATAACGTTATACGTTATATCCTATATCTACGTATCGTTATACGATATATCCGATGTCTACATATCGTTATACGTTATATCCTATATCTACATATCGTTAAACGTTATATCCTATATGTAGATATCGTTATACGTTATATCCTATATCTGCATATCGTTATACATTATATCCTATATCTACGTATGCTTATACGTTATAAACTATGTCTACGTATCGTTATACGTTATATATTATATCTACGTATCGTTATACGATATATCCTATATGTAGATATCGTTATACGTTATATCCTATATCTGCATATCGTTATACATTATATCCTATATCTACGTATGCTTATACGTTATAAACTATGTCTACGTATCGTTATACGTTATATCCTATATCTACGTATCGTTATACGATATATCCTATATGTAGATATCGTTATACGTTATATCCAATATCTGCATATCGTTATACGTTATATCATATATCTACGTATCGTTATACGTTATATACTATGTCTACGTATCGTTATACGTTATATCCTATATCTACGTATCGTTATACGTTATATCCTATATCTACGTATCGTTATACGTTATATCCTATATCTACATATCGTTAAACGTTATATCCTATATGTAGATATCGTTATACGTTATATCCTATATCTGCATATAGTTATACGTTATATCCTATATCTACGTATCGTTATACGTTATATACTATGTCTACATATCGTTATACATTATATCCTATATCTACGTATCGTTATACGTTATATCGTATATCTACATATCGTTAAACGTTATAAGCTATATGTAGATATCGTTATACGTTATATACTATGTCTACATATCGTTATACGTTATATCCTATATCTACGTATCGTTATACGTTATATCCTATATCTACGTATCGTTATACGTTACATCCTATATGTAGATAACGTTATACGTTATATCCTATATCTACGTATCGTTATACGATATATCCTATGTCTACATATCGTTTTACGTTATATCCTATATCTAAATATCGTTAAACGTTATATCCTATATGTAGATATCGTTATACGTTATATCCTATATGTACGTATCGTTATACGTTATATCCTATATCTACGTATCGTTATACGTTATATACTATGTCTACGTATCGTTATACGTTATATCCTATATCTACGTATCGTTATACGTTATATCCTATATGTAGATAACGTTTTACGTTATATACTATATCTACGTATCGTTATACGTTATATCCTATATGTAGATATCGTTATACGTTATATCTTATATCTACATATCGTTATACGTTGTATCCTATATCTACGTATCGTTATACGTTATATCCTATATGTAGATAACGTTATACGTTATATCCTACATCTACATATCGTTATATGTTGTATCCTATATCTACGTATCGTTATACGTTATATCCTATATGTAGATAACGTTATACGTTATATCCTATATGTAGATAACGTTATACGTTACATCCTACATCTACATATCGTTATACGTTATATCCTATATGTAGATAACGTTATACGTTATATCCTATATCTACGTATCGTTATTCGTTATATACTATATCTACGTATCGTTATACGTTATATCCTATATCTACGTATCGTTATACGTTATATCGTATATCTACATATCGTTAAACGTTATAAGCTATATGTAGATATCGTTATACGTTATATACTATGTCTACATATCGTTATACGTTATATCCTATATCTACGTATCGTTATACGTTATATCCTATATGTAGATAACGTTTTACGTTATATACTATATCTACGTATCGTTATACGTTATATACTATATCTACGTATCGTTATACGTTATAACCTATATCTACATATCGTTATACGTTATATTCTATATCTACATATCGTTATACGTTACATCCTATATCTACGTATCGTTATACGTTATATCCTATATGTAGATAACGTTATACGTTATATCCTACGTCTACATATCGTTATACGTTATATCCTATATGTAGATATCGTTATACATTATATCTTATATCTACATATCGTTATGCGTTGTATCCTATATCTACGTATCGTTATACGTTATATCCTATATGTAGATAACGTTATACGTTATATCCTACGTCTACATATCGTTATACATTATATCCTATATGTAGATATCGTTATACGCTATATCATATATCTACATATCGTTATACGTTGTATCCTATATCTACGTATCGTTATACGTTATATCCTACATGTAGATAACGTTATACGTTATATCCTACATCTACATATCGTTACACGTTATATCCTATATGTTGATAACGTTATACGTTATATCCTATATCTACGTATCGTTATACGATATATCCTATATCTACATATCGTTAAACGTTATATCCTATATGTAGATATCGTTATACATTATATCCTACATGTACGTATCGTTATACGTTATATCCTACATCTACGTATCGTTATACGTAATATACTATGTCTACGTATCGTTATACGTTATATCCTATATCTACGTATCGTTATACGTTATATCCTATATGTAGATAACGTTTTACGTTATATACTATATCTACGTATCGTTATACGTTATATACTATATCTACGTATGGTTATACGTTATATCCTATATCTACATATCGTTATACGTTATATCCTGTATCTACATATCGTTATACGTTATATCCTATATCTACGTATCGTTATACGTTATATCCTATATGTAGATAACGTTATACGTTATATCCTACGTCTACATATCGTTATACGTTATATCCTATATGTAGATATCGTTATACGTTATATCCTATATGTAGATATCGTTATACGTTATATCCTATATCTACATATCGTTATACGTTATATCCTACGTCTACATATCGTTATACGTTATATCCTACGTCTACATATCGTTATACGTTATATCCTGTATGTAGATAACGTTATACGTTATATCCTATATGTACGTATCGTTATACGTTATATCCTATATCTACATATCGTTATACGTTATATCCTATATCTACGTATCGTTATACGTTATATCCTATATGTAGATAACGTTATACTTTATATCCTACGTCTACATATCGTTATACGTTATATCCTATATGTAGATATCGTTATACGTTATATCCTATATCTACATATCGTTATACGTTGTATCCTATATCTACGTATCGTTATACGTTATATCCTATATGTAGATAACGTTATACGTTATATCCTACATCTACATATCGTTATACGTTATATCCTATATCTACGTATCGTTATACGATATATCCTATGTCTACAAATCGTTATACGTTATATCCTATATCTATATATCGTTAAACGTTATATCCTATATGTAGATATCGTTATACGTTATATCCTATATCTACGTATCGTTATACGTTATATCCTATATCTACGTATCGTTATACGTTATACACTATGTCTACGTATCGTTATACGTTATATCCTATATCTACGTATCGTTATACGTTATATCGTATATGTAGATAACGTTATACGTTTTATCCCATATGCAGATAACGTTTTACGTTGTATCCTATATCCACATATCGATATACGTTATATCCTATATCTACGTATCGTTATACGTTATATCCTATATCTACGTATCGTTATACGTTATATCCTATATGTAGATAACGTTATACGTTGTATCCCATATGCAGATATCGTTATACGTTATATCCTATATGTAGATATCGTTATACGTTATATCCTATATCTACATATCGTTATACGTTATATCCTACGTCTACATATCGTTATACGTTATATCCTACGTCTACATATCGTTATACGTTATATCCTGTATGTAGATAACGTTATACGTTATATCCTATATGTACGTATCGTTATACGTTATATCCTATATCTACATATCGTTATACGTTATATCCTATATCTACGTATCGTTATACGTTATATCCTATATGTAGATAACGTTATACTTTATATCCTACGTCTACATATCGTTATACGTTATATCCTATATGTAGATATCGTTATACGTTATATCCTATATCTACATATCGTTATACGTTGTATCCTATATCTACGTATCGTTATACGTTATATCCTATATGTAGATAACGTTATACGTTATATCCTACATCTACATATCGTTATACGTTATATCCTATATCTACGTATCGTTATACGATATATCCTATGTCTACAAATCGTTATACGTTATATCCTATATCTATATATCGTTAAACGTTATATCCTATATGTAGATATCGTTATACGTTATATCCTATATCTACGTATCGTTATACGTTATATCCTATATCTACGTATCGTTATACGTTATACACTATGTCTACGTATCGTTATACGTTATATCCTATATCTACGTATCGTTATACGTTATATCGTATATGTAGATAACGTTATACGTTTTATCCCATATGCAGATAACGTTTTACGTTGTATCCTATATCCACATATCGATATACGTTATATCCTATATCTACGTATCGTTATACGTTATATCCTATATCTACGTATCGTTATACGTTATATCCTATATGTAGATAACGTTATACGTTGTATCCCATATGCAGATAACGTTATACGTTATATCCTACGTCTACATATCGTTATACGTTATATCCTATATGTAGATATCGTTATACGTTATATCTTATATCTACATATCGTTATACGTTGTATCCTATATCTACGTATCGTTATACGTTATATCCTATATGTAGATAACGTTATACGTTATATCCTATATCTACGTATCGTTATACGATATATCCTATGTCTACATATCGTTATACGTTATATCCTATATCTACATATCGTTAAACGTTATATCCTATATGTAGATAACGTTATACGTTATATCCTATATCTACGTATCGTTATACGTTATATCCTATATCTACATATCGTTATACGTTATATACTATGTCTACGTGTCGTTATACGTTATATCCTATATCTACATATCGTTATACGTTATATCCTATATGTAGATAACGTTTTACGTTATATACTATATCTAGGTATCGTTATACGTTATATCCTATATCTACATATCGTTATACGTTATATCCAATATCTACATATCGTTATACGTTATATCCTATATCCACATATCGATATACGTTATATCCTATATGTAGATAAGGTTATACGTTATATCCTACGTCTACATATCGTTATACGTTATATCCTATATCTACATATCGTTATACGTTATATACTATATCTACGTGTCGTTATACGTTATATCCTATATGTAGATAACGTTTTACGTTATATACTATATCTACGTATCGTTATACGTTATATCCTATATGTAGATAACGTCATACGTTATATCCTACGTCTACATATCGTTATACGTTATATCCTATATGTAGATAACGTTTTACGTTTTATCCTATATCTACATATCGTTATACGCTTTATCCTACATCTACATATCGTTATACGTTATATCCTATACCTACATATCGTTATACGTTATATCCTATATCCACATATCGATATACGTTATATCCTATATGTAGATAAGGTTATACGTTATATCCTACGTCTACATATCGTTATACGTTATATCCTATATCTACATATCGTTATACGTTATATACTATATCTACGTGTCGTTATACGTTATATCCTATATCTACATATGGTTATACGTTATATCCTATATGTAGATAACGTTATACGTTATATCCTATATCTACGTATCGTTATACGATATATCCTATGTCTACATATCGTTATACGTTATATACTATGTCCACGTATCGTTATACGTTATATCCTATATCTACGTATCGTTATACGATATATCCTATATGTAGATATCGTTATACGTTATATCCAATATCTGCATATCGTTATACGTTATATCCTATATCTACGTATCGTTATACGTTATATACTATGTCTACGTATCGTTATACGTTATATCCTATATCTACGTATCGTTATACGTTATATCCTATACCTACATATCGTTAAACGTTATATCCTATATGTAGATATCGTTATACGTTATATCCTATATCTGCATATAGTTATACGTTATATCCTATATCTACGTATCGTTATACGTTATATACTATGTCTACATATCGTTATACGTTATATCCTATATCTACGTATCGTTATACGATATATCCTATGTCTACTTATCGTTTTACGTTATATCATATATCTAAATATCGTTAAACGTTATATCCTATATGTAGATATCGTTATACGTTATATCCTATATGTACGTATCGTTATACGTTATATCCTATATCTACGTATCGTTATACGTTATATACTATGTCTACGTATCGTTATACGTTATATCCTATATCTACGTATCGTTATACGTTATATCCTATATGTAGATAACGTTTTACGTTATATACTATATCTACGTATCGTTATACGTTATATCCTATATGTAGATAACGTCATACGTTATATCCTACGTCTACATATCGTTATACGTTATATCCTATATGTAGATAACGTTTTACGTTTTATCCTATATCTACATATCGTTATACGCTTTATCCTACATCTACATATCGTTATACGTTATATCCTATACCTACATATCGTTATACGTTATATCCTATATCCACATATCGATATACGTTATATCCTATATGTAGATAAGGTTATACGTTATATCCTACGTCTACATATCGTTATACGTTATATCCTATATCTACATATCGTTATACGTTATATACTATATCTACGTGTCGTTATACGTTATATCCTATATCTACATATGGTTATACGTTATATCCTATATGTAGATAACGTTATACGTTATATCCTATATCTACGTATCGTTATACGATATATCCTATGTCTACATATCGTTATACGTTATATACTATGTCTACGTATCGTTATACGTTATATCCTATATCTACGTGTCGTTATACGATATATCCTATATGTAGATATCGTTATACGTTATATAAAATATCTGCATATCGTTATACGTTATATCCTATATCTACGTATCGTTATACGTTATATACTATGTCTACGTATCGTTATACGTTATATCCTATATCTACGTATCGTTATACGTTATATCCTATACCTACATATCGTTAAACGTTATATCCTATATGTAGATATCGTTAAACGTTATATCCTATATGTAGATATCGTTATACGTTATATCCTATATCTGCATATAGTTATACGTTATATCCTATATCTACGTATCGTTATACGTTATATACTATGTCTACATATCGTTATACGTTATATCCTATATCTACGTATCGTTATACGACATATCCTATGTCTACATATCGTTTTACGTTATATCCTATATCTAAATATCGTTAAACGTTATATCCTATATGTAGATATCGTTATACGTTATATCCTATATGCACGTATCGTTATACGTTATATCCTATATCTACGTATCGTTATACGTTATATCGTATCTCTACATATCGTTAAACGTTATAAGCTATATGTAGATATCTTTATACGTTATATACTATGTCTACATATCGTTATACGTTATATCCTATATCTACGTATCGTTATACGTTATATCCTATATGTAGATAACGTTATACGTTATATCCTATATCTACGTATCGTTATACGATATATCCTATGTCTACATATCGTTTTACGTTATATCCTATATCTAAATATCGTTAAACGTTATATCCTATATGTAGATATCGTTATACGTTATATCCTATATGTACGTATCGTTATACGTTATATCCTATATCTACGTATCGTTATACGTTATATACTATGTCTACGTATCGTTATACGTTATATCCTATATCTACGTATCGTTATACGATATATCCTATATGTAGATATCGTTATACGTTATATACAATGTCTGCATATCGTTATACGTTATATCCTATATCTACGTATCGTTATACGTTATATACTATGTCTACGTATCGTTATACGTTATATCCTATATCTACGTATCGTTATACGTTATATCCTATATCTACATATCGTTAAACGTTATATCCTATATGTAGATATCGTTATACGTTATATCCTATATCTGCATATAGTTATACGTTATATCCTATATCTACGTATCGTTATACGTTATATACTATGTCTACATATCGTTATACGTTATATCCTATATCTACGTATCGTTATACGTTATATCCTATATGTAGATAACGTTATACTTTATATCCAATATCTGCATATCGTTATACGTTATATCCTATATCTACGTATCGTTATACGTTATATACTATGTCTACGTATCGTTATACGTTATATCCTATATCTACGTATCGTTATACGTTATATCGTATCTCTACATATCGTTAAACGTTATAAGCTATATGTAGATATCTTTATACGTTATATACTATGTCTACATATCGTTATACGTTATATCCTATATCTACGTATCGTTATACGTTATATCCTATATGTAGATAACGTTATACGTTATATCCTATATGTAGATATCGTTATACGTTATATCCAATATCTGCATATCGTTATACGTTATATCCTATATCTACGTATCGTTATACGTTATATACTATGTCTACGTATCGTTATACGTTATATCCTATATCTACGTATCGTTATACGTTATATCCGATATCTGCACATCGTTATACGTTATATCCTATACCTACGTATCGTTATACGTTATATGCTATGTCTACGTATCGTTATACGATATATCCTATATCTACGTATCGTTATACGTTATATCCTATATGTAGATAACGTTATACGTTATATCCTACGTCTACATATCTTTATACGTTATATCCTATATCTACGTATCGTTATACGTTGTATCCTATATCTACGTATCGTTATACGTTATATCCTATATGTAGATAACGTTATACGTTATATCCTACATCTACATATCGTTATACGTTATATCCTATATGTAGATAACGTTATACGTTATATCCTATATGTACGTATCGTTATACGTTATATCCTATATCTACATATCGTTATACGTTATATCCTATATCTACGTATCATTATACGTTATATCCTATACCTACGTATCGTTATACGTTATATACTATGTCTACGTATCGTTATACGTTATATCCTATATCTACGTATCGTTATACGTTATATCCTATATCTACGTATCGTTATACGTTATATCGTATATGTAGATAACGTTATACGTTGTATACTATATCTACGTATCGTTATAAGTTATATACTATGTCTACGTATCGTTATACGTTATATCCTATATGTAAGATAACGTTTTACGTTATATACCATATCTGCGTATCGTTATACGTTATATACTATATCTACGTATCGTTATACGTTATAACCTATATCTACATATCGTTATACGTTATATTCTATATCTACGTATCGTTATACGTTATATACTATGTCTACGTATCGTTATACGTTGTATCCTATATCTACGTATCGTTATACGTTATATCCTATATGAAGATAACGTTATACGTTATATCCTATATCTACGTATCGTTATACGATATATCCTATGTCTACATATCGTTATACGTTATACCCTATATCTACATATCGTTATACGTTATATCCTATATGTAGATAACGTTTTAAGTTATATCCAATATCTGCATATCGTTATACGTTATATCCTATATCTACGAATCATTATACGTTATATCCTACGTCTACATATCGTTATACGTTATATCCTATATCTACGTATCGTTATACGTTATATCCTATATGTAGATAACGTTTTACGTTATATCCTATATCTACGTATCGTTATACGTTATATCCTATATGTAGATAACGTTTTACGTTATATACTATATCTACGTATCGTTATACGTTATATCCTATATCTACATATCGTTATACGTTATATCCTATATCTACATATCGATGTACGTTATATCCTATATCTACATATCGTTATACGTTATGTCCTATATCTACATATCGTTATACGTTATATCCTATATGTAGATAACTTTTTACGTTATATCCTATATCTACGAATCGTTATACGTTATATCCTATGTCTACATATCGTTATACGTTATATCCTATATGTAGATAACGTTATACGTTATATCCTATATCTACGTATCGTTATACGATATATCCTATGTCTACATATCGTTATACGTTATATACTATGTCTACGTATCGTTATACGTTATATCCTATATCTACGTGTCGTTATACGATATATCCTATATGTAGATATCGTTATACGTTATATAAAATATCTGCATATCGTTATACGTTATATCCTATATCTACGTATCGTTATACGTTATATACTATGTCTACGTATCGTTATACGTTATATCCTATATCTACGTATCGTTATACGTTATATCCTATACCTACATATCGTTAAACGTTATATCCTATATGTAGATATCGTTAAACGTTATATCCTATATGTAGATATCGTTATACGTTATATCCTATATCTGCATATAGTTATACGTTATATCCTATATCTACGTATCGTTATACGTTATATACTATGTCTACATATCGTTATACGTTATATCCTATATCTACGTATCGTTATACGACATATCCTATGTCTACATATCGTTTTACGTTATATCCTATATCTAAATATCGTTAAACGTTATATCCTATATGTAGATATCGTTATACGTTATATCCTATATGCACGTATCGTTATACGTTATATCCTATATCTACGTATCGTTATACGTTATATCGTATCTCTACATATCGTTAAACGTTATAAGCTATATGTAGATATCTTTATACGTTATATACTATGTCTACATATCGTTATACGTTATATCCTATATCTACGTATCGTTATACGTTATATCCTATATGTAGATAACGTTATACGTTATATCCTATATCTACGTATCGTTATACGATATATCCTATGTCTACATATCGTTTTACGTTATATCCTATATCTAAATATCGTTAAACGTTATATCCTATATGTAGATATCGTTGTACGTTATATCCTATATGTACGTATCGTTATACGTTATATCCTATATCTACGTATCGTTATACGTTATATACTATGTCTACGTATCGTTATACGTTATATCCTATATCTACGTATCGTTATACGATATATCCTATATGTAGATATCGTTATACGTTATATACAATGTCTGCATATCGTTATACGTTATATCCTATATCTACGTATCGTTATACGTTATATACTATGTCTACGTATCGTTATACGTTATATCCTATATCTACGTATCGTTATACGTTATATCCTATATCTACATATCGTTAAACGTTATATCCTATATGTAGATATCGTTATACGTTATATCCTATATCTGCATATAGTTATACGTTATATCCTATATCTACGTATCGTTATACGTTATATACTATGTCTACATATCGTTATACGTTATATCCTATATCTACGTATCGTTATACGTTATATCCTATATGTAGATAACGTTATACTTTATATCCAATATCTGCATATCGTTATACGTTATATCCTATATCTATGTATCGTTATACGTTATATACTATGTCTACGTATCGTTATACGTTATATCCTATATCTACGTATCGTTATACGTTATATCGTATCTCTACATATCGTTAAACGTTATAAGCTATATGTAGATATCTTTATACGTTATATACTATGTCTACATATCGTTATACGTTATATCCTATATCTACGTATCGTTATACGTTATATCCTATATGTAGATAACGTTATACGTTATATCCTATATGTAGATATCGTTATACGTTATATCCAATATCTGCATATCGTTATACGTTATATCCTATATCTACGTATCGTTATACGTTATATACTATGTCTACGTATCGTTATACGTTATATCCTATATCTACGTATCGTTATACGTTATATCCGATATCTGCACATCGTTATACGTTATATCCTATACCTACGTATCGTTATACGTTATATACTATGTCTACGTATCGTTATACGATATATCCTATATCTACGTATCGTTATACGTTATATCCTATATGTAGATAACGTTATACGTTATATCCTACGTCTACATATCTTTATACGTTATATCCTATATCTACGTATCGTTATACGTTGTATCCTATATCTACGTATCGTTATACGTTATATCCTATATGTAGATAACGTTATACGTTATATCCTACATCTACATATCGTTATACGTTATATCCTATATGTAGATAACGTTATACGTTATATCCTATATGTACGTATCGTTATACGTTATATCCTATATCTACATATCGTTATACGTTATATCCTATATCTACGTATCATTATACGTTATATCCTATACCTACGTATCGTTATACGTTATATACTATGTCTACGTATCGTTATACGTTATATCCTATATCTACGTATCGTTATACGTTATATCCTATATCTACGTATCGTTATACGTTATATCGTATATGTAGATAACGTTATACGTTGTATACTATATCTACGTATCGTTATAAGTTATATACTATGTCTACGTATCGTTATACGTTATATCCTATATGTAAGATAACGTTTTACGTTATATACCATATCTGCGTATCGTTATACGTTATATACTATATCTACGTATCGTTATACGTTATAACCTATATCTACATATCGTTATACGTTATATTCTATATCTACGTATCGTTATACGTTATATACTATGTCTACGTATCGTTATACGTTGTATCCTATATCTACGTATCGTTATACGTTATATCCTATATGAAGATAACGTTATACGTTATATCCTATATCTACGTATCGTTATACGATATATCCTATGTCTACATATCGTTATACGTTATACCCTATATCTACATATCGTTATACGTTATATCCTATATGTAGATAACGTTTTAAGTTATATCCAATATCTGCATATCGTTATACGTTATATCCTATATCTACGAATCATTATACGTTATATCCTACGTCTACATATCGTTATACGTTATATCCTATATCTACGTATCGTTATACGTTATATCCTATATGTAGATAACGTTTTACGTTATATCCTATATCTACGTATCGTTATACGTTATATCCTATATGTAGATAACGTTTTACGTTATATACTATATCTACGTATCGTTATACGTTATATCCTATATCTACATATCGTTATACGTTATATCCTATATCTACATATCGATGTACGTTATATCCTATATCTACATATCGTTATACGTTATGTCCTATATCTACATATCGTTATACGTTATATCCTATATGTAGATAACTTTTTACGTTATATCCTATATCTACGAATCGTTATACGTTATATCCTATGTCTACATATCGTTATACGTTATATCCTATATGTAGATAACGTTATACGTTATATCCTATATCTACGTATCGTTATACGATATATCCTATGTCTACATATCGTTATACGTTATACCCTATATCTACATATCGTTATACGTTATATCCTATATGTAGATAACGTTTTAAGTTATATCCAATATCTGCATATCGTTATACGTTATATCCTATATCTACGAATCATTATACGTTATATCCTACGTCTACATATCGTTATACGTTATATCCTATATCTACGTATCGTTATACGTTATATCCTATATGTAGATAACGTTTTACGTTATATCCTATATCTACGTATCGTTATACGTTATATCCTATATGTAGATAACGTTTTACATTATGTCCTATATCTACGTATCGTTATACGTTATATCCTATATCTTCGTATCGTTATACGTTATATCCTATGTCTACATATCGTTATACGTTATATCCTATATCTACATATCATTATACGTTATATCCTATATGTAGATAACGTTTTACGTTATATCCTATATCTACGAATCGTTATACGTTATATCCTATGTCTACATATCGTTATACGTTATTTCCTATATCTACGTATCTTTATACGTTATACCCTATATCTACATATCGATATACTTTATATCCTATATGTAGATAACGTTTTACGTTATATCCTATATCTACATATCGTTATACGTTATATCCTATATGTAGATAACGTTTTACGTTATATCCTATATCTACGTATCGTTATACGTTATATCCTATACCTACCTATCGTTATACGTTATTTCCTATATCTACGTATCGTTATACGTTATATCCTATATGTAGATAACGTTTTACGTTATATCCTATATGTAGATAACGTTTTACGTTATATCCTATATCTACGAATCGTTATACGTTATATCCTATGTCTACATATCGTTATACGTTATATCCTATATGTAGATAACGTTTTACGTTATATCCTATATCTACGAATCGTTATACGTTATATCCTATGTCTACGTATCGTTATACGTTATATCCTATATCTACATATCATTATACGTTATATCCTATATCTACATATCGTTATACGTTATATCCTATATCTACGTATCGTTATACGTTATATCCTATATGTAGATAACGATATACGTTATATCCTACGTCTACATATCGTTATACGTTATATCCTATATGTAGATAACGTTATACGTTATATCCTACATCTACATATCGTTATACGTTATATCCTATATGTAGATATCGTTATACGTTATATCCTACATCTACATATCGTTATACGTTATATCCTATATCTACATATCGTTATACGTTATATCCTATTTGTAGATAACGTTTTACGTTATATCCTATATCTACGAATCGTTATACGTTATATCCTATGTCTACATATCGTTATACGTTATATCCTATGTCTACATATCGTTATACGTTATATCCTATATCTACATATCATTATACGTTATATCCTATATCTACGTATCGTTATACGTTATATCCTATATCTACGTATCGTTATACGTTATATCCTATATGTAGATAACGATATACGTTATATCCTACGTCTACATATCGTTATACGTTATATCCTATATGTAGATAACGTTATACGTTATATCCTACGTCTGCATATCGTTATACGTTATATCCTATATGTAGATAACGTTATACGCTATATCCTACGTCTACATATCGTTACACGTTATATCCTATATCTACATAACGTTATACGTTATATCCTATATCTACATATCGTTATACGTTATATCCTATATGTAGATAACGTTTTACGTTATATAATATATCTACATATCGTTATACGTTATATCCTATATCTACGTATCTTTATACGTTATATCCTATATGTAGATAATGTTATACGTTATATCCTACGTCTGCATATCGTTATACGTTATATCCTATATGTAGATAACGTTTTACGTTATATACTATATTTACATATCGTTATACGTTATATCCTATATCTACGTATCGTTATACGTTATATCCTATATGTAGATAATGTTATACGTTATATCCTACGTCTACATATCGTTATACGTTATATCCTATATGTAGATAACGTTATACGTTATATCCTATATGTACGTATCGTTATACGTTATATCCTATATCTACATATCGTTATACGTTATATCCTATATCTACATATCGTTATACGTTATATCCTATATCTACGTATCGTTATGCGTTATATCCTATATGTAGATAACGTTATACTCTATATCCTACGTCTACAGATCGTTATACGTTATATCCTATATCTACATAACGATATACGTTATATCCTATATCTAAATATCGTTTTACGTTATATACTATATCTACATATCGTTATACGTTACATCCTATATGTAGATAACGTTTTACGTTATATACTATATCAACATATCGTTATACGTTATATCCTATATGTAGATAATGTTATACGTTATATCCTACGTCTACACATCGTTATACGTTATATACTATATCAGCATATCGTTATACGTTATATCCTATATCTACATATCGTTATACGTTATAGCCTATATGTAGATAAAGTTTTACTTTATATCCTATATCTACGAATCGTTATACGTTATATCCTATGTCTACATATCGTTATACGTTATATCCTATATCTACGTATCGTTATACGTTATATCCTATATGTAGATAACGTTTTACGTTATATCCTATATCTACATATCGTTATACGTTATATCCTATGTGTAGATAACGTTTTACGTTATATCCTATATCTACGTATCGTTATACGTTATATCCTATATGTAGATAACGTTTTACGTTATATCCTGTATCTACATATCGTTATACGTTATATCCTATATGTAGATAACGTTATACGTTATATCCTACGTCTACATATCGTTATACGTTATATCCTATCTGTAGATATCGTTATACGTTATATCCTACATCTAAATATCGTTTTACGTTATATACTATATCTACGTATCGTTATACGTTATATCCTATATCTACATATCGTTATACGTTATATCCTATATGTAGATAAAGTTTTACTTTATATCCTATATCTACGAATCGTTATACGTTATATCCTATGTCTACATATCGTTATACGTTATATCCTATATCTACATATCGTTATACGCTATATCCTATATCTACGTATCGTTATACGTTATATACTATATCTACGTATCGTTATACGTTATATCCTATATGTAGAAAACGTTATACGCTATATCCTACGTCTACATATCGTTATACGGTATATCCTATATCTACGTATCGTTTTACTTTATATCCTATATCTACGAATCGTTATACGTTATATCCTATGTCTACATATCGTTATACGTTATATCCTATATCTACGTATCGTTATACGTTATATCCTATATGTAGATAACGTTATACGTTATATCCTACATCTACATATCGTTATACGTTATATCCTATATGTCGATATCGTTATACGTTATATCCTATATGTCGATATCGTTATACGTTATATCCTATATCTACGTATCGTTATACGTTATATCCTATATGTAGAAAACGTTATACGCTATATCCTACGTCTACATATCGTTATACGGTATATCCTATATCTACGTATCGTTATACGTTATATACTATGTCTACGTATCGTTATACGTTATATCCTATATCTACGTATCGTTATACGTTATATCCTATATCTACATATCGTTAAACGTTATATCCTATATGTAGATATCGTTATACGTTATATCCTATATCTGCATATAGTTATACGTTATATCCTATATGTAGATAACGATATACGTTATATCCTACGTCTACATACCGTTATACGTTATATCCTATCTGTAGATATCGTTATACGTTATATCCTACATCTACATATCGTTATACGTTATATCCTACATCTACATATCGTTATACGTTATATCCTATATCTACCTATCGTTATACGTTATATCCTATATCTACGTAACGTTATACGTTATATCCTATATGTAGATAACGTTATACGTTATATCCTATATGTAGATAACGTTATACGTTATATCCTATATGTAGATATCGTTATACGTTATATACTATGTCTACGTATCGTTATACGTTATATCCTACGTCTACATATCGTTATACGTTATATCCTATATCTACATATCGTTATACGTTATATACTATGTCTACGTACCGTTATACGTTATATCCTATATGTAGATAACGTTATACGTTATATCCTATATGTAGATAACGTTATACGTTATATCCTACATCTACATATCGTTATACGTTATATCCTATATGTCGATATCGTTATACGTTATATCCTATATCTACATATCGTTATACGTTGTATCCTATATCTACGTATCGATATACGTTGTATCCAATATCTACGTATCGTTATACGTTATATCGTATATGTAGATAACGTTATACGTTATATCCTATATCTACGTATCGCTATACGATATATCCTATATGTAGATGTCGTTATACGTTATATCCAATATCTGCATACCGTTATACGTTATATCCTATATCTACGTATCGTTATACGTTATATACTATGTCTACGTATCGTTATACGTTATGTCCAACGTCTACATATCGTTATACGTTATATCCTATATCTACATACCGTTATACGTTATATACTATGTCTACGTACCGTTATACGTTATATCCTATAACTACATATCGTTATACGTTATATCCCCTATCTACATATCGTTATACGTTATATCCTATATCTACGAATCGTTATACGTTATACCCTATATGTACATAACGTTATACGTTATATCCTACGTCTACATATCGTTATACGTTATATCCTATATGTAGATAACGATATACGTTATATCCTACGTCTACATACCGTTATACGTTATATCCTATCTGTAGATAACGTTATACGTTATATCCTACATCTACATATCGTTATACGTTATATCCTACATCTACATATCGTTATACGTTATATCCTATATCTACCTATCGTTATACGTTATATCCTATATGTAGATAACTTTTTACGTTATATCCTATATGTAGATAACGTTATACGTTATATCCTACATCTACATATCGTTTTACGTTATATCCTACATCTACGTATCGTTATACTTTATATCCTATGTCTACATATCGTTATACGTTGTATCATATATGTACGTATCGTTATACGTTATATCCTATACGTAGATAACGTTATACGTTATATCCTACATCTACGTATCGTTATACGTTATATCCTATATGTAGATAACGTTTTACGTTATATCCTATATCTACGTATCGTTATACGTTATATCCTATATGTAGATAACGTTTTACGTTATATACTATATCTACGTATCGTTATACGTTATATCCTATATGTAGATATCGTTATACGTTATATCCTATATCCACATATCGATATACGTTATATCCTATATGTAGATAACGTTTTACGTTATACCCTATATCTACATATCGTTATACGTTATATCCTATATGTAGATAACGTTTTACGTTATATCCTAAATCTACGAATCGTTATACGTTATATCCTATGTCTACATGTCGTTATACGTTATATCCTATATCTACGTATCGTTATACGTTATATCCTATATCTACATATGGATATACATTATGTCCTATATGTAAATAACGTTTTACGTTATATCCTATATCTACATATCGTTTTACGTTATATCCTATATGTAGATAACGTTTTACGTTATATCCTACATCTACGTATCGTTATTCGTTATATCCTATACCTACCTATCGTTATACGTTATATCCTGTATCTACATATCGTTATAAGTTATATCCTATATCTACGTATCGTTATACGTTATATCCTATATCTACATATCGTTATACGTTATATCCTATATCTACATATCGTTATACGTTATATCCTATATCTACGTATCGTTATACGTTATATCCTATATCTACGTATCGTTATACGTTATATCATATATGTACGTATCGTTATACGTTATATCCTATACGTAGATAACGTTATACGTTATATCCTATATCTACATATCGATATACGTTATATCCTATATGTAGATAACGTTTTACGTTATATAATATATCTACATATCGTTATACGTTATATCCTATATCTACGTATCTTTATACGTTATATCCTATATGTAGATAATGTTATACGTTATATCCTACATCTACATATCGTTTTACGTTATATCCTACATCTACGTATCGTTATACTTTATATCCTATGTCTACATATCGTTATACGTTGTATCATATATGCACGTATCGTTATACGTTATATCCTATACGTAGATAACGTTATACGTTATATCCTATATCTACATATCGATATACGTTATATCCTATATGTAGATAACGTTTTACGTTATATAATATATCTACATATCGTTATACGTTATATCCTATATCTACGTATCTTTATACGTTATATCCTATATGTAGATAATGTTATACGTTATATCCTACGTCTACATATCGTTATACGTTATATCCTATATGTAGATAACGTTATACGTTATATCCTATATGTACGTATCGTTATACGTTATATCCTATATCTACATATCGTTATACGTTATATCCTATATCTACATATCGTTATACGTTATATCCTATATCTACGTATCGTTATACGTTATATCCTATATCTACGTATCGTTATACGTTATATCCTATATGTAGATAACGTTATACTCTATATCCTACGTCTACAGATCGTTATACGTTATATCCTATATCTACATAACGATATACGTTATATCCTATATCTAAATATCGTTTTACGTTATATACTATATCTACATATCGTTATACGTTACATGCTATATGTAGATAACGTTTTACGTTATATACTATATCAACATATCGTTATACGTTATATCCTATATGTAGATAATGTTATACGTTATATCCTACGTCTACACATCGTTATACGTTATATCCTATATGTAGATAACGTTATACGTTATATCCTATATGTACGTATCGTTATACGTTATATCCTATATCTAAATATCGTTTTACGTTATATACTATATCTACATATCGTTATACGTTGTATCCTATATGTAGATAACGTTTTACGTTATATACTATATCAGCATATCGTTATACGTTATATCCTATATCTACATATCGTTATACGTTATAGCCTATATGTAGATAAAGTTTTACTTTATATCCTATATCTACGAATCGTTATACGTTATATCCTATGTCTACATATCGTTATACGTTATATCCTATATCTACGTATCGTTATACGTTATATCCTATATGTAGATAACGTTTTACGTTATATCCTATATCTACATATCGTTGTACGTTATATCCTATGTGTAGATAACGTTTTACGTTATATCCTATATCTACGTATCGTTATACGTTATATCCTATATGTAGATAACGTTTTACGTTATATCCTGTATCTACATATCGTTATACGTTATATCCTATATGTAGATAACGTTATACGTTATATCCTACGTCTACATATCGTTATACGTTATATCCTATCTGTAGATATCGTTATACGTTATATCCAACATCTAAATATCGTTTTACGTTATATACTATATCTACGTATCGTTATACGTTATATCCTATATCTACATATCGTTATACGTTATATCCTATATGTAGATAAAGTTTTACTTTATATCCTATATCTACGAATCGTTATACGTTATATCCTATGTCTACATATCGTTATACGTTATATCCTATATCTACATATCGTTATACGCTATATCCTATATCTACGTATCGTTATACGTTATATACTATATCTACGTATCGTTATACGTTATATCCTATATCTACGTGTCGTTATACGTTATATCCTATTTGTAGATAACGTTATACGTTATATCCTACATCTACATATCGTTATACGTTATATCCTATATGTCGATATCGTTATACGTTATATCCTATATCTACGTATCGTTATACGTTATATCCTATATGTAGAAAACGTTATACGCTATATCCTACGTCTACATATCGTTATACGGTATATCCTATATCTACGTATCGTTATACGTTATATACTATGTCTACGTATCGTTATACGTTATATCCTATATCTACGTATCGTTATACGTTATATCCTATATCTACATATCGTTAAACGTTATATCCTATATGTAGATATCGTTATACGTTATATCCTATATCTGCATATAGTTATACGTTATATCCTATATCTACGTATCGTTATACGTTATATCGTATATGTAGATAACGTTATACGTTATATCCTACGTCTACATATCGTTATACGTTATATCCTATATGTCGATATCGTTATACGTTATATCCTATATCTACATATCGTTATACGTTGTATCCTATATCTACGTATCGATATACGTTGTATCCTATATCTACGTATCGTTATACGTTATATCGTATATGTAGATAACGTTATACGTTATATCCTATATCTACGTATCGCTATACGATATATCCTATATGTAGATGTCGTTATACGTTATATCCAATATCTGCATACCGTTATACGTTATATCCTATATCTACGTATCGTTATACGTTATATACTATGTCTACGTATCGTTATACGTTATGTCCAACGTCTACATATCGTTATACGTTATATCCTATATCTACATACCGTTATACGTTATATACTATGTCTACGTACCGTTATACGTTATATCCTATAACTACATATCGTTATACGTTATATCCCATATCTACATATCGTTATACGTTATATCCTATATGTACATAACGTTATACGTTATATCCTACGTCTACATATCGTTATACGTTATATCCTATATGTAGATAACGATATACGTTATATCCTACGTCTACATACCGTTATACGTTATATCCTATCTGTAGATATCGTTATACGTTATATCCTACATCTACATATCGTTATACGTTATATCCTACATCTACATATCGTTATACGTTATATCCTATATCTACCTATCGTTATACGTTATATCCTATATGTAGATAACTTTTTACGTTATATCCTATATGTAGATAACGTTATACGTTATATCCTACATCTACATATCGTTTTACGTTATATCCTACATCTACGTATCGTTATACTTTATATCCTATGTCTACATATCGTTATACGTTGTATCATATATGTACGTATCGTTATACGTTATATCCTATACGTAGATAACGTTATACGTTATATCCTACATCTACGTATCGTTATACGTTATATCCTATTTGTAGATAACGTTTTACGTTATATCCTATATCTACGTATCGTTATACGTTATATCCTATATGTAGATAACGTTTTACGTTATATACTATATCTACGTATCGTTATACGTTATATCCTATATGTAGATATCGTTATACGTTATATCCTATATCCACATATCGATATACGTTATATCCTATATGTAGATAACGTTTTACGTTATACCCTATATCTACATATCGTTATACGTTATATCCTATATGTAGATAACGTTTTACGTTATATCCTAAATCTACGAATCGTTATACGTTATATCCTATGTCTACATGTCGTTATACGTTATATCCTATATCTACGTATCGTTATACGTTATATCCTATATCTACATATGGATATACATTATGTCCTATATGTAAATAACGTTTTACGTTATATCCTATATCTACATATCGTTTTACGTTATATCCTATATGTAGATAACGTTTTACGTTATATCCTACATCTACGTATCGTTATTCGTTATATCCTATACCTACCTATCGTTATACGTTATATCCTGTATCTACATATCGTTATAAGTTATATCCTATATCTACGTATCGTTATACGTTATATCCTATGTCTACATAACGTTTTACGTTATATCCTATATCTACGTATCGTTATACGTTATATCCTATATCTACATATCGATATACGTTATATCCTATATGTAGATAGCGTTATACGTTATATCCTATATCTACGTAACGTTATACGTTATATCCTATATGTAGATAACGTTATACGTTATATCCTATATGTAGATAACGTTATACGTTATATCCTACGTCTACATATCGTTATACGTTATATCCTATATGTAGATATCGTTATACGTTATATACTATGTCTACGTATCGTTATACGTTATATCCTACGTCTACATATCGTTATACCTTATATCCTATGTCTACATAACGTTATACGTTATATCCTATATGTAGATAACGTTATACGTTATATCCTACATCTACATATCGTTATACGTTATATCCTATATGTCGATATCGTTATACGTTATATCCTATATCTACATATCGTTATACGTTGTATCCTATATCTACGTATCGATATACGTTGTATCCTATATCTACGTATCGTTATACGTTATATCCTATATCTACGTATCGTTATACGTTATATCGTATATGTAGATAACGTTATACGTTATATCCTACGTCTACATATCGTTATACGTTATATCCTATATCTACGTATCGTTATACGTTATATCCTATATCTGCATATAGTTATACGTTATATCCTATATCTACGTATCGTTATACGTTATATCGTATATGTAGATAACGTTATACGTTATATCCTACGTCTACATATCGTTATACGTTATATCCTATATCTACGTATCGTTATACGTTATATCCTATATCTACATATCGTTATACGTTATATCCTATATCTACGTAACGTTATACGTTATATCCTATATGTAGATAACGTTATACGTTATATCCTATATGTAGATAACGTTATACGTTATATCCTACGTCTACATATCGTTATACGTTATATCCTATATGTAGATATCGTTATACGTTATATACTATGTCTACGTATCGTTATACGTTATATCCTACGTCTACATATCGTTATACGTTATATCCTATATCTACATATCGTTATACGTTATATACTATGTCTACGTACCGTTATACGTTATATCCTATATGTAGATAACGTTATACGTTATATCCTATATGTAGATAACGTTATACGTTATATCCTACATCTACATATCGTTATACGTTATATCCTATATGTCGATATCGTTATACGTTATATCCTATATCTACATATCGTTATACGTTGTATCCTATATCTACGTATCGATATACGTTGTATCCTATATCTACGTATCGTTATACGTTATATCGTATATGTAGATAACGTTATACGTTATATCCTATATCTACGTATCGCTATACGATATATCCTATATGTAGATGTCGTTATACGTTATATCCAATATCTGCATACCGTTATACGTTATATCCTATATCTACGTATCGTTATACGTTATATACTATGTCTACGTATCGTTATACGTTATGTCCAACGTCTACATATCGTTATACGTTATATCCTATATCTACATACCGTTATACGTTATATACTATGTCTACGTACCGTTATACGTTATATCCTATAACTACATATCGTTATACGTTATATCCCATATCTACATATCGTTATACGTTATATCCTATATCTACGAATCGTTATACGTTATACCCTATATGTACATAACGTTATACGTTATATCCTACGTCTACATATCGTTATACGTTATATCCTATATGTAGATAACGATATACGTTATATCCTACGTCTACATACCGTTATACGTTATATCCTATCTGTAGATATCGTTATACGTTATATCCTACATCTACATATCGTTATACGTTATATCCTACATCTACATATCGTTATACGTTATATCCTACATCTACCTATCGTTATACGTTATATCCTATATGTAGATAACTTTTTACGTTATATCCTATATGTAGATAACGTTATACGTTATATCCTACATCTACATATCGTTTTACGTTATATCCTACATCTACGTATCGTTATACGTTATATCCTATATGTAGATAACGTTTTACGTTATATCCTATATCTACGTATCGTTATACGTTATATCCTATATGTAGATAACGTTTTACGTTATATACTATATCTACGTATCGTTATACGTTATATCCTATATGTAGATATCGTTATACGTTATATCCTATATCCACATATCGATATACGTTATATCCTATATGTAGATAACGTTTTACGTTATACCCTATATCTACATATCGTTATACGTTATATCCTATATGTAGATAACGTTTTACGTTATATCCTAAATCTACGAATCGTTATACGTTATATCCTATGTCTACATGTCGTTATACGTTATATCCTATATCTACGTATCGTTATACGTTATATCCTATATCTACATATGGATATACATTATGTCCTATATGTAAATAACGTTTTACGTTATATCCTATATCTACATATCGTTTTACGTTATATCCTATATGTAGATAACGTTTTACGTTATATCCTACATCTACGTATCGTTATTCGTTATATCCTATACCTACCTATCGTTATACGTTATATCCTGTATCTACATATCGTTATAAGTTATATCCTATATCTACGTATCGTTATACGTTATATCCTATGTCTACATAACGTTTTACGTTATATCCTATATCTACGTATCGTTATACGTTATATCCTATATCTACATATCGATATACGTTATATCCTATATGTAGATAGCGTTATACGTTATATCCTATATCTACGTAACGTTATACGTTATATCCTATATGTAGATAACGTTATACGTTATATCCTATATGTAGATAACGTTATACGTTATATCCTACGTCTACATATCGTTATACGTTATATCCTATATGTAGATATCGTTATACGTTATATACTATGTCTACGTATCGTTATACGTTATATCCTACGTCTACATATCGTTATACCTTACATCCTATATCTACATATCGTTATACGTTATATACTATGTCTACGTACCGTTATACGTTATATCCTATATGTAGAAAACGTTATACGTTATATCCTATATGTAGATAACGTTATACGTTATATCCTACATCTACATATCGTTATACGTTATATCCTATATGTCGATATCGTTATACGTTATATCCTATATCTACATATCGTTATACGTTGTATCCTATATCTACGTATCGATATACGTTGTATCCTATATCTACGTATCGTTATACGTTATATCCTATATCTACGTATCGTTATACGTTATATCGTATATGTAGATAACGTTATACGTTATATCCTACGTCTACATATCGTTATACGTTATATCCTATATCTACGTATCGTTATACGTTATATCCTATATCTACATATCGTTATACGTTATATCCTATATCTACGTAACGTTATACGTTATATCCTATATGTAGATAACGTTATACGTTATATCCTATATGTAGATAACGTTATACGTTATATCCTACGTCTACATATCGTTATACGTTATATCCTATATGTAGATATCGTTATACGTTATATACTATGTCTACGTATCGTTATACGTTATATCCTACGTCTACATATCGTTATACCTTATATCCTATATCTACATATCGTTATACGTTATATACTATGTCTACGTACCGTTATACGTTATATCGTATATGTAGATAACGTTATACGTTATATCCTATATGTAGATAACGTTATACGTTATATCCTACATCTACATATCGTTATACGTTATATCCTATATGTCGATATCGTTATACGTTATATCCTATATCTACATATCGTTATACGTTGTATCCTATATCTACGTATCGATATACGTTGTATCCTATATCTACGTATCGTTATACGTTATATCCTATGTCTACATATCGTTATACGTTATATCCTATATCTACATATCGTTATACGTTATATCCTATATGTAGATAACGTTTTACGTTATATCCTATATCTACGAATCGTTATACGTTATATCCTATGTCTACATATCGTTATACGTTATTTCCTATATCTACGTATCGTTATACGTTATGCCCTATATCTACATATCGATATACGTTATATCCTATATGTAGATAACGTTTTACGTTATATCCTATATCTACATATCGTTATACGTTATATCCTATATGTAGATAACGTTTTACGTTATATCCTATATCTACGTATCGTTATACGTTATATCCTATACCTACCTATCGTTATACGTTATTTCCTATATCTACGTATCGTTATACGTTATATCCTATATGTAGACAACGTTTTACGTTATATCCTATATGTAGATAACGTTTTACGTTATATCCTATATCTACGAATCGTTATACGTTATATCCTATGTCTACATATCGTTATACGTTATATCCTATATGTAGATAACGTTTTACGTTATATCCTATGTCTACGTATCGTTATACGTTATATCCTATGTCTACGTATCGTTATACGTTATATCCTATATCTACATATCATTATACGTTATATCCTATATCTACATATCGTTATACGTTATATCCTATATCTACGTATCGTTATACGTTATATCCTATATCTACGTATCGTTATACGTTATATCCTATATGTAGATATCGTTATACGTTATATCCTACATCTACATATCGTTATACGTTATATCCTACATCTACATATCGTTATACGTTATATCCTATGTCTACATATCGTTATACGTTATATCCTATATCTACGTATCGTTATACGTTATATCCTATATCTACATATCATTATACGTTATATCCTATTTCTACATATCGTTATACGTTATATCCTATATCTACGTATCGTTATACGTTATATCCTATATGTAGATAACGATATACGTTATATCCTACGTCTACATATCGTTATACGTTATATCCTATATGTAGATAACGTTATACGTTATATCCTACGTCTGCATATCGTTATACGTTATATCCTATATGTAGATAACGTTATACGCTATATCCTACGTCTACATATCGTTACACGTTATATCCTATATCTACATAACGTTATATGTTATATCCTATATCTACATATCGTTATACGTTATATCCTATATGTAGATAACGCTTTACGTTATATACTATATCTACATATCGTTATACGTTATATCCTATATCTACGTATCGTTATACGTTATATCCTACATGTAGATAATGTTATACGTTATATCCTACGTCTACATATCGTTATACGTTATATCCTATATGTAGATAACGTTATACGTTATATCCTATATGTACGTATCGTTATACGTTATATCCTATATCTACATATCGTTATACGTTATATCCTATATCTACATATCGTTATACGTTATATCCTATATCTACGTATCGTTATACGTTATATCCTATATGTAGATAACGTTATACTCTATATCCTACGTCTACAGATCGTTATACGTTATATCCTATATCTACATAACGATATACGTTATATCCTATATCTAAATATCGTTTTACGTTATATACTATATCTACATATCGTTATACGTTACATCCTATATGTAGATAACGTTTTACGTTATATACTATATCAACATATCGTTATACGTTATATCCTATATGTAGATAATGTTATACGTTATATCCTACGTCTACACATCGTTATGCGTTATATCCTATATGTAGATAACGTTATACGTTATATCCTATATGTACGTATCGTTATACGTTATATCCTATATCTAAATATCGTTTTACGTTATATCCTATTTCTACATATCGTTATACGTTATATCCTATATCTACGTATCGTTATACGTTATATCCTATATGTAGATAACGATATACGTTATATCCTACGTCTACATATCGTTATACGTTATATCCTATATGTAGATAACGTTATACGTTATATCCTACGTCTGCATATCGTTATACGTTATATCCTATATGTAGATAACGTTATACGCTATATCCTACGTCTACATATCGTTACACGTTATATCCTATATCTACATAACGTTATATGTTATATCCTATATCTACATATCGTTATACGTTATATCCTATATGTAGATAACGCTTTACGTTATATACTATATCTACATATCGTTATACGTTATATCCTATATCTACGTATCTTTATACGTTATATCCTATATGTAGATAATGTTATACGTTATATCCTACGTCTACATATCGTTATACGTTATATCCTATATGTAGATAACGTTTTACGTTATATACTATATTTACATATCGTTATACGTTATATCCTATATCTACGTATCGTTATACGTTATATCCTACATGTAGATAATGTTATACGTTATATCCTACGTCTACATATCGTTATACGTTATATCCTATATGTAGATAACGTTATACGTTATATCCTATATGTACGTATCGTTATACGTTATATCCTATATCTACATATCGTTATACGTTATATCCTATATCTACATATCGTTATACGTTATATCCTATATCTACGTATCGTTATACGTTATATCCTATATGTAGATAACGTTATACTCTATATCCTACGTCTACAGATCGTTATACGTTATATCCTATATCTACATAACGATATACGTTACATCCTATATCTAAATATCGTTTTACGTTATATACTATATCTACATATCGTTATACGTTACATCCTATATGTAGATAACGTTTTACGTTATATACTATATCAACATATCGTTATACGTTATATCCTATATGTAGATAATGTTATACGTTATATCCTACGTCTACACATCGTTATGCGTTATATCCTATATGTAGATAACGTTATACGTTATATCCTATATGTACGTATCGTTATACGTTATATCCTATATCTAAATATCGTTTTACGTTATATACTATATCTACATTTCGTTATACGTTGTATCCTATATCTACGTATCGTTATACGTTATATCCTATATGTAGATAACGATATACGTTATATCCTACGTCTACATATCGTTATACGTTATATCCTATATGTAGATAACGTTATACGTTATATCCTACGTCTGCATATCGTTATACGTTATATCCTATATGTAGACAACGTTATACGCTATATCCTACGTCTACATATCGTTACACGTTATATCCTATATCTACATAACGTTATACGTTATATCCTATATCTACATATCGTTATACGTTATATCCTATATGTAGATAACGTTTTACGTTATATACTATATCTACATATCGTTATACGTTATATCCTATATCTACGTATCTTTATACGTTATATCCTATATGTAGATAATGTTATACGTTATATCCTACGTCTACATATCGTTATACGTTATATCCTATATGTAGATAACGTTTTACGTTATATACTATATTTACATATCGTTATACGTTATATCCTATATCTACGTATCGTTATACGTTATATCCTACATGTAGATAATGTTATACGTTATATCCTACGTCTACATATCGTTATACGTTATATCCTATATGTAGATAACGTTATACGTTATATCCTATATGTACGTATCGTTATACGTTATATCCTATGTCTACATATCGTTATACGTTATATCCTATATCTACATATCGTTATACGTTATATCCTATATCTACGTATCGTTATACGTTATATCCTATATGTAGATAACGTTATACTCTATATCCTACGTCTACAGATCGTTATACGTTATATCCTATATCTACATAACGATATACGTTATATCCTATATCTAAATATCGTTTTACGTTATATACTATATCTACATATCGTTATACGTTACATCCTATATGTAGATAACGTTTTACGTTATATACTATATCAACATATCGTTATACGTTATATCCTATATGTAGATAATGTTATACGTTATATCCTACGTCTACACATCGTTATGCGTTATATCCTATATGTAGATAACGTTATACGTTATATCCTATATGTACGTATCGTTATACGTTATATCCTATATCTAAATATCGTTTTACGTTATATACTATATCTACATATCGCTATACGTTGTATCCTATATGTAGATAACGTTTTACGTTATATACTATATCAGCATATCGTTATACGTTATATCCTATATCTACATATCGTTATACGTTATATCCTATATGTACGTATCGTTATACGTTATATCCTATATCTACATATCGTTATACGTTATATCCTATATCTACATATCGTTATACGTTATATCCTATATCTACGTATCGTTATACGTTATATCCTATATGTAGATAACGTTATACTCTATATCCTACGTCTACAGATCGTTATACGTTATATCCTATATCTACATAACGATATACGTTATATCCTATATCTAAATATCGTTTTACGTTATATCCTATATCTACATATCGTTATACGTTATATCCTACATGTAGATAATGTTATACGTTATATCCTACGTCTACATATCGTTATACGTTATATCCTATATGTAGATAACGTTATACGTTATATCCTATATGTACGTATCGTTATATGTTATATCCTATATCTACATATCGTTATACGTTATATCCTATATCTACATATCGTTATACGTTATATCCTATATCTACGTATCGTTATACGTTATATCCTATATGTAGATAACGTTATACTCTATATCCTACGTCTACAGATCGTTATACGTTATATCCTATATCTACATAACGATATACGTTATATCCTATATCTAAATATCGTTTTACGTTATATACTATATCTACATATCGTTATACGTTACATCCTATATGTAGATAACGTTTTACGTTATATACTATATCAACATATCGTTATACGTTATATCGTATATGTAGATAATGTTATACGTTATATCCTACGTCTACACATCGTTATGCGTTATATCCTATATGTAGATAACGTTATACGTTATATCCTATATGTACGTATCGTTATACGTTATATCCTATATCTAAATATCGTTTTACGTTATATACTATATCTACATTTCGTTATACGTTGTATCCTATATCTACGTATCGTTATACGTTATATCCTATATGTAGATAACGATATACGTTATATCCTACGTCTACATATCGTTATACGTTATATCCTATATGTAGATAACCGTATACGTTATATCCTACGTCTGCATATCGTTATACGTTATATCCTATATCTACGTATCGTTATACGTTATATCCTATATGTAGATAACGTTATACTCTATATCCTACGTCTACAGATCGTTATACGTTATATCCTATATCTACATAACGATATACGTTATATCCTATATCTAAATATCGTTTTACGTTATATACTATATCTACATATCGTTATACGTTATATCCTATATCTACATATCGTTATACGTTATATCCTATATCTACGTATCGTTATACGTTATATCCTATATGTAGATAACGTTATACTCTATATCCTACGTCTACAGATCGTTATACGTTATATCCTATATCTACATAACGATATACGTTATATCCTATATCTAAATATCGTTTTACGTTATATACTATATCTACATATCGTTATACGTTACATCCTATATGTAGATAACGTTTTACGTTATATACTATATCAACATATCGTTATACGTTATATCCTATATGTAGATAATGTTATACGTTATATCCTACGTCTACACATCGTTATGCGTTATATCCTATATGTAGATAACGTTATACGTTATATCCTATATGTACGTATCGTTATACGTTATATCCTATATCTAAATATCGTTTTACGTTATATACTATATCTACATATCGTTATACGTTGTATCCTATATGTAGATAACGTTTTACGTTATATACTATATCAGCATATCGTTATACGTTATATCCTATATCTACATATCGTTATACGTTATATCCTATATGTACGTATCGTTATACGTTATATCCTATATCTACATATCGTTATACGTTATATCCTATATCTACATATCGTTATACGTTATATCCTATATCTACGTATCGTTATACGTTATATCCTATATGTAGATAACGTTATACTCTATATCCTACGTCTACAGATCGTTATACGTTATATCCTATATCTACATAACGATATACGTTATATCCTATATCTAAATATCGTTATACGTTATATCCTATATCTACATATCGTTATACGTTATATCCTATATGTAGATAACGTTTTACGTTATATCCTATATCTACGTATCGTTATACGTTATATCCTATAACTACCTATCGTTATACGTTATATCCTATATCTACGTATCGTTATACGTTATATCCTATATGTAGATAACGTTTTACGTTATATCCTATATCTACATATCGTTATACGTTATATCCTATATGTAGATAACGTTTTACGTTATATCCTATATCTACGTATCGTTATACGTTATATCCTATATGTAGATAACGTTTTACGTTATATCCTGTATCTACATATCGTTATACGTTATATCCTATATGTAGATAACGTTATACGTTATATCCTACGTCTACATATCGTTATACGTTATATCCTATCTGTAGATATCGTTATACGTTATATCCTACATCTAAATATCGTTTTACGTTATATACTATATCTACGTATCGTTATACGTTATATCCTATATCTAAATATCGTTATACGTTATATCCTATATGTAGATAAAGTTTTACTTTATATCCTATATCTACGAATCGTTATACGTTATATCCTATGTCTACATATCGTTATACGTTATATCCTATATCTACGTATCGTTATACGTTATATCCTATATGTAGATAACGTTTTACGTTATATCCTACGTCTACATATCGTTATACGTTATATCCTATATGTAGATAATGTTATACGTTATATCCTACGTCTGCATATCGTTATACGTTATATCCTATATGTAGACAACGTTATACGCTATATCCTACGTCTACATATCGTTACACGTTATATCCTATATCTACATAACGTTATACGTTATATCCTATATCTACATATCGTTATACGTTATGTCCTATATGTAGATAACGTTTTACGTTATATACTATATCTACATATCGTTATACGTTATATCCTATATCTACGTATCTTTATACGTTATATCCTATATGTAGATAATGTTATACGTTATATCCTACGTCTACATATCGTTATACGTTATATCCTATATGTAGATAACGTTTTACGTTATATACTATATTTACATATCGTTATACGTTATATCCTATATCTACGTATCGTTATACGTTATATCCTACATGTAGATAATGTTATACGTTATATCCTACGTCTACATATCGTTATACGTTATATCCTATATGTAGATATCGTTATACGTTATATCCTACATCTACATATCGTTATACGTTATATCCTATATCTACATATCGTTATACGTTATATCCTATTTGTAGATAACGTTTTACGTTATATCCTATATCTACGAATCGTTATACGTTATATCCTATGTCTACATATCGTTATACGTTATATCCTATGTCTACATATCGTTATACGTTATATCCTATATCTACGTATCGTTATACGTTATATCCTATATCTACGAATCGTTATACGTTATATCCTATACCTACATATCGTTATACGTTATATACTATGTCTACATATCGTTATACGTTATATCCTATATGTAGATATCGTTATACGTTATATCCTACATCTACATATCGTTATACGTTATATCCTATGTCTACATATCGTTATACGTTATATCCTATATCTACGTATCGTTATACGTTATATCCTATATCTACATATCATTATACGTTATATCCTATTTCTACATATCGTTATACGTTATATCCTATATCTACATATCGTTATACGTTATATCCTATATGTAGATAACGATATACGTTATATCCTACGTCTACATATCGTTATACGTTATATCCTATATGTAGATAACGTTATACGTTATATCCTACGTCTGCATATCGTTATACGTTATATCCTATATGTAGATAACGTTATACGCTATATCCTACGTCTACATATCGTTACACGTTATATCCTATATCTACATAACGTTATACGTTATATCCTATATCTACATATCGTTATACGTTATATCCTATATGTAGATAACGTTTTACGTTATATACTATATCTACATATCGTTATACGTTATATCCTATATCTACGTATCTTTATACGTTATATCCTATATGTAGATAATGTTATACGTTATATCCTACGTCTACATATCGTTATACGTTATATCCTACATGTAGATAATGTTATACGTTATATCCTACGTCTACATATCGTTATACGTTATATCCTACATGTAGATAATGTTATACGTTATATCCTACGTCTACATATCGTTATACGTTATATCCTATATGTAGATAACGTTATACGTTATATCCTATATGTACGTATCGTTATACGTTATATCCTATATCTACATATCGTTATACGTTATATCCTATATCTACATATCGTTATACGTTATATCCTATATCTACATATCGTTATACGTTATATCCTATTTGTAGATAACGTTTTACGTTATATCCTATATCTACGAATCGTTATACGTTATATCCTATGTCTACATATCGTTATACGTTATATCCTATGTCTACATATCGTTATACGTTATATCCTATATCTACGTATCGTTATACGTTATATCCTATATCTACGAATCGTTATACGTTATATCCTATACCTACATATCGTTATACGTTATATACTATGTCTACATATCGTTATACGTTATATCCTATATGTAGATATCGTTATACGTTATATCCTACATCTACATATCGTTATACGTTATATCCTATGTCTACATATCGTTATACGTTATATCCTATATCTACGTATCGTTATACGTTATATCCTATATCTACATATCATTATACGTTATATCCTATTTCTACATATCGTTATACGTTATATCCTATATCTACGTATCGTTATACGTTATATCCTATATGTAGATAACGATATACGTTATATCCTACGTCTACATATCGTTATACGTTATATCCTATATGTAGATAACGTTATACGTTATATCCTACGTCTGCATATCGTTATACGTTATATCCTATATGTAGATATCGTTATACGTTATATCCTACATCTACATATCGTTATACGTTATATCCTATATCTACATATCGTTATACGTTATATCCTATTTGTAGATAACGTTTTACGTTATATCCTATATCTACGAATCGTTATACGTTATATCCTATGTCTACATATCGTTATACGTTATATCCTATGTCTACATATCGTTATACGTTATATCCTATATCTACGTATCGTTATACGTTATATCCTATATCTACGAATCGTTATACGTTATATCCTATACCTACATATCGTTATACGTTATATACTATGTCTACATATCGTTATACGTTATATCCTATATGTAGATATCGTTATACGTTATATCCTACATCTACATATCGTTATACGTTATATCCTATGTCTACATATCGTTATACGTTATATCCTATATCTACGTATCGTTATACGTTATATCCTATATCTACATATCATTATACGTTATATCCTATTTCTACATATCGTTATACGTTATATCCTATATCTACGTATCGTTATACGTTATATCCTATATGTAGATAACGATATACGTTATATCCTACGTCTACATATCGTTATACGTTATATCCTATATGTAGATAACGTTATACGTTATATCCTACGTCTGCATATCGTTATACGTTATATCCTATATGTAGATAACGTTATACGCTATATCCTACGTCTACATATCGTTACACGTTATATCCTATATCTACATAACGTTATACGTTATATCCTATATCTACATATCGTTATACGTTATATCCTATATGTAGATAACGTTTTACGTTATATACTATATCTACATATCGTTATACGTTATATCCTATATCTACGTATCTTTATACGTTATATCCTATATGTAGATAATGTTATACGTTATATCCTACGTCTACATATCGTTATACGTTATATCCTATATGTAGATAACGTTTTACGTTATATACTATATTTACATATCGTTATACGTTATATCCTATATCTACGTATCGTTATACGTTATATCCTACATGTAGATAATGTTATACGTTATATCCTACGTCTACATATCGTTATACGTTATATCCTATATGTAGATAACGTTATACGTTATATCCTATATGTACGTATCGTTATACGTTATATCCTATATCTACATATCGTTATACGTTATATCCTATATCTACATATCGTTATACGTTATATCCTATATCTACGTATCGTTATACGTTATATCCTATATGTAGATAACGTTATACTCTATATCCTACGTCTACAGATCGTTATACGTTATATCCTATATCTACATAACGATATACGTTATATCCTATATCTAAATATCGTTTTACGTTATATACTATATCTACATATCGTTATACGTTACATCCTATATGTAGATAACGTTTTACGTTATATACTATATCAACATATCGTTATACGTTATATCCTATATGTAGATAATGTTATACGTTATATCCTACGTCTACACATCGTTATGCGTTATATCCTATATGTAGATAACGTTATACGTTATATCCTATATGTACGTATCGTTATACGTTATATCCTATATCTAAATATCGTTTTACGTTATGTACTATATCTACATATCGTTATACGTTGTATCCTATATCTACGTATCGTTATACGTTATATCCTATATGTAGATAACGATATACGTTATATCCTACGTCTACATATCGTTATACGTTATATCCTATATGTAGATAACGTTATACGTTATATCCTACGTCTGCATATCGTTATACGTTATATCCTATATGTAGACAACGTTATACGCTATATCCTACGTCTACATATCGTTACACGTTATATCCTATATCTACATAACGTTATACGTTATATCCTATATCTACATATCGTTATACGTTATATCCTATATGTAGATAACGTTTTACGTTATATACTATATCTACATATCGTTATACGTTATATCCTATATCTACGTATCTTTATACGTTATATCCTATATGTAGATAATGTTATACGTTATATCCTACGTCTACATATCGTTATACGTTATATCCTATATGTAGATAACGTTTTACGTTATATACTATATTTACATATCGTTATACGTTATATCCTATATCTACGTATCGTTATACGTTATATCCTACATGTAGATAATGTTATACGTTATATCCTACGTCTACATATCGTTATACGTTATATCCTATATGTAGATAACGTTATACGTTATATCCTATACGTACGTATCGTTATACGTTATATCCTATATCTACATATCGTTATACGTTATATCCTATATCTACATATCGTTATACGTTATATCCTATATCTACGTATCGTTATACGTTATATCCTATATGTAGATAACGTTATACTCTATATCCTACGTCTACAGATCGTTATACGTTATATCCTATATCTACATAACGATATACGTTATATCCTATATCTAAATATCGTTTTACGTTATATACTATATCTACATATCGTTATACGTTACATCCTATATGTAGATAACGTTTTACGTTATATACTATATCAACATATCGTTATACGTTATATCCTATATGTAGATAATGTTATACGTTATATCCTACGTCTACACATCGTTATGCGTTATATCCTATATGTAGATAACGTTATACGTTATATCCTATATGTACGTACCGTTATACGTTATATCCTATATCTAAATATCGTTTTACGTTATATACTATATCTACATATCGTTATACGTTGTATCCTATATGTAGATAACGTTTTACGTTATATACTATATCAGCATATCGTTATACGTTATATCCTATATCTACATATCGTTATACGTTATAGCCTATATGTAGATAAAGTTTTACTTTATATCCTATATCTACATATCGTTATACGTTATATCCTATGTCTACATATCGTTATACGTTATATCCTATATCTACGTATCGTTATACGTTATATCCTATATGTAGATAACGTTTTACGTTATATCCTATATCTACATATCGTTATACGTTATATCCTATATGTAGATAACGTTTTACGTTATATCCTATATCTACGTATCGTTATACGTTATATCCTATATGTAGATAACGTTTTACGTTATATCCTGTATCTACATATCGTTATACGTTATATCCTATATGTAGATAACGTTATACGTTATATCCTACGTCTACATATCGTTAAACGTTATATCCTATCTGTAGATATCGTTATACGTTATATCCTACATCTAAATATCGTTTTACGTTATATACTATATCTACGTATCGTTATACGTTATATCCTATATCTACATATCGTTATACGTTATATCCTATATGTAGATAAAGTTTTACTTTATATCCTATATCTACGAATCGTTATACGTTATATCCTATGTCTACATATCGTTATACGTTATATCCTATATCTACGTATCGTTATACGTTATATCCTATATGTAGATAACGTTTTACGTTATATCCTATATCTACGAATCGTTATACGTTATATCCTATGTCTACATATCGTTATACGTTATATCCTATATCTACGTATCGTTATGCGTTATATCCTATATCTACATATCGATATACGTTATATCCTATATGTAGATAACGTTTTACGTTATATCCTATATCTACATATCGTTATACGTTATATCCTATATGTAGATAACGTTTTACGTTATATCCTATATCTACGTATCGTTATACGTTATATCCTATATCTACGTATCGTTATACGTTATATCCTATATGTAGATATCGTTTTACGTTATATCCTACGTCTACATATCGTTATACGTTATATCCTATCTGTAGATATCGTTATACGTTATATACTATATCTACGTATCGTTATACGTTATATCCTATATCTACATATCGTTATACGTTATATCCTATTTGTAGATAACGTTTTACGTTATATCCTATATCTACATATCGTTATACGTTATATCCTATATCTACGAATCGTTATACGTTATATCCTATGTCTACATATCGTTATATGTTATATCCTATATCTTCGTATCGTTATACGTTATATCCTATGTCTACATATCGTTATACGTTATATCCTATATCTACATATCGTTATACGTTATATCCTATATGTAGATAATGTTTTACGTTATATCCTATATCTACGAATCGTTATACGTTATATCCTATGTCTACATATCGTTATACGTTATATCCTATATCTACGTATCGTTATGCGTTATATCCTATATCTACATATCGATATACGTTATATCCTATATGTAGATAACGTTTTACGTTATATCCTATATCTACATATCGTTATACGTTATATCCTATATGTAGATAACGTTTTACGTTATATCCTATATCTACGTATCGTTATACGTTATATCCTATACCTACCTATCGTTATACGTTATATCCTATATCTACGTATCGTTATACGTTATATCCTATATGTAGATAACGTTTTACGTTATATCCTATATCTACGAATCGTTATACGTTATATCCTATGTCTACATATCGTTATACGTTATATCCTATATGTAGATAACGTTTTACGTTATATCCTATATCTACGAATCGTTATACGTTATATCCTATGTCTACGTATCGTTATACGTTATATCCTCTATCTACATATCGTTATACGTTATATCCTATATCTACATATCGTTATACGCGGCCGCCGCGCATGGCGCCACCCCCGACGGGCCGCCGTGCAAGACCTCCTGGTCCCCCGACCAGGCGATTTGGCGGTACCGCGACGCCGAACCGACCGACGCCTTAAACCCACCGGACCGCGGAGTGGTCCGAGCTCGCCTGGATGTGTCGTGCCCACGTCCCCCACTCCGCCGCCGACAACCCATTTTTTCCGGATGGGAATCGCGTTCTCTCACACGCTCCGCCGCCTCCTTCCGCCACATCACCTGCTCGCAAAATGTGGCGACCGCCTTCCGGCTACTCTGGTTCGCCAACAGCGCACCGAATACCGCCGACGGCCAGAGGTCACCCCCTGTCTCAGCAAGGAGGGCGCGGCGAGGTAACGTCCACGCCGATCAGTGCTGCAGCGTGTGCTGTGCCGAGTCCACTCGCTCGTTGCAATGGTGGCAACGCGCTGATACCTCCCGTCCTATCCTGTGCAGGTGCTCACCGAAGCATCCATGCTCGGTAATTAACTCTGTCGCCCTATAGGTTAGGGCGGGCCCGCCGCCATCCAACTAATCGTCCCAGTTTGGCAGGACGGCTCGAACGGGGGGAAACCCGCGAGCAGCGACGCCGCCGTAGCCGAGAGGGTGCGATACGCTCTCACCGTTCTCACGGCCACCGTACGATGCAGTCTCCTGAGCAGCATGAGGCTGCGACGATTGGCCAACACGCTCGCAGCCCAGATCGGAGCACCGTACAGGAGCCTCGATCGTACAACCCCGGCGTATAGCCGGCGCACTCCGACGCCCGGTCCGCCGAGCCTAGGCAACAGACGCCCCAAGGTGTTGGCTGTAGCCTCGGCCGATGGTACCAGACGCTCGAAGTGATCGCCAAAGGTCCTGTCGAGAGTCGGACCCAGATACTTCATCCGTGTACCGACCTCGACATCGGCCCCTCCCAACCGCAGCCGGTAGCCCGCCGGAGGTGTCCCGTGATCGGCCCTCTTGCGTTACCAAACCTAATCCCCCAACGATGTCCAACGGTGTCCCACGGTGAGGTCGAGTCTAGATCATGCACAATTCCATTAGTGGCTTTTGGCGATCCGAATTGGACTGGTGCGTAGTTCTTAGCTTGGTATCGTTTTCTAAACATTACTCAACTGATTAATTTTTGGAAAACGATACCAATTACCAGGTCTCACCACGGGGAGGTGACTACGCACGAGACCCGCCCATGGATTATTATTTAACATTATGCATCGGTCTCGACATTCGACCTACTGTCAAGAATGTCCAGTTCTAACTCTACTTGATCATGGGCCTGCGTAAAGAGATAGTTATTTCGTAGCGAAGCACCTATCTCCTACGCAGCTGTTACACTGATCTTCACAAACGTAAGACAAAGCATACATAACGCAGCATCCATGTCCCACACAATGATTACATCGGTCGGTACAAATATCGTACAGTAATTCGCATCCCTACTGCCAGCATTCGGTATCAAAGACACATTTATCTAACTGGGAACGAAGGAAAGAAAATGAAGCTACTGACACTGTATGTATCATTTCGTGTCGTGCAGAATGGACATACGAGTCGCTGTACTAAACTGTTTAGCGTTCTACTTTTGGGACACTATAACATATTGAAGATATGGAAAAGTTATAATCTGTAACATGACCTCAATAAGCTTCCCTTAAAAATGGGCAAACAAGAAGCCCGATCAATCTGACGATAAAAAAAATCGCGGCGCGCCCGAAACGAACGAGATCGCGATCTCTCGAAAGAACTAACAAACCAACGCGACGTACCCCCGTACACGAGATAACCCCAAAGATCAGCAGAAGCCCCAAGAATTGACCGTAACTCGATTCCTGCTTCGCCGTTCGAAACTTACACGTGTCGCGGTCGATGCAGCCGACCGATGATGCCAGCGATCCGCTGGTGATCCAGCCGTGGATCCAGCACATAGGCCGGCAACTTAACACACTCCAACTGAACATGTGGAACCCGGGGAGGGGTCGCTGAACAGGATTACGAAGGCAAGGCCTCAACTGCACAGTGGGACCCACCCCCGCGGGGCCGAACAGGATTACGGAGGACGTGAAATTGCAGGTCCCTGACCGAGTACCGAAGTACCAATCGGAGAGGACTGCGGATCCAGGACTGAATCTCCAACAGATTCGCAAGCATCACCGACGCGACGACAACTCCCGTGATCCGATGCAAACGTCGGACAGTCATCGAGCAGTCACCAGGACAGCGGTGTCCTTGGGGCGACTTACGAATCCAAAGAGTTGTCTAGTGAACGTTGACCCGAACGTACCCGGAATACGCGCGAGCGAATACGGCACGCGATAGTTTGAAAGAACTAAGTGACCGCGAACCGATAATTCGCAAGTATAATTTCTCCAGTGTTGTAAGCGAGGGGAGAGAGTCGAGATTTCCTCCTTTTCGTTCCAGGATGGATAAGTATCGTTGTACAGAATGGGCTAACAATGCACTTAACGTAGGTATCTAGCTTACGATTATTTAAGGCTAAAACGCACGCATCCCACGGTGTTCAACGGTGTTCAACGGTGTCCAACGGTGTCCAACGGTGTCCCACGGTGTCCCACGGTGTCCCACGGTGTCCCACGGTGTCCCACGGTGTCCAACGTTGTCCCACGGTGTCCTACGGTGTCCAACGTTGTCCCACGGTGTCCCACGGTGTTCCACGGTGTCCAACGTTGTCCCACGGTGTCCCACGGTGTCCCACGGTGTCCCACGGTGTCCAACGGTGTCCAACGTTGTCCCGCGGTGTCCAACGTTGTCCCACGGTGTCCCACGGTGTCCAACGTCGTTCAACGTCGTCCCACGGTGTCCTACGGTGCAGTACAGTCTAGATCGTCCAAAAATTTCTTCGTGGCTTTTCGTGATCCAAACTGCACAGTATTAACGTGGTTCTTAGCTTGGTATCGAATTATTGTGCAATGTTTGTACTAATCAATGTAGTCTTTTTCCAAAAATCAACCATCTGATTAATCTTCGGAAACGATTACATCGATTAGTTCAAACGTTGTCCATTAATTCGCAATCGTACTGGCAACATTCGGTATCAAAGATACATTTGTCTAACCTGGAACGAGAGAAGGAAAATGAAGCTATTGACACTGCATATAAAATTGAGCGTTTTGCAAAAGAGACATACGACTCGTTGTACTAAACTGACGAAGATGTCGACAAGTTATATACTCCAACGTGACTGTAATATGCTTCTTTTGAAAATGGGAAAATAGGAAGAAACATGAACATTCAGACAATGAAAGAAAAATCATTTGAGTATCTAGGATACATATTTAATATGCTATGAAATGTTCAAATATGTAACTGAAATGTGATTTCTGTAAATTGATAAATCTGAAACAAACTTATTTACTGGATATGGCATATGAAAGAAACAGGCATCTTTAAAACGAAAACATTTTATACATGAAAAATAAACTACTAATAATGGTCCATTATAGATCAAATTACTATTGATAAATTTTAGCAAATATAGAGAATCATTTGTATCTTTTTAATCGAAACTAGGCTTACATTGAAAAGAAGAATTTTAAGTAATTGAATTTAAACTGAATTAAAAATTGAAAAGATCATTTCGAATAACTAAGATGAGAGAAAACCCGATTACTATAAAATCACTTGCTTTGTCTTGCTTTGTCTTGCTTTGTCTTTATAGTGAACCGAAAGATATGTGCATAAACTTTTGTTTCATGGAAATGAAATTCGAATATTTATAAAATTCTACATTACTGTTAAAAGATAGAAAATATCGCGGTGGAAAAAATTCTAAAAGTTATGATTCTAAGAACGAACAATCGCCAGCATTTATTCCAATTGCAATGAATTAAATTTTAAAAAATATTTCAAGCCTTCATAACAACATTAAGATATTTCTTTATAATACTTTGTTACGCATGAAATCGCTCACAATTTCATACATGTAAATATATATACATATTATACATTCGTAATAAAGTTCTGTCTTTTAGCAATTATGGTAACGTTAACGCTGACAAAGGAGTATGTCTTATAGCAGTATTTTCAGTAATAAACGTAGTAATAAGAGGTGCATTAATAGGGGGCGCTGAAAAAGAAACAAAGCAGTAGCCAGAAGGGCTACTACAATTCGATTGGCTTCCACTCTATATAAACCCGATCAACACGCCGAGAGTGGAACTGAACATTCTTGTTTCGCAACGCTAATTTACTACTAATATTTATGAAGCAGAATAAAATAAAACGCGACGAGTGCTTTGTTATATCTGCAATATCAATTAATCTACTATTAAAAAAAAAAAAAAAAAAAAAAGAAAGAAAAGTCTGAAAATTCCCGAAATTTGAGACGCAACGCTAATAAGTATAAATCTACGCACTCGTATGTAAGCAATACGCAACACTAATAGCGAGAGATCGTAGTGCAACCATTTAGGAGGTTGCTTATGAACGATCACACTTGCACAGCTCTTGCAGCTGTATCGTGTGATCCAGGAACAGTGTCCGACAAATGCAGTCGGAGGGTTTGGGCATTTTATAAACGCAACTCTACTTAAGAAAACGCGATCATTCGTTATCGCAACGCTAAAAGGAAAAATAAGTAGAACTCGCGATGGAACAATATCGCAACGCTAACTCTTATAGTGAATTTTATGAAAATTACTGTTTACTATATGAAAAAGCTAATTCAAATATTCTGATATTGCTACTTGCAATACTATAGAATTAATTGAAAACTAACATTTTTATAATTTAATTTTAAACAATAGAAAACAGGATAAATTTTGATACGTATAGTTTAGTAAGTATAAGAAATTCTAAATATGCATAATAAAATTTGCAAAAGACAATCGCGATATCGTAATTCGCAACTCTAAAGCAAACGCGATTATCATTTTATCGCAATTCTAATCCAAATCGTAATCATTTTCTCGCCACACTATTAAAAATCCGCGATGTTATTTCGCAACTCTAATACAACCCGTAATTAATTTATCGCAACACTAATGAGAAAAATCGCGAGTGGAGGGCTGACATATCGCAGGGCAACCATTTAGGAGGTTGCCGATGAATGATCACACTTGCACAGTTCTTGTAGCTGTACATGTGATCCAGGAACAGCATCCGACAAATGCAGTCGGAGGGTTTGGGCATTTTATAAACGCAACTCTACTTAAGAAAACGCGATCATTCGTTATCGCAACGCTAAAAGGAAAGATAAATAGAACTTATAGTGAATTTAATGAAAATTACTATTTACTATATGAAAAAGCTACTTCAAATATTCTGATATTGCTACTTGCAATACTATATAATTAACTGAAAACTAACATTTTTATAATTTAATTTTAAACAATAGAAAACAGGATAAATTCTGATACGTATAGTTCTATAAGAAATTCTAAATATGCATAATAAAATTTGCAAAAGACAATCGCGATATCGTAATTCGCAACTCTAAAGCAAACGCGATTATCATTTTATCGCAACTCTAATTCAAACCGTAATCATTTTATCGCCACACTAATAAAAAGCCGATATGTAATTTCACAACTCTAATACAACCCGTAATTAATTTATCGCGACACTAATAAGAAAAATCGCGATTTGCCCAATGGGACGATGGACCGATATATACATCGGTCAAGAAGCAAAGACTACTACTACTACTAATACTACTACTACTACTACAAATACTAAGAGCGAGCATAGTGACAAAGTAGTAACAATAATGACTTTCCATGCTCTGGATGACCCAGAGGATGGGGAGCCATTAGTAGTTGCCCTCTTGAGTGGCAGTTTGCCGGGCCTCTTCGGCTTATAGCCTCTTCTTTCTTCGGGCGCAATGCCCGCTGAAACTTAAATCTAAGCTCGAGTCTTCTAAATCGCAAACAAAAGAAAAAACTTATAAAGGTGAAATAAAGACATAAACCGCGGAAGCTGATTGGAGTGCACATGGACTGACCAACGATCACAGTGGTGATTGTTGCCCACTCGCATGTGCGTGCTCGAGCAATAAACGTTCGTTTCGAAACCGACTCGCGACCACGACCGCGAAATTCGAAAAATCGAAAGACAAAACCAGAGACGAGAGCATGCTCTACTCGTACCAGTTTCACCGTCGATTTTTCAAATTAGATTTCCAGAAACAGGTTGGTCACACGAAAACGTGCCTACCCGACCAGAGACTGTGCCAACCTGCCCGGCCCTACCTACTTACAATTAACAGACATACCAGAAAGTATACTACCTATCCTACCTAGCGCTATATTTAAAAAATAGCAAAACGGGCACACCAACACAATCACTCCACGGTTCTCACACAAACGCTCGGGCGCAAAGATCCTACACTAGAGAGGACGTCCCGGGACGCCTCCGACACCCGAGCTTAGCAAACATGTACACTCTAAGGTACGTACCTTTTTCCTGAAATCGACTGACGAAGGTTAGCGACCATTGCGTAAAACGTGATAAAACACGTCTGAGGAAATGATATCGTTAAAATAAATGTAAATAAACTTGGAATTATAATTGTAATTTATTACAATTTATTACAATATTAAAAGCGTGGTTACACTTAATCGCGTAAATGATATTATCACAAATTGTGATTGTATCGAGACGTAAATTGAATCGATATATATCTCGAAATTTTTAATATTTGAAGTTTTAACGAATGAAAAAAGCGACGCAATTCCACGGCCTAACAACACGCACACATAATGTGGAAAATACGTCGTGCACGATACACTAACGCATCGTCAGTCGCTGAGAAATTATTAGATTACTTAATTCTAGGTCATCGTGCCCAATGTCTTTCTCCCATTCAAGTAGCACCTGGGCACGTGAATGAGATCCTGACAATGGGCACGGAAAGGGTTAAACCTGAAAATCCTGATCTAAAAAGATGATTAGTTTGTGCAATTTTTATTTAACGGACTAACGTTCTTTGATTTTATATTTTACTACTTCGTTTTTGATTAAATCTACTTTATTAATTTAATAGTAACTAAGTAACTCTATTTTATTAATTTAATAAATCAGAAGAAAATTTTAATATTGCAAAAAAGGCAGCGTTAATTGAAAAAGACTGAGACTCGATCAAATGGAATAATTGACTGTAAATATATTACTAAGAAAGAAATAATCTCAGGCGATCTCATTATCAAAGCATATACTCGAAATTGCGGAAGCAGTGTTGAAAATTATTGCTTTGATTCAAAGATCTGCCTGTCGCGAACTGTCTTCTTGCACGTAAAATTTCATTCTTGTACGGGAAAAAATGAATTTTAGCTCATATTTTAAATTCTAGCCGAAATGAAATCAACGAAAGTGACTTAATATTGTCACCATCAATTCATTGCTTAAAATCAAGTATATGTATGTCATACAGGTATATCCGTGTAGATTTGCCATTCGCAAATATTCATACGGAATATTAACATGCATATTTCTAAATAACACGAATATATTCTCAAGTGCATATGTTTAACCTAATTATTAAAAAACTAATTATTATAATCGCGATGTGCAAGAAGACCTATCCTAAACTAATAAATTTCTAAAAAGAATGTTACTACTCACGGGTATAAAAAATACCCGCGGTCACTATGCTCGCAAAAAATTCTACGTAATACAACCAGTCACCCGTGCCGATTCGGACCTTTCGTCCTACGACATGATTGAGTGACCGGAGGAACAAAAATGCATGCGACTCACCGTTCGAAGCGGAGAAACAGAGGACGTTGCTATGTATGCTGCGCCATCCCAGGGAATATCATCAGGAAGACTAACATCAGGCAGGAACCGTGTAAGGTCCAGTGGTGGAAATGGAGGTTGCGAGAAATCTGTTACAGAACAAAACACGATGAGCGATTGCTGATTATTTAAAAAGTTGGATATAGTGAAAAATGAAGGTTTGTTAACTTTAGTAACTTTAGTAGTAATAAAGATTGAAAATCTAATAAACTCTGATAAGTATAAAAACTGAAACTCTAATGTGAAAGTTTAAAGTCTCAAAATTAAGAATCTAATGATTTCTGAAGTATGTTAGTCATTTGTTTCATAATTCGGTATTAAGACTTTAACACTTATTCTATTTTAATGAAAGAATAACCTCAGAAAATGCCAACCTCCCAAATTTTCAATCGAATTGTATTTCTTAATTGATAGTGATTAAAGAAAAATATACAGAATAGACATAATTGAAGTACGATATGTAAAAATACTTACATTCTTGGCTTTTCAGCCACCATTGGAGCATTCATAAGAAGACAAAGAAGTTGAAGCTATGATATGTCTATAACAAAACATAAAATATCATTAATATCGTTAATACATAATAAGAAACATGGAACTTTAGCAATAATAAAGACTATACTCTAATAAGTATGTAAATTGTTCGAGAATAAAACATTCAGTGATTTTTGATACGTATCAGACAGTTTTATTGTACTTTAATGTTAAGACTTTAAGACTTTATTTCAATTAAAAAGGACATTTACAACTTTCTACATTATCAATCACTTTTGTTTTATAATTAACAATATTTCAAACAATATATACCAAATAGAACAAATTGAAATACAATATCTAAAACTACTTACATTCTTGAGCTCCTGGAGAGGCTTTATCCTCTTGAGGGAGGCACTGACTCTAATACCGAAAACGAATATTCAAAAAAATAAATATATAAAAAAAAAAAAAAAATAAATAAAAGACTACGTTACCGCGACCGCTTAAATTATGATCGGCGAAAAAGAACTCTAATATCGCGTACAAATTTGATTCATAAAATTTTCTTACTTTCGCGTGTGATTATTCGATCGAATTTAATCAAAGCTATCGTGATTTTAAAATATTGAAAAGTAACTATTGCGTAGCAAACACTGACTCTACGACCGCATTGCGCGCGGTCACAAATATTCCCTGAAAATAAAGTTGTTTAAGGGCGGGCGTGGGTGGGGTGGAAAAGAAGCGAAACGTCGTTTCGACAATTTTCTTCTTTTTCCTATCAAACGTTTATTTAGAAAATACTGCTACTTTTTTACACTTAAAAATTATTATTAGGAAATTGGAACAAGTTTGAAAAATATTATTTAGTTGAAAATTATAAGATATTTCTCGATAGCGAACAAATGTTTACGAATACCGTGAATGCAATGCAATCGTTTACAAGAATTATACTGTTCGCAATTGGAATATATACTGTGAATTTTCGTTATTAGAATACGAAATATATATTCCACTAATACACTATAGTCGCGTGTTATAAATATTGGAAAATATTTGCAAGAATTCAAAAGTTCGCCATTAAATATACTTAAAGAATACTGTACAAACGCGCGCGAAACCTTGTTTCTTTGTTTTCCTTGTTACTTTTATGTTATCTCTGCTATCGATAAATAACGTACACAAAAAATAACTAGAAATTAAAGCAAATGTATAAAATAATTAAATGAAACCACTGTCAAATTCAAATTTTATTATATAAGTTTACGAAAGAGCCTAATATTAGAAGTTAATATAGTAACAGTATCATTTAGTAAATAGACGACTGAAGAGAAATTAAAACAGAAAGTTTCAGACAACCACTTAATTTCATTATCTTAATGTTCAATGAATCGTTAAATAAACGTGTATTAATTAAACCATATTAATTTTACACAACAGCAAAAACGAAATTAAGAAACGACGCCACCGAAAGTACGCCCTCAATAGATTAGCGTTAGTAACGAGAGAGAATCTTCCCTTAAAAATGGGGAAACAAGAAGACGCCGGAACAAACAGACAATGAAAGAAAAATCGCGGCGCGAACTCGTTCGTTCGTGACATTTCGAAAGAATCAATGGACTCACGCGACGCATTCCCGTGCACAAAATAACCGCAAGATTCAGTGGAAAAGTAGAATAGATTTTTACATTTCGTTCCAAGTCAGATAGGTATGATTGTACAGAATGTGCTCAGAATGGATTTGACAGAGTGAAGACATATCCCACGGTGTCCAACGACGTACAACGGTGTCCAACGACGTCCAACGGTGTCCAACGGTGTCCAACGGTGTCCAACGGTGTCCCACGGTGTCCAACGGTGTCCCACGGTGTCCAACGGTGTCCCACGGTGTCCAACGGTGTCCCACGGTGTCCAACGGTGTCCCACGGTGTCCAACGGTGTCCCACGGTGCAATCCAGTTTAGATCATCCAAAATTCTCTTAGTGGTTTTTGGTGACCCAAACTGGACTGGTGCGTAGTTCTTAGCTTGGTATCGTTTTCTAAACATTAATCAACTGATTAATTTTTGGAAAACGATACCAATTACCAGGTCTCACCACGGGGAGGTGACTACGCACGAGACCCGCCCATGAGTTATTTAACATTATGCATCGGTCTCGACATTCAACCTATTGGCAAAAATGTCGAGCTCTGACTCTACTTGATCATGGGCCTGCGTAAAGGGATAGTTATTTCGTATTTAACCTAACCGCGAAACACCTATCTCCTACGCAGCAGTTACACGAATTTATTACAAAACAGTTAACAATTATTATAAACAATTTATTACGAAACAGTTACAAACGTAAAACAAAGCATACACAACGCAATATCTATCTCCCACACAACGCAACATGTATCTCACACACAACGATTACATCGATCAGTACAAACATCGTACAATAATTCGCAGCCCTATCGGCAACATTCCGTATCAAAGATACATTTGTCCAACTTGGAACGAAAGAGCCCGATGGAAAAGTAGCTCGAACAATCAGACGATGAAAGAAAAATCGCAACGCGGCCGGAAGGGACGAAATCACGATCTCTCGAAAGAACTAACAAACCTACGTAACGTACCCCCGTGCACCAGATAACCCTAAGGTTCAGCGGAAAGCCCAAGCATTGACCTTCGCTCGATTCCTGTCACGTCGTTTGAAACTTATCACGGTCGATGGCACTTACCGATAATACCATTGTCCAGCAAATGGGCCTGCAATTTAGCACACTCCAACTGAACATGTGGACACCGGGGAGGGGCCGCTGAACAGGATTACAAAGGCAAGGCCCCAACTGAACAGTGGGGCCCACCCCCGCGGAGCCGAACAGGATTACGGAGGACGTTAAATGCAGGTCCCTGTCCGAGTACCGAAGTACCAATCGGACAGGATTGCAGACGTGCGACTCAAGCGTCAACACATTCACTGGTATCACCAGCGCGATGACAACTCCCGCGATTCGAGACAAACGACGAGCAGTCGTCGAGTAGTCACCAAGACAGAGGTGTCCTTGGGGCGACTTACGAATCCAAAGAGTTGTCCAGTGCACGTTGACCCGCACGTACCCGGAATACGCGCGAGCGAGTACGCCACGCGACAGTTTGAAAGAACTGAGCGACCGTGAACCGATAAATCGTGGGAACAATTTTTCCAGTGTGGTAAGATTTCTATTTTTCGTTCCAAGATGGACAAGTATCTTTGTACAGAATGAGCTTACAATGCACATAACATAGGTGTCTATCTTATGATTAATTAAGGTTAAAACGCACGCATCCTACGATGTCCCGCGATGTTCCACGGTGCCCCCGCGGGGGGGGGGGTACTAGTCCAGTCTAGATCTCCAAAACTATTTTGGATGATCACGACCGGACTATATTCAAGTAGTTTTTAGCTTGATATTGTTTTTCAAATAATAATACTAATATTTAAAATAGTGATTGGTGTATTATTATTTGGAAAACGATACCAATTACCGGGACCCACCACGAGGAGGTAACTACGCTCGGGTCCCATTTACATAAAGAGTTTTTAAGCATTGAAAACAGAGATGTAAAATTATTTTATGACAAAGAAGTAGCGTGTATTGAAATTTATTAATGAGAATAGCCGTAGTACGTGGATCCGCATAATCATAATTAAATATTGAACTTACCATCGAAGAAAAGAAACCATGCAAGGTACCAATTGTAGCGCGTGTGGATGAATGATGAGATGTCGTTGCCCTCGATCAAATTGCACTTGCTTCCTTGATTCCATGAATACGGTGTTGTTTCCTTGGTTTTGAGCAGACATGGAAAATTACATCCTATCCATAGACACTCAATAGGTACACTCTGCGTTACCACTGGTTTCATGTGAAACAGTGAAATGAGAAATTAAAAACTGTATTAAAAATTAAAAAATAATGCTATATAGAAATAAAATAGGACTTCAGGGACTTGAAGGATTTAGTTAATATTAAATAAAACAAAATAAATAATTAATGGCTTAAATGTTGTAAATTAATGGCTTAAATGTTGTAAATTAATTGCTTAAATGTTGTAAATTAATGGCTTAAATGTTGTAAATTAATGGCTTAAATGTTGTAAATTAATGGCTTAAATGTTGTAAATTAATGGCTTAAATGTAGTAAATTAATGGCTTAAATGTTGTAAATTAATGGCTTAAATGTTGTAAATTAATGGCTCAAATGTTGTAAATTAATGGCTTAAATGTTGTAAATTAATGGCTTAAATGTTGTAAATTAATGTCTTAAATGTTGTAATTTAATGGCTTAAATGTTGTAAATTAATGGCTTAAATGTTGTAAATTAATGGCTTAAATGTTGTAAATTAATGGCTTAAATGTTGTAAATTAATGGCTTAAATGTTGTAAATTAATGGCTTGAATGTTGTAAATTAATTGCTTAAATGTTGTAAATTAATAGCTTAAATGTTGTAAATTAATGTCTTAAATGTTGTAAATTAATAGCTTAAATGTTGTAAATTAATGGCTTAAATGTTGTAAATTAATTGCTTAAATGTTGTAAATTAATAGCTTAAATGTTGTAAATTAATGGCTTAAATGTTGTAAATTAATGGCTTAAATGTTATAAATTAATAGCTTAAGTATTGTAAATTAATGGTTTAGACGTTATAAACTACCAGTTCAATGTTATTATTTGATATTTTTTCTTTGTTTATCTTATATTTAAACTCTTCTTCGATGTTCACTCTCTGGGAGCTCAGGCACGAAAGAGTTCACGCGCGACTTGCGTGTTCCTTATATAACTTTACAAGGTGTCGGGATGTCATTCAAACGGTAACGATGTTTTAACATTGCAAAAGACGGTTTTTCCTTTATAACAAAATCAAATTGAACATTTTCTTAATTTTTACCGTAAATTGGCGCCTGCAAAGATTTAATACGGTATCTATTTTTATCATTTTAACAGTTTCTACAAGCTAAGACTATATTAACACTTCTTTTATACTAATTTTCGACTATCAATTAGTTTGAACAAAAAGGGGAAAAAAGCCTAACGGCAGTCGTTGACGTTACCGTGAAATAAGTTAAGGTATTAAATAATCAGACAGATAAAATTCATATTAAGCATTATATTATATTATCGATATTCGTTCATTTACTCTTTCTAATTACAAAATAAAATGTTCTTTTTTCTTGAATAACACCTACATCACTGTCTGCGATATTTAAAATTCTTATTTAATGCTTACTTAAAAATCTGGTTCCTTTTTAATTCCTCTCAAGTTGAACGAGTAAATTTACTCGATATAGTTGTAACATAAAATGACTTTTTTCTTCAATACCGCCTGCATCCCTGTACGTGATACAGATTAATTGTGTAGCGAATAACATGAATTAATTGACTGTACTCGCCGTTAGGTATTTCTTCGTTAGATCTATCAAAGGATCTATTAGGCTATTAGCGGGAGACTTATCGATTACTTGAAGAATGGTTTGATTGTTATAAACCAATGTAATAAATGTTGTTAATTAATGTTTCAATTGCTGAAAATTAATAGTTTACTTCTTACTAATTAGTTACTTAAATGTTGTTAATTATTGGTTGGATTGTTATAAATTAATGGTTTAAAAGTTGTTGATTAATTGTTTGATTGTTATAAATTAATGGTATAACTGTTATTAAGTAATGGCTTAAATATAATGCTTTAATTGTTCTTAAGTAATGGTTTAAATGTTGTTAATTACCGGGTTGATTGTTTATTAATGCTTTAATTGTTATTAATTAATAGGTTTAATGTTATAAGTTTTTATAGTTTAAATGTTGTAAATTGATGTTTTAAATATAATAAATAAATGTTCTGAATGTTGTTAGTTAATAGTTTAAATGTTATAAATATATGTTTTAAATGTTGTTAACTAATGGTTTCATTGTCGTAAATTAATGTTATAAATGTATTAAATTTATAGTTTAAATGTCCTAAATTAATTGTCTGAATGTTGCAAATTAGTGGTTTAAAGGTATAAAGTAATAGTTTAAATGTTGTAAATTAATGGCTTAGATGTTGTAAATTAATGGCTTAAATGTTATAAATTAATAGCATAAATGTTATAAATCAATGGCTTAAGTGTTATAAAATAATGGCTTAAATGTACTAAATTAATAGCTTAAATGTTGTAAATTAATAGCTTAAATGTATAATATAACAGTTTAAATGGTTTAAATTAATGGCTTCAATGTTGTAAATTAATAGCTTAAATGTTATAAATTAATAGCTTAAATGTTGTAAATTAATAGCTTAAATGTTCGAAATTAATAGCTTATATGTATAAAATAACAATTTAAATGTTTTAAATTAATGGTTTAAATGTTGTAAATTAATGGCTTAAGTGTTGTAAATTAATGGCTTAGATGTTGTAAATTAATAGCTTAAATGTTATAAATTAATAGCTTAAATGTTGTAAATTAATAGCTTAAATGTTCGAAATTAATAGCTTATATGTATAAAATAACAATTTAAATGTTTTAAATTAATGGTTTAAATGTTGTAAATTAATGGCTTAAGTGTTGTAAATTAATGGCTTAGATGTTGTAAATTAATTACTTAAGTATCGTAAATTAGTGGCTTAGGCGTTATAAATTACCAGTTTCAATGTTATTGTTTGATACATTTTTTATTTACCTTATATTTAAATTCTTCTTCAATGTTCACTCTCCGGGAATTCAAGCACGAAAGAGCTCGCGCGCGACTTGCGTGTTCCTTATATAACTTCACAAGGTGTCAGGATGTCAATCAAACGGTAACGATGTTTTGACATTGCAGTAGGCGGTTTTTCCGTTATAACAAAATCAAATTGAACAATTTCTTAATTTTTATCGTAAATTCGCGTCTTTAACGATTTAACACGATATCCATTTTTATCATTTTAATAGTTTCTGCAAACTAAGACTAAATTCACACTTTTTTGATACTAGTTTTCGACTATCGATTAGTTTGTACATAAAGGGAAAAAAGTTACTGTGAAATAAGTTAAGGTATTAAATAATCAGACAGGTAAAATTCATATTAAGCATTATATTCTATTATCGATATTCGTTCATTTACTCGTGCTAATTACAAAATAAAATGTTCTTTTCTCTTGAATATCACCTACATCACTGTCTGCTATATTTAAAATTCTTATTTAATGCTTACTTACAAGTCAGGTACCTTCTTAATTCCTTTGAAGCTAAACAAGTAAATTTACTCGTTATAGTTGTAACATAAAATGGCATATTTTCTTCAATATCGTCTGCATTGCAACAATATGAATTAATTGGCTGTAATCGCCGTTAGGTACTTCTTAGTTAGATCTATCAAAGGATGTATTAGTCTATTAGCGAGAGAATTATTGATTCCTTGAAGAACGGTTTCATTGTTATAAATTAATGTTTCAAATGTTGTTAATATAAGTTTCAATTGTTATAAATTAATAGTCTAAATGTTATTAATTAGTTGTTTAAATGTTGCTAATTATTGGTTGAATTGTTATAAATTAATGGTATAATTGTTATTAAGTAGTGGCTTAAATATTATAAATTACTGCTATAATTGTTCTTAAGAAACGGTTTAAATGTTGTTAATTAAAGGTTTGATAGTTTATTAATGCCTTAATTGTTATTCATTAATTGGTTTAATGTTATATATTTATAGTTTAAATGTTATAAATTAATGTTCTAAATGCAATAAATAATTTTTCTGAATGTTGTTAATTAATAGTTTAAATGCTACAGGTATATGTTTTAAATGTAGTTAACTAATGATTCCATTGTAAATTCATGTTTTAAATGTATTAAATTTATAGTTTAAATGATAAAAATTAATAGTCTGAATGTTGCAATTTAATGGTTTAAAGGTATAAAGTAATAGTTTAAATGTAGTAAATTAATAGCTTAAATGTTAATAAATTACGCTAACTTACTATTAATATTTATGAATTAGAAAATATTACTACTACTACTACTACGACTATTACTACTGAGTGATCGTTGCCCACTCGCATGTGCGTGCTCGAGCAATAAACGTACGTTTCGACCTACACTAGGACTACCTACACTATATCCCCGTATCGTTATACGTTATATCCTATATATACGTACCATTATACGTTATATCCTATATGTCGATATCGTTATACGTTATATCCAATATCTGCATATCGTTATACGTTATATCATACATCTACATATCGTTATACGTTATATACTATGTCTACGTACCGTTATACGTTATATCCTATATCTACGTATCGTTATACGTTATATTCTATTTGTAGATGTCGTTATACGCTATATCCTACATCTACATATCGTTATACGTTATATCATACATCTACATATCGTTATACGTTATATCCTATATGTAGATATCGTTTTACGTTATATCCTATATCTACGTATCGTTATACGATATATCCTATATGTAGATATCGTTATACGTTATATCCAATATCTGCATATCGTTATACGTTATATCCTATATCTACGTATCGTTATACGTTATATCCTATATGTAGATAACGTTATACGTTATATCCTTCGTCTACATATCGTTATACGTTATATCCTATATGTAGATATCGTTATACGTTATATCCTATATCTACATATCGTTATACGTTGTATCCTATATCTACAAATCGTTATACGTTATATCCTACGTCTACATATCGTTATACGTTATATACAATATGTAGATATCGTTATACGTTATATCCTATATCTACATATCGTTATACGTTATAGCCTACATCTACATATCGTTATACGTTATATCCTATATGTAGATAACGTTATACGTTATATCCTACGTCTACATATCGTTATACGTTATATCCTACATCTACATATCGTTATACGTTATATCCTATATGTAGATAACGTTATACGTTATATCCTACGTCTACATATCGTTATACGTTATATCCTATATGTAGATACCGTTATACGTTATATACTATATCTACATATCGTTATACGTCATATCCTATATCTACGTATCGTTATACGTTATATCCTATACCTACATACCGTTATACGTTGTATCCTATATCTACGTATCGTTATACGTTATATCCTATATGTAGATAACGTTATACGTTATATCCTACGTCTAGATATCGTTATACGTTATATCCTATATGTGGATAACGTTATACGTTATATCCTATATCTACATATCGTTATACGTTATATCCTATATCTACGTCTCGTTATACGTTATATCCTATATGTAGATAACGTTATACGTTATATCCTTCGTCTACATATCGTTATACGTTATATCCTATATGTAGATATCGTTATACGTTATATACTATATCTACATATCGTTATACGTCATATCCTATATCTACGTATCGTTATACGTTATATCCCATACCTACGTACCGTTATACGTTGTATCCTATATCTACGTATCGTTATACGTTATATTCTATATGTAGATGTGGATATACGCTATATCCTTCATCTACATATCGTTACACGTTGTATCCTACATCTACATATCGTTATACGTTATATCCTATATGTAGATAACGTTATACGTTATATCCTATATGTAGATATCGTTATACGTTATATCCTATATCTACGTATCGTTATACGTTATATCCTATATGTAGATAACGTTATACGTTATATCCTACGTCTACATATCGTTATACGTTATATCCTATATGTAGATATCGTTATACGTTATATACTATCTCTACATATCGTTATACGTCATATCCTATATCTACGTATCGTTATACGTTATATCCTACACCTACATACCGCTATACGTTGTATCCTATATCTACGTATCGTTATACGTTATATCCTATATGTAGATAACGTTATACGTTATATCCTACGTCTACATATCGTTATACGTTATATCCTATATGTAGATATCGTTATACGTTATATCCTATATCTACGTATCGTTATACGTTATATCCTATATGTAGATAACGTTATACGTTATATCCTACGTCTACATATCGTTATACGTTATATACTATATCTACATATCGTTATACGTTATATCCTATATGTAGATATCGTTATACGTTATATCCTATATCTACATATCGTTATACGTTATATCCTATATCTACATATCGTTATACGTTATATCCTATATGTAGATAACGTTTTACGTTATATACTATATCTACGTACCGTTATACGTTATATCCTATATCTACATATCGTTATACGTTATATCCTATATCTACATATCGTTATACGTTGTATCCTATATCTACATATCGTTATACGTTATATCGTATATTTAGATAACGTTATACGTTATATCCTACGTCTACATATCGTTATACGTTATATACAATATGTAGATATCGTTATACGTTATATCCTATATCTACATATCGTTATACGTTGTATACTATATCTACGTATCGTTATACGTTATATCCTATATGTAGATAACGTTATACGTTATATCCTACATCTACATATCGTTATACGTTATATCCTATATCTACGAACCGTTGTACGTTATATCCTATGTCTACATATCGTTATACGTTATATCCTATATCTACATATCGTTATACATTATATCCTATATGTAGATAACGTTATACGTTATATCCAACGTCTACATATCGTTATACGTTATATTCTATTTGTAGATGTCGTTATACGCTATATCCTACATCTACATATCGTTATACGTTATATCCTACATCTACATATCGTTATACGTTATATCCTATATGTAGATATCGTTTTACGTTATATCCTATATCTACGTATCGTTATACGTTATATACAATATGTAGATATCGTTATACGTTATATCCTATATCTACATATCGTTATACGTTGTATACTATATCTACGTATCGTTATACGTTATATCCTATATGTAGATAACGTTATACGTTATATCCTACGTCTACATATCGTTATACGTTATATCCTATATGTAGATATCGTTATACGATATATCCTATATCTACGTATCGTTATACGTTATATTCTATATGTAGATGTCGTTATACGCTATATCCTTCATCTACATATCGTTACACGTTATATCCTACATCTACATATCGTTATACGTTATATCCTATATTTAGATAACGTTATACGTTATATCCTACGTCTACATATCGTTATACGTTATATCCTACATCTACATATCGTTATACGTTATATCCTATATGTAGATAACGTTATACGTTATATCCTACGTCTACATATCGTTATACGTTATATCCTATATGTGGATAACGTTATACGTTATATCCTATATGTACGTATCGTTATACGTTATATCCTATATCTACATATCGTTATACGTTATATCCTATATCTACGTATCGTTATACGTTATATCCTATATGAAGATAACGTTATACGTTATATCCTACGTCTACATATCGTTATACGTTATATCCTATATGTAGATATCGTTATACGTTATATCCTATATCTACGTATCGTTATACGTTATATCCTATATGTAGATAACGTTATACGTTATATCCTACGTCTACATATCGTTATACGTTATATCCTATATCTACATATCGTTATACGTTGTATCCTATATCTACATATCGTTATACGTTATATCGTATATTTAGATAACGTTATACGTTATATCCTACGTCTACATATCGTTATACGTTATATACAATATGTAGATATCGTTATACGTTATATCCTATATCTACATATCGTTATACGTTGTATACTATATCTACGTATCGTTATACGTTATATCCTATATGTAGATAACGTTATACGTTATATCCTACATCTACATATCGTTATACGTTATATCCTATATCTACGAACCGTTGTACGTTATATCCTATGTCTACATATCGTTATACGTTATATCCTATATCTACATATCGTTATACATTATATCCTATATGTAGATAACGTTATACGTTATATCCAACGTCTACATATCGTTATACGTTATATTCTATTTGTAGATGTCGTTATACGCTATATCCTACATCTACATATCGTTATACGTTATATCCTACATCTACATATCGTTATACGTTATATCCTATATGTAGATATCGTTTTACGTTATATCCTATATCTACGTATCGTTATACGTTATATACAATATGTAGATATCGTTATACGTTATATCCTATATCTACATATCGTTATACGTTGTATACTATATCTACGTATCGTTATACGTTATATCCTATATGTAGATAACGTTATACGTTATATCCTACGTCTACATATCGTTATACGTTATATCCTATATGTAGATATCGTTATACGATATATCCTATATCTACGTATCGTTATACGTTATATTCTATATGTAGATGTCGTTATACGCTATATCCTTCATCTACATATCGTTACACGTTATATCCTACATCTACATATCGTTATACGTTATATCCTATATTTAGATAACGTTATACGTTATATCCTACGTCTACATATCGTTATACGTTATATCCTACATCTACATATCGTTATACGTTATATCCTATATGTAGATAACGTTATACGTTATATCCTACGTCTACATATCGTTATACGTTATATCCTATATGTGGATAACGTTATACGTTATATCCTATATGTACGTATCGTTATACGTTATATCCTATATCTACATATCGTTATACGTTATATCCTATATCTACGTATCGTTATACGTTATATCCTATATGAAGATAACGTTATACGTTATATCCTACGTCTACATATCGTTATACGTTATATCCTATATGTAGATATCGTTATACGTTATATCCTATATCTACGTATCGTTATACGTTATATCCTATATGTAGATAACGTTATACGTTATATCCTACGTCTACATATCGTTATACGTTATATCCTATATCTACATATCGTTATACGTTATATCCTATATGTAGATAACGTTTTACGTTATATACTATATCTACGTATCGTTATACGTTATATCCTATATGTAGATAACGTTTTATGTTATATCCTATATCTACGTATCGTTATACGTTATATCCTATATGTAGATGTCGTTATACGTTATATCCTATATGTAGATAACGTTACACGTTATATCCTACATCTACATATCGTTATACGTTATATCCTATATCTACATACCGTTATACGTTGTATCCTATAACTACGTATCGTTATACGTTATATCCTATAAGTAGATAACGTTATACGTTATATCCTACATCTACATATCGTTATACGTTATATCCTATATCTACATATCGTTATACGTTATATCCTATATCTACGTATCGTTATACGTTATATCCTATATGTAGATGTCGTTATACGTTATATCCTATATGTAGATAACGTTATACGTTATATCCTACATCTACATATCGTTATACGTTATATCCTATATCTACATACTGTTATACGTTGTATCCTATATCTACGTATCGTTATACGTTATATCCTATATGTAGATAACGCTATACGTTATATCCTACATCTACATATCGTTATACGTTATATCCTATATCTACATATCGTTATACGTTATATCCTATATCTACGTATCGTTATACGTTATATCCTATATGTAGATAACGTTATACGTTATATCCTACGTCTACATATCGTTATACGTTATATCCTATATGTAGATAACGTTATACGTTATATCCTATATGTACGTATCGTTATACGTTATATCCTATATCTACATATCGTTATACGTTATATCCTACGTCTACATATCGTTATACGTTATATACAATATGTAGATATCGTTATACGTTATATCCTATATCTACATATCGTTATACGTTATAGCCTACATCTACATATCGTTATACGTTATATCCTATATGTAGATAACGTTATACGTTATATCCTACGTCTACATATCGTTATACGTTATATCCTACATCTACATATCGTTATACGTTATATCCTATATGTAGATAACGTTATACGTTATATCCTACGTCTACATATCGTTATACGTTATATCCTATATGTAGATACCGTTATACGTTATATACTATATCTACATATCGTTATACGTCATATCCTATATCTACGTATCGTTATACGTTATATCCCATACCTACGTACCGTTATACGTTGTATCCTATATCTACGTATCGTTATACGTTATATTCTATATGTAGATGTGGATATACGCTATATCCTTCATCTACATATCGTTACACGTTATATCCTACATCTACATATCGTTATACGTTATATCCTATATGTAGATAACGTTATACGTTATATCCTATATCTACATATCGTTATACGTTATAGCCTACATCTACATATCGTTATACGTTATATCCTATATGTAGATAACGTTATACGTTATATCCTACGTCTACATATCGTTATACGTTATATCCTACATCTACATATCGTTATACGTCATATCCTATATCTACGTATCGTTATACGTTATATCCCATACCTACGTACCGTTATACGTTGTATCCTATATCTACGTATCGTTATACGTTATATTCTATATGTAGATGTGGATATACGCTATATCCTTCATCTACATATCGTTACACGTTATATCCTACATCTACATATCGTTATACGTTATATCCTATATGTAGATAACGTTATACGTTATATCCTATATGTAGATATCGTTATACGTTATATCCTATATCTACGTATCGTTATACGTTATATCCTATATGTAGATAACGTTATACGTTATATCCTACGTCTACATATCGTTATACGTTATATCCTATATGTAGATATCGTTATACGTTATATACTATATCTACATATCGTTATACGTCATATCCTATATCTACGTATCGTTATACGTTATATCCTACACCTACATACCGCTATACGTTGTATCCTATATCTACGTATCGTTATACGTTATATCCTATATGTAGATAACGTTATACGTTATATCCTACGTCTACATATCGTTATACGTTATATCCTATATGTAGATATCGTTATACGTTATATCCTATATCTACGTATCGTTATACGTTATATCCTATATGTAGATAACGTTATACGTTATATCCTACGTCTACATATCGTTATACGTTATATCCTATATCTACATATCGTTATACGTTATATCCTATATGTAGATATCGTTATACGTTATATCCTATATCTACATATCGTTATACGTTATATCCTATATCTACATATCGTTATACGTTATATCCTATATGTAGATAACGTTTTACGTTATATACTATATCTACGTACCGTTATACGTTATATCCTATATCTACATATCGTTATACGTTATATCCTATATCTACATATCGTTATACGTTGTATCCTATATCTACATATCGTTATACGTTATATCGTATATTTAGATAACGTTATACGTTATATCCTACGTCTACATATCGTTATACGTTATATACAATATGTAGATGTCGTTATACGTTATATCGTATATTTAGATAACGTTATACGTTATATCCTACGTCTACATATCGTTATACGTTATATACAATATGTAGATGTCGTTATACGTTATATCCTATATCTACATATCGTTATACGTTGTATACTATATCTACGTATCGTTATACGTTATATCCTATATGTAGATAACGTTATACGTTATATCCTTCGTCTACATATCGTTATACGTTATATCCTATATGTAGATATCGTTATACGTTATATACTATATCTACATATCGTTATACGTCATATCCTATATCTACGTATCGTTATACGTTATATCCTATACCTACATACCGTTATACGTTGTATCCTATATCTACGTATCGTTATACGTTATATTCTATATGTAGATGTCGATATACGCTATATCCTTCATCTACATATCGTTACACGTTATATCCTACACCTACATATCGTTATACGTTATATCCTATATGTAGATAACGTCATACGTTATATCCTATGTCTACATATCGTTATACGTTATATCCTACATCTACATATCGTTATACGTTATATCCTATATGTAGATAACGTTATACGTTATATCCTACGTCTACATATCGTTATACGTTATATCCTATATGTAGATATCGTTATACGTTATATCCTATATCTACGTATCGTTATACGTTATATTCTATATGTAGATGTCGTTATACGCTATATCCTTCATCTACATATCGTTACACGTTATATCCTACATCTACATATCGTTATACGTTATATCCTATATGTAGATAACGTTATACGTTATATCCTACGTCTACATATCGTTATACGTTATATCCTACATCTACATATCGTTATACGTTATATCCCATATGTAGATAACGTTATACGTTATATCCTACGTCTACATATCGTTATACGTTATATCCTATATGTAGATATCGTTATACGTTATATACTATATCTACATATCGTTATACGTCATATCCTATATCTACGTATCGTTATACGTTATATCCTATATCTACATATCGTTATACGTTATATCCTATATCTACGTCTCGTTATACGTTATATCCTATATGTAGATAACGTTATACGTTATATCCTACGTCTACATATCGTTATACGTTATATCCTATATGTAGATATCGTTATACGATATATCCTATATCTACGTATCGTTATACGTTATATTCTATATGTAGATGTCGTTATACGCTATATCCTTCATCTATATATCGTTACACGTTATATCCTACATCTACATATCGTTATACGTTATATCCTATATTTAGATAACGTTATACGTTTTATCCTACGTCTACATATCGTTATACGTTATATCCTACATCTACATATCGTTATACGTTATATCCTATATGTAGATAACGTTATACGTTATATCCTACGTCTACATATCGTTATACGTTATATCCTATATGTGGATAACGTTATACGTTATATCCTATATGTACGTATCGTTATACGTTATATCCTATATCTACATATCGTTATACGTTATATCCTATATCTACGTATCGTTATACGTTATACCCTATATGAAGATAACGTTATACGTTATATCCTACGTCTACATATCGTTATACGTTATATCCTATATGTAGATATCGTTATACGTTATATCCTATATCTACGTATCGTTATACGTTATATCCTATATGTAGATAACGTTATACGTTATATCCTACGTCTACATATCGTTATACGTTATATCCTATATCTACATATCGTTATACGTTATATCCTATATGTAGATAACGTTTTACGTTATATACTATATCTACGTATCGTTATACGTTATATCCTATATGTAGATAACGTTTTACGTTATATCCTATATCTACGTATCGTTATACGTTATATCCTATATGTAGATGTCGTTATACGTTATATCCTATATGTAGATAACGTTACACGTTATATCCTACATCTACATATCGTTATACGTTATATCCTATATCTACATACCGTTATACGTTGTATCCTATAACTACGTATCGTTATACGTTATATCCTATATGTAGATAACGTTATACGTTATATCCTACATCTACATATCGTTATACGTTATATCCTATATCTACATATCGTTATACGTTATATCCTATATCTACGTATCGTTATACGTTATATCCTATATGTAGATGTCGTTATACGTTATATCCTATATGTAGATAACGTTATACGTTATATCCTACATCTACATATCGTTATACGTTATATCCTATATCTACATACTGTTATACGTTGTATCCTATATCTACGTATCGTTATACGTTATATCCTATATGTAGATAACGTTATACGTTATATCCTACATCTACATATCGTTATACGTTATATCCTATATCTACATATCGTTATACGTTATATCCTATATCTACGTATCGTTATACGTTATATCCTATATGTAGATAACGTTATACGTTATATCCTACGTCTACATATCGTTATACGTTATATCCTATATGTAGATAACGTTATACGTTATATCCTATATGTACGTATCGTTATACGTTATATCCTATATCTACATATCGTTATACGTTATATCCTATATCTACGTCTCGTTATACGTTATATCCTATATGTAGATAACGTTATACGTTATATCCTACGTCTACATATCGTTATACGTTATATCCTATATGTAGATATCGTTATACGTTATATCCTATATCTACGTATCGTTATACGTTATATTCTATATGTAGATGTCGTTATACGCTATATCCTTCATCTACATATCGTTACACGTTATATCCTACATCTACATATCGTTATACGTTATATCCTATATGTAGATAACGTTATACGTTATATCCTACGTCTACATATCGCTATACGTTATATCCTACATCTACATATCGTTATACGTTATATCCTATATGTAGATAACGTTATACGTTATATCCTACGTCTACATATCGTTATACGTTATATCCTATATGTAGATATCGTTATACGTTATATACTATATCTACATATCGTTATACGTCATATCCTATATCTACGTATCGTTATACGTTATATCCTACACCTACATACCGCTATACGTTGTATCCTATATCTACGTATCGTTATACGTTATATCCTAGATGTAGATAACGTTATACGTTATATCCTACGTCTACATATCGTTATACGTTATATCCTATATGTGGATAACGTTATACGTTATATCCTATATGTACGTATCGTTATACGTTATATCCTATATCTACATATCGTTATACGTTATATCCTATATCTACGTATCGTTATACGTTATATCCTATATGAAGATAACGTTATACGTTATATCCTACGTCTACATATCGTTATACGTTATATCCTATATGTAGAAATCGTTATACGTTATATCCTATATCTACGTATCGTTATACGTTATATCCTATATGTAGATAACGTTATACGTTATATCCTACGTCTACATATCGTTATACGTTATATCGTATATTTAGATAACGTTATACGTTATATCCTACGTCTACATATCGTTATACGTTATATCCTATATGTACGTATCGTTATACGTTATATCCTATATCTACATATCGTTATACGTTATATCCTATATCTACGTATCGTTATACGTTATATCCTATATGAAGATAACGTTATACGTTATATCCTACGTCTACATATCGTTATACGTTATATCCTATATCTACATATCGTTATACGTTATATCCTATATCTACATATCGTTATACGTTATATCCTATATGTAGATAACGTTTGACGTTATATACTATATCTACGTACCGTTATACGTTATATCCTATATCTACATATCGTTATACGTTATATCCTATATCTACATATCGTTATACGTTGTATCCTATATCTACATATCGTTATACGTTATATCGTATATTTAGATAACGTTATACGTTATATCCTACGTCTACATATCGTTATACGTTATATACAATATGTACATATCGTTATACGTTATATCCTATATCTACATATCGTTATACGTTGTATACTATATCTACGTATCGTTATACGTTATAACCTATATGTAGATAACGTGATACGTTATATCCTACATCTACAAATCGTTATACGTTATATCCTATATCTACGAATCGTTGTACGTTATATCCTATGTCTAGATATCGTTATACGTTATATCCTATATCTACATATCGTTATACGTTATATCCTATATGTAGATAACGTTATACGTTATATCCTACGTCTACATATCGTTATACGTTATATCCTACATCTACATATCGTTATACGTTATATCCTATATGTAGATAACGTTATACGTTATATCCTACGTCTACATATCGTTATACGTTATATCCTATATGTAGATATCGTTATACGTTATATACTATATCTACATATCGTTATACGTCATATCCTATATCTACGTATCGTTATACGTTATATCCTATATCTACATATCGTTATACGTTATATCCTATATCTACGTATCGTTATACGTTATATTCTATATGTAGATGTCGTTATACGCTATATCCTTCATCTACATATCGTTACACGTTATATCCTACATCTACATATCGTTATACGTTATATCCTATATGTAGATAACGTTATACGTTATATCCTACGTCTACATATCGTTATACGTTATATCCTACATCTACATATCGTTATACGTTATATCCTATATGTAGATAACGTTATACGTTACATCCTACGTATACATATCGTTATACGTTATATCCTATATGTAGATATCGTTATACGTTATATACTATATCTACATATCGTTATACGTCATATCCTATATCTACGTATCGTTATACGTTATATCCTATACCTACATACCGCTATACGTTGTATCCTATATCTACGTATCGTTATACGTTATATCCTATATGTAGATAACGTTATACGTTATATCCTACGTGTACATATCGTTATACGTTATATCCTATATGTGGATAACGTTATACGTTATATCCTATATGTACGTATCGTTATACGTTATATCCTATATCTACATATCGTTATACGTTATATCCTATATCTACGTATCGTTATACGTTATATCCTATATGAAGATAACGTTATACGTTATATCCTACGTCTACATATCGTTATACGTTATATCCAATATGTAGATATCGTTATACGTTATATCCTATATCTACGTATCGTTATACGTTATATCCTATATGTAGATAACGTTATACGTTATATCCTACATCTACAAATCGTTATACGTTATATCCTATATCTACGAATCGATGTACGTTATATCCTATGTCTACATATCGTTATACGCTATATCCTATATCTACATATCGTTATACGTTATATCCTATATGTAGATAACGTTATACGTTATATCCAACGTCTACATATCGTTATACGTTATATTCTATTTGTAGATGTCGTTATACGCTATATCCTACATCTACATATCGTTATACGTTATATCCTATATCTACGTATCGTTATACGTTATATCCTATACCTACATACCGTTATACGTTGTATCTTATATGTAGATATCGTTATACGTTATATCCAATATCTGCATATCGTTATACGTTATATCCTATATCTACGTATCGTTATACGTTATATCCTATATGTAGATAACGTTATACGTTATATCCTACGTCTGATTATCGTTATACGTTACATCCTATATGTAGATATCGTTATACGTTATATCCAACGTCTACATATCGTTATACGTTATATCCTATATGTAGATAACGTTATACGTTATATCCTACGTCTGATTATCGTTATACGTTATATCCTATATGTAGACATCGTTATACGTTATATCCAACGTCTACATATCGTTATACGTTATATCCTATATCTACGTATCGTTATACGTTATATCCTATACCTACATACCGTTATACGTTGTATCCTATATCTACGAATCGTTATACGTTATATTCTATATGTAGATGTCGATATACGCTATATCCTTCATCTACATATCGTTACACGTTATATCCTACATCTACATATCGTTATACGTTATATCCTATATGTAGATAACGTTATACGTTATATCCTACGTCTACATATCGTTATACGTTATATCCTACATCTACATATCGTTATACGTTATATCCTATATGTAGATAACGTTATACGTTATATCCTACGTCTGATTATCGTTATACGTTATATCCTATATGTAGATATCGTTATACGTTATATCCAACGTCTACATATCGTTATACGTTATATTCTATTTGTAGATGTCGTTATACGCTATATCCTACATCTACATATCGTTATACGTTATATCCTATATCTACGTATCGTTATACGTTATATCCTATACCTACATACCGTTATACGTTGTATCCTATATGTAGATATCGTTATACGTTATATCCAATATCTGCATATCGTTATACGTTATATCCTATATCTACGTATCGTTATACGTTATATCCTATATGTAGATAACGTTATACGTTATATCCTTCGTCTACATATCGTTATACGTTATATCCTATATGTAGATATCGTTATACGTTATATACTATATCTACATATCGTTATACGTCATATCCTATATCTACGTATCGTTATACGTTATATCCTATACCTACATACCGTTATACGTTGTATCCTATATCTACGTATCGTTATACGTTATATTCTATATGTAGATGTCGATATACGCTATATCCTTCATCTACATATCGTTACACGTTATATCCTACATCTACATATCGTTATACGTTATATCCTATATGTAGATATCGTTATACGTTATATACTATATCTACATATCGTTATACGTCATATCCTATATCTACGTATCGTTATACGTTATATCCTATATCTACGTCTCGTTATACGTTATATCCTATATGTAGATAACGTTATACGTTATATCCTTCGTCTACATATCGTTATACGTTATATCCTATATGTAGATATTGTTATACGTTGTATACTATATCTACATATCGTTATACGTCATATCCTATATCTACGTATCGTTATACGTTATATCCTATATCTACATATCGTTATACGTTATATCCTATATCTACGTCTCGTTATACGTTATATCCTATATGTAGATAACGTTATACGTTATATCCTTCGTCTACATATCGTTATACGTTATATCCTATATGTAGATATCGTTATACGTTGTATACTATATCTACATATCGTTATACGTCATATCCTATATCTACGTATCGTTATACGTTATATCCTATATCTACATATCGTTATACGTTATATCCTATATCTACGTCTCGTTATACGTTATATCCTATATGTAGATAACGTTATACGTTATATCCTACGTCTACATATCGTTATACGTTATATCCTATATGTAGATATCGTTATACGTTATATCCTATATCTACGTATCGTTATACGTTATATTCTATATGTAGATGTCGTTATACGCTATATCCTTCATCTACATATCGTTACACGTTATATCCTACATCTACATATCGTTATACGTTATATCCTATATGTAGATATCGTTATACGTTATATCCTATATCTACGTATCGTTATACGTTATATCCTATATGTAGATAACGTTATACGTTATATCCTACATCTACAAATCGTTATACGTTATACCCTATATCTACGAATCGTTGTACGTTATATCCTATGTCTACATATCGTTATACGCTATATCCTATATCTACATATCTTTATACGTTATATCCTATATGTAGATAACGTTATACGTTATATCCAACGTCTACATATCGTTATACGTTATATTCTATTTGTAGATGTCGTTATACGCTATATCCTACATCTACATATCGTTATACGTTATATCCTATATCTACGTATCGTTATACGTTATATCCTATACCTACATACCGTTATACGTTGTATCCTATATGTAGATATCGTTATACGTTATATCCAATATCTGCATATCGTTATACGTTATATCCTATATCTACGTATCGTTATACGTTATATCCTATATGTAGATAACGTTATACGTTATATCCTTCGTCTACATATCGTTATACGTTATATCCTATATGTGGATAACGTTATACGTTATATCCTATATCTACATATCGTTATACGTTATATCCTATATCTACGTCTCGTTATACGTTATATCCTATACCTACATACCGTTATACGTTGTATCCTATATCTACGTATCGTTATACGTTATATTCTATATGTAGATGTCGATATACGCTATATCCTTCATCTACATATCGTTACACGTTATATCCTACATCTACATATCGTTATACGTTATATCCTATATGTAGATAACGTTATACGTTATATCCTACGTCTACATATCGTTATACGTTATATCCTACATCTACATATCGTTATACGTTATATCCTATATGTAGATAACGTTATACGTTATATCCTACGTCTGATTATCGTTATACGTTATATCCTATATGTAGATATCGTTATACGTTATATCCAACGTCTACATATCGTTATACGTTATATTCTATTTGTAGATGTCATTATACGCTATATCCTACATCTACATATCGTTATACGTTATATCCTATATCTACGTATCGTTATACGTTATATCCTATACCTACATACCGTTATACGTTGTATCCTATATGTAGATATCGTTATACGTTATATCCAATATCTGCATATCGTTATACGTTATATCCTATATCTACGTATCGTTATACGTTATATCCTATATGTAGATAACGTTATACGTTATATCCTTCGTCTACATATCGTTATACGTTATATCCTATATGTAGATATCGTTATACGTTATATACTATATCTACATATCGTTATACGTCATATCCTATATCTACGTATCGTTATACGTTATATCCTATACCTACATACCGTTATACGTTGTATCCTATATCTACGTATCGTTATACGTTATATTCTATATGTAGATGTCGATATACGCTATATCCTTCATCTACATATCGTTACACGTTATATCCTACATCTACATATCGTTATACGTTATATCCTATATGTAGATATCGTTATACGTTATATACTATATCTACATATCGTTATACGTCATATCCTATATCTACGTATCGTTATACGTTATATCCTATACCTACATACCGCTATACGTTGTATCCTATATCTACGTATCGTTATACGTTATATCCTATATGTAGATAACGTTATACGTTATATCCTACGTCTACATATCGTTATACGTTATATCCTATATGTGGATAACGTTATACGTTATATCCTATATGTACGTATCGTTATACGTTATATCCTATATCTACATATCGTTATACGTTATATCCTATATCTACGTATCGTTATACGTTATATCCTATATGAAGATAACGTTATACGTTATATCCTACGTCTACATATCGTTATACGTTATATCCTATATGTAGATATCGTTATACGTTATATCCTATATCTACGTATCGTTATACGTTATATCCTATATGTAGATAACGTTATACGTTATATCCTACATCTACAAATCGTTATACGTTATACCCTATATCTACGAATCGTTGTACGTTATATCCTATGTCTACATATCGTTATACGCTATATCCTATATCTACATATCGTTATACGTTATATCCTATATGTAGATAACGTTATACGTTATATCCAACGTCTACATATCGTTATACGTTATATTCTATTTGTAGATGTCGTTATACGCTATATCCTACATCTACATATCGTTATACGTTATATCCTATATCTACGTATCGTTATACGTTATATCCTATACCTACATACCGTTATACGTTGTATCCTATATGTAGATATCGTTATACGTTATATCCAATATCTGCATATCGTTATACGTTATATCCTATATCTACGTATCGTTATACGTTATATCCTATATGTAGATAACGTTATACGTTATATCCTTCGTCTACATATCGTTATACGTTATATCCTATATGTAGATATCGTTATACGTTATATACTATATCTACATATCGTTATACGTAATATCCTATATCTACGTATCGTTATACGTTATATCCTATACCTACATACCGTTATACGTTGTATCCTATATCTACGTATCGTTATACGTTATATTCTATATGTAGATGTCGATATACGCTGTATCCTTCATCTACATATCGTTACACGTTATATCCTACATCTACATATCGTTATACGTTATATCCTATATGTAGATAACGTTATACGTTATATCCTACGTCTACGTATCGTTATACGTTATATCCTATATGTAGATATCGTTATACGTTGTATACTATATCTACATATCGTTATACGTCATATCCTATATCTACGTATCGTTATACGTTATATCCTATATCTACATATCGTTATACGTTATATCCTATATCTACGTCTCGTTATACGTTATATCCTATATGTAGATAACGTTATACGTTATATCCTACGTCTACATATCGTTATACGTTATATCCTATATGTAGATATCGTTATACGTTATATCCTATATCTACGTATCGTTATACGTTATATTCTATATGTAGATGTCGTTATACGCTATATCCTTCATCTACATATCGTTACACGTTATATCCTACATCTACATATCGTTATACGTTATATCCTATATGTAGATAACGTTATACGTTATATCCTACGTCTACATATCGTTATACGTTATATCCTATATGTGGATAACGTTATACGTTATATCCTATATCTACATATCGTTATACGTTATATCCTATATCTACGTCTCGTTAAACGTTATATCCTATATGTAGATAACGTTATACGTTATATCCTTCGTCTACATATCGTTATACGTTATATCCTATATGTAGATATCGTTATACGTTATATACTATATCTACATATCGTTATACGTCATATCCTATATCTACGTATCGTTATACGTTATATCCCATACCTACGTACCGTTATACGTTGTATCCTATATCTACGTATCGTTATACGTTATATTCTATATGTAGATGTGGATATACGCTATATCCTTCATCTACATATCGTTACACGTTATATCCTACATCTACATATCGTTATACGTTATATCCTATATGTAGATAACGTTATACGTTATATCCTATATGTAGATATCGTTATACGTTATATCCTATATCTACGTATCGTTATACGTTATATCCTATATGTAGATAACGTTATACGTTATATCCTACGTCTACATATCGTTATACGTTACATCCTATATGTAGATATCGTTATACGTTATATACTATATCTACATATCGTTATACGTCATATCCTATATCTACGTATCGTTATACGTTATATCCTACACCTACATACCGCTATACGTTGTATCCTATATCTACGTATCGTTATACGTTATATCCTATATGTAGATAACGTTATACGTTATATCCTACGTCTACATATCGTTATACGTTATATCCTATATGTAGATATCGTTATACGTTATATCCTATATCTACGTATCGTTATACGTTATATCCTATATGTAGATAACGTTATACGTTATATCCTACGTCTACATATCGTTATACGTTATATCCTATATCTACATATCGTTATACGTTATATCCTATATGTAGATATCGTTATACGTTATATCCTATATCTACATATCGTTATACGTTATATCCTATATCTACATATCGTTATACGTTATATCCTATATGTAGATAACGTTTTACGTTATATACTATATCTACGTACCGTTATACGTTATATCCTATATCTACATATCGTTATACGTTATATCCTATATCTACATATCGTTATAAGTTGTATCCTATATCTACATATCGTTATACGTTATATCGTATATTTAGATAACGTTATACGTTATATCCTACGTCTACATATCGTTATACGTTATATGCAATATGTAGATATCGTTATACGTTATATCCTATATCTACATATCGTTATACGTTGTATACTATATCTACGTATCGTTATACGTTATATCCTATATGTAGATAACGTTATACGTTATATCCTACATCTACATATCGTGATACGTTATATCCTATATCTACGAACCGTTGTACGTTATATCCTATGTCTACATATCGTTATACGTTATATCCTATATCTACATATCGTTATACGTTATATCCTATATCTACATATCGTTATACGTTGTATCCTATATCTACATATCGTTATACGTTATATCGTATATTTAGATAACGTTATACGTTATATCATACGTCTACATATCGTTATACGTTATAAACAATATGTAGATATCGTTATACGTTATATCCTATATCTACATATCGTTATACGTTGTATACTATATCTACGTATCGTTATACGTTATATCCTATATGTAGATAACGTTATACGTTATATCCTACATCTACATATCGTTATACGTTGTATCCTATATCTACATATCGTTATACGTTATATCGTATATTTAGATAACGTTATACGTTATATCCTACGTCTACATATCGTTATACGTTATATACAATATGTAGATATCGTTATACGTTATATCCTATATCTACATATCGTTATACGTTGTATACTATATCTACATATCGTTATACGTTATATTCTATTTGTAGATGTCGTTATACGCTATATCCTACATCTACATATCGTTATACGTTATATCCTACATCTACATATCGTTATACGTTATATCCTATATGTAGATATCGTTTTACGTTATATCCTATATCTACGTATCGTTATACGATATATCCTATATGTAGATATCGTTATACGTTATATCCAATATCTGCATATCGTTATACGTTATATCCTATATCTACGTATCGTTATACGTTATATCCTATATGTAGATAACGTTATTCGTTATATCCTTCGTCTACATATCGTTATACGTTATATCCTATATGTAGATATCGTTATACGTTATATACTATATCTACATATCGTTATACGTCATATCCTATATCTACGTATCGTTATACGTTATATCCTATACCTACATACCGTTATACGTTGTATCCTATATCTACGTATCGTTATACGTTATATTCTATATGTAGATGTCGATATACGCTATATCCTTCATCTACATATCGTTACACGTTATATCCTACATCTACATATCGTTATACGTTATATCCTATATGTAGATAACGTTATACGTTATATCCTATATCTACATATCGATATACGTTATATCCTACATCTACATATCGTTATACGTTATATCCTATATGTAGATAACGTTATACGTTATATCCTACGTCTACATATCGTTATACGTTATATCCTATATGTAGATATCGTTATACGTTATATCCTATATCTACGTATCGCTATACGTTATATTCTATATGTAGATGTCGTTATACGCTATATCCTTCATCTACATATCGTTACACGTTATATCCTACATCTACATATCGTTATACGTTATATCCTATATGTAGATAACGTTATACGTTATATCCTACGTCTACATATCGTTATACGTTATATCCTACATCTACATATCGTTATACGTTATATCCCATATGTAGATAACGTTATACGTTATATCCTACGTCTACATATCGTTATACGTTATATCCTATATGTAGATATCGTTATACGTTATATACTATATCTACATATCGTTATACGTCATATCCTATATCTACGTATCGTTATACGTTATATCCTATATCTACATATCGTTATACGTTATATCCTATATCTACGTCTCGTTATACGTTATATCCTATATGTAGATAACGTTATACGTTATATCCTACGTCTACATATCGTTATACGTTATATCCTATATGTAGATATCGTTATACGTTATATCCTATATCTACGTATCGTTATACGTTATATTCTATATGTAGATGTCGTTATACGCTATATCCGTCATCTACATATCGTTACACGTTATATCCTACATCTACATATCGTTATACGTTATATCCTATATCTACGTATCGTTATACGTTATATCCTATATGAAGATAACGTTATACGTTATATCCTATATGAAGATAACGTTATACGTTATATCCTACGTCTACATATCGTTATACGTTATATCCTATATGTAGATATCGTTATACGTTATATCCTATATCTACGTATCGTTATACGTTATATCCTATATGTAGATAACGTTATACGTTATATCCTACGTCTACATATCGTTATACGTTATAAACAATATGTAGATATCGTTATACGTTATATCCTATATCTACATATCGTTATACGTTGTATACTATATCTACGTATCGTTATACGTTATATCCTATATGTAGATAACGTTATACGTTATATCCTACATCTACATATCGTTATACGTTGTATCCTATATCTACATATCGTTATACGTTATATCGTATATTTAGATAACGTTATACGTTATATCCTACGTCTACATATCGTTATACGTTATATACAATATGTAGATATCGTTATACGTTATATCCTATATCTACATATCGTTATACGTTGTATACTATATCTACATATCGTTATACGTTATATTCTATTTGTAGATGTCGTTATACGCTATATCCTACATCTACATATCGTTATACGTTATATCCTACATCTACATATCGTTATACGTTATATCCTATATGTAGATATCGTTTTACGTTATATCCTATATCTACGTATCGTTATACGATATATCCTATATGTAGATATCGTTATACGTTATATCCAATATCTGCATATCGTTATACGTTATATCCTATATCTACGTATCGTTATACGTTATATCCTATATGTAGATAACGTTATTCGTTATATCCTTCGTCTACATATCGTTATACGTTATATCCTATATGTAGATATCGTTATACGTTATATACTATATCTACATATCGTTATACGTCATATCCTATATCTACGTATCGTTATACGTTATATCCTATACCTACATACCGTTATACGTTGTATCCTATATCTACGTATCGTTATACGTTATATTCTATATGTAGATGTCGATATACGCTATATCCTTCATCTACATATCGTTACACGTTATATCCTACATCTACATATCGTTATACGTTATATCCTATATGTAGATAACGTTATACGTTATATCCTATATCTACATATCGATATACGTTATATCCTACATCTACATATCGTTATACGTTATATCCTATATGTAGATAACGTTATACGTTATATCCTACGTCTACATATCGTTATACGTTATATCCTATATGTAGATATCGTTATACGTTATATCCTATATCTACGTATCGCTATACGTTATATTCTATATGTAGATGTCGTTATACGCTATATCCTTCATCTACATATCGTTACACGTTATATCCTACATCTACATATCGTTATACGTTATATCCTATATGTAGATAACGTTATACGTTATATCCTACGTCTACATATCGTTATACGTTATATCCTACATCTACATATCGTTATACGTTATATCCCATATGTAGATAACGTTATACGTTATATCCTACGTCTACATATCGTTATACGTTATATCCTATATGTAGATATCGTTATACGTTATATACTATATCTACATATCGTTATACGTCATATCCTATATCTACGTATCGTTATACGTTATATCCTATATCTACATATCGTTATACGTTATATCCTATATCTACGTCTCGTTATACGTTATATCCTATATGTAGATAACGTTATACGTTATATCCTACGTCTACATATCGTTATACGTTATATCCTATATGTAGATATCGTTATACGTTATATCCTATATCTACGTATCGTTATACGTTATATTCTATATGTAGATGTCGTTATACGCTATATCCTTCATCTACATATCGTTACACGTTATATCCTACATCTACATATCGTTATACGTTATATCCTATATCTACGTATCGTTATACGTTATATCCTATATGAAGATAACGTTATACGTTATATCCTATATGAAGATAACGTTATACGTTATATCCTACGTCTACATATCGTTATACGTTATATCCTATATGTAGATATCGTTATACGTTATATCCTATATCTACGTATCGTTATACGTTATATCCTATATGTAGATAACGTTATACGTTATATCCTACGTCTACATATCGTTATACGTTATATCCTATATCTACATATCGTTATACGTTATATCCTATATGTAGATAACGTTTTACGTTATATACTATATCTACGTATCGTTATACGTTATATCCTATATGTAGATAACGTTTTACGTTATATCCTATATCTACGTATAGTTATACGTTATATCCTATATGTAGATGTCGTTATACGTTATATCCTATATGTAGATAACGTTACACGTTATATCCTACATCTACATATCGTTATACGTTATATCCTATATCTACATACCGTTATACGTTGTATCCTATAACTACGTATCGTTATACGTTATATCCTATATGTAGATAACGTTATACGTTATATCCTACATCTACATATCGTTATACGTTATATCCTATATCTACATATCGTTATACGTTATATCCTATATCTACGTATCGTTATACGTTATATCCTATATGTAGATGTCGTTATACGTTATATCCTATATATAGATAACGTTATACGTTATATCCTACATCTACATATCGTTATACGTTATATCCTATATCTACATACTGTTATACGTTGTATCCTATATCTACGTATCGTTATACGTTATATCCTATATGTAGATAACGTTATACGTTATATCCTACATCTACATATCGTTATACGTTATATCCTATATCTACATATCGTTATACGTTATATCCTATATCTACGTATCGTTATACGTTATATCCTATATGTAGATAACGTTATGCGTTATATCCTACGTCTACATATCGTTATACGTTATATCCTATATGTAGATAACGTTATACGTTATATCCTATATGTACGTATCGTTATACGTTATATCCTATATCTACATATCGTTATACGTTATATCCTATATCTACGTCTCGTTATACGTTATATCCTATATGTAGATAACGTTATACGTTATATCCTACGTCTACATATCGTTATACGTTATATCCTATATGTAGATATCGTTTTACGTTATATCCTATATCTACGTATCGTTATACGTTATATCCTACGTCTACATATCGTTATACGTTATATCCTATATGTGGATAACGTTATACGTTATATCCTATATGTACGTATCGTTATACGTTATATCCTATATGTAGATAACGTTATACGTTATATCCTATATGTACGTATCGTTATACGTTATATCCTATATCTACATATCGTTATACGTTATATCCTATATGTAGATAACGTTATACGTTATATCCTACGTCTACATATCGTTATACGTTATATCCTATATGTAGATATCGTTATACGTTATATACTATATGTAGATATCGTTATACGTTATATACTATATCTACATATCGTTATACGTCATATCCTATATCTACGTCTCGTTATACGTTATATCCTATATGTAGATAACGTTATACGTTATATCCTACATCTACATATCGTTATACGTTATATCCTATATCTACATACTGTTATACGTTGTATCCTATAACTACGTATCGTTATACGTTATATCCTATATGTAGATAACGTTATACGTTATATCCTACGTCTACATATCGTTATACGTTATATCCTATATGTAGATATCGTTATACGTTATATACTATATCTACATATCGTTATACGTCATATCCTATATCTACGTATCGTTATACGTTATATCCTACACCTACATACCGCTATACGTTGTATCCTATATCTACGTATCGTTATACGTTATATCCTATATGTAGATAACGTTATACGTTATATCCTACGTCTACATATCGTTATACGTTATATCCTATATGTGGATAACGTTATACGTTATATCCTACGTCTACATATCGTTATACGTTATATCCTACATCTACATATCGTTATACGTTATATCCTATATGTAGATAACGTTATACGTTATATCCTACGTCTACATATCGTTATACGTTATATCCTATATGTAGATATCGTTATACGTTATATACTATATCTACATATCGTTATATGTCATATCCTATATCTACGTATCGTTATACGTTATATCCTACACCTACATACCGCTATACGTTGTATCCTATATCTACGTATCGTTATACGTTATATCCTAGATGTAGATAACGTTATACGTTATATCCTACGTCTACATATCGTTATACGTTATATCCTATATGTGGATAACGTTATACGTTATATCCTATATGTACGTATCGTTATACGTTATATCCTATATCTACATATCGTTATACGTTATATCCTATATCTACGTATCGTTATACGTTATATCCTATATGAAGATAACGTTATACGTTATATCCTACGTCTACATATCGTTATACGTTATATCCTATATGTAGAAATCGTTATACGTTATATCCTATATCTACGTATCGTTATACGTTATATCCTATATGTAGATAACGTTATACGTTATATCCTACGTCTACATATCGTTATACGTTATATCCTACATCAACATATCGTTATACGTTATATCCCATATGTAGATAACGTTATACGTTATATCCTACGTCTACATATCGTTATACGTTATATCCTATATGTAGATATCGTTATACGTTATATACTATATCTACATATCGTTATACGTCATATCCTATATCTACGTATCGTTATACGTTATATCCTATATCTACATATCGTTATACGTTATATCCTATATCTACGTCTCGTTATACGTTATATCCTATATGTAGATAACGTTATACGTTATATCCTACGTCTACATATCGTTATACGTTATATCCTATATGTAGATATCGTTATACGTTATATCCTATATCTACGTATCGTTATACGTTATATTCTATATGTAGATGTCGTTATACGCTATATCCTTCATCTACATATCGTTACACGTTATATCCTACATCTACATATCGTTATACGTTATATCCTATATTTAGATAACGTTATACGTTATATCCTACGTCTACATATCGTTATACGTTATATCCTACATCTACATATCGTTATACGTTATATCCTATATGTAGATAACGTTATACGTTATATCCTACGTCTACATATCGTTATACGTTATATCCTATATGTGGATAACGTTATACGTTATATCCTATCTGTACGTATCGTTATACGTTATATCCTATATCTACATATCGTTATACGTTATATCCTATATCTACGTATCGTTATACGTTATATCCTATATGAAGATAACGTTATACGTTATATCCTACGTCTACATATCGTTATACGTTATATCCTATATGTAGATACCGTTATACGTTATATCCTATATCTACGTATCGTTATACGTTATATCCTATATGTAGATAACGTTATACGTTATATCCTACGTCTACATATCGTTATACGTTATATCCTATATCTACATATCGTTATACGTTATATCCTATATGTAGATAACGTTTTACGTTATATACTATATCTACGTATCGTTATACGTTATATCCTATATGTAGATAACGTTTTACGTTATATCCTATATCTACGTATCGTTATACGTTATATCCTATATGTAGATGTCGTTATACGTTATATCCTATATGTAGATAACGTTACACGTTATATCCTACATCTACATATCGTTATACGTTATATCCTATATCTACATACCGTTATACGTTGTATCCTATAACTACGTATCGTTATACGTTATATCCTATATGTAGATAACGTTATACGTTATATCCTACATCTACATATCGTTATACGTTATATCCTATATCTACATATCGTTATACGTTATATCCTATATCTACGTATCGTTATACGTTATATCCTATATGTAGATGTCGTTATACGTTATATCCTATATGTAGATAACGTTATACGTTATATCCTACATCTACATATCGTTATACGTTATATCCTACATCTACATATCGTTATACGTTATATCCTATATCTACATATCGTTATACGTTATATCCTATATCTACGTATCGTTATACGTTATATCCTATATGTAGATAACGTTATACGTTATATTCTACGTCTACATATCGTTATACGTTATATCCTATATGTAGATAACGTTATACGTTATATCCTATATGTACGTATCGTTATACGTTATATCCTATATCTACATATCGTTATACGTTATATCCTATATCTACGTCTCGTTATACGTTATATCCTATATGTAGATAACGTTATACGTTATATCCTACGTCTACATATCGTTATACGTTATATCCTATATGTAGATATCGTTATACGTTATATCCTATATCTACGTATCGTTATACGTTATATCCTACGTCTACATATCGATATACGTTATATCCTATATGTGGATAACGTTATACGTTATATCCTATATGTACGTATCGTTATACGTTATATCCTATATGTAGATAACGTTATACGTTATATCCTACGTCTACATATCGTTATACGTTATATCCTACATCTACATATCGTTATACGTTATATCCTATATGTAGATAACGTTATACGTTATATCCTACGTCTACATATCGTTATACGTTATATCCTATATGTAGATATCGTTATACGTTATATACTATATCTACATATCGTTATACGCCATATCCTATATCTACGTATCGTTATACGTTATATCCTATATCTACATATCGTTATACGTTATATCCTATATCTACGTCTCGTTATACTATATATCCTATATGTAGATAACGTTATACGTTATATCCTACGTCTACATATCGTTATACGTTATATCCTATATGTAGATATCGTTATACGTTATATACTATATCTACATATCGTTATACGTCATATCCTATATCTACGTATCGTTATACGTTATATCCTACACCTACATACCGCTATACGTTGTATCCTATATCTACGTATCGTTATACGTTATATCCTATATGTAGATAACGTTATACGTTATATCCTACGTCTACATATCGTTATACGTTATATCCTATATGTGGATAACGTTATACGTTATATCCTACGTCTACATATCGTTATACGTTATATCCTACATCTACATATCGTTATACGTTATATCCTATATGTAGATAACGTTATACGTTATATCCTACGTCTACATATCGTTATACGTTATATCCTATATGTAGATATCGTTATACGTTATATACTATATCTACATATCGTTATACGTCATATCCTATATCTACGTATCGTTATACGTTATATCCTACACCTACATACCGCTATACGTTGTATCCTATATCTACGTATCGTTATACGTTATATCCTAGATGTAGATAACGTTATACGTTATATCCTACGTCTACATATCGTTATACGTTATATCCTATATGTGGATAACGTTATACGTTATATTCCTATATGTACGTATCGTTATACGTTACATCCTATATCTACATATCGTTATACGTTATATCCTATATCTACGTATCGTTATACGTTATATCCTATATGAAGATAACGTTATACGTTATATCCTACGTCTACATATCGTTATACGTTATATCCTATATGTAGAAATCGTTATAAGTTATATCCTATATCTACGTATCGTTATACGTTATATCCTATATGTAGATAACGTTATACGTTATATCCTACGTCTACATATCGTTATACGTTATATCGCATATTTAGATAACGTTATACGTTATATCCTACGTCTACATATCGTTATACGTTATATCCTATATGTACGTATCGTTATAAGTTATATCCTATATCTACATATCGTTATACGTTATATCCTATATCTACGTATCGTTATACGTTATATCCTATATGAAGATAACGTTATACGTTATATCCTACGTCTACATATCGTTATACGTTATATCCTATATCTACATATCGTTATACGTTATATCCTATATCTACATATCGTTATACGTTATATCCTATATGTAGATAACGTTTGACGTTATATACTATATCTACGTACCGTTATACGTTATATCCTATATCTACATATCGTTATACGTTATATCCTATATGTAGATATCGTTATACGTTATATACTATATCTACATATCGTTATACGTCATATCCTATATCTACGAATCGTTATACGTTATATCCTATATCTACATATCGTTATACGTTATATCCTATATCTACGTCTCGTTATACGTTATATCCTATATGTAGATAACGTTATACGTTATATCCTACGTCTACATATCGTTATACGTTATATCCTATATGTGGATATCGTTATACGTTATATCCTATATCTACGTATCGTTATACGTTATATTCTATATGTAGATGTCGTTATACGCTATATCCTTCATCTACATATCGTTACACGTTATATCCTACATCTACATATCGTTATACGTTATATCCTATATGTAGATAACGTTATACGTTATATCCTACGTCTACATATCGTTATACGTTATATCCTACATCTACATATCGTTATACGTTATATCCTATATGTAGATAACGTTATACGTTATATCCTACGTATACATATCGTTATACGTTATATCCTATATGTAGATATCGTTATACGTTATATACTATATCTACATATCGTTATACGTCATATCCTATATCTACGTATCGTTATACGTTATATCCTATACCTACATACCGCTATACGTTGTATCCTATATCTACGTATCGTTATACGTTATATCCTATATGTAGATAACGTTATACGTTATATCCTACGTCTACATATCGTTATACGTTATATCCTATAAGTAGATAACGTTATACGTTATATCCTACATCTACAAATCGTTATACGTTATATCCTATATCTACGAATCGTTGTACGTTATATCCTATGTCTACATATCGTTATACGCTATATCCTATATCTACATATCGTTATACGTTATATCCTATATGTAGATAACGTTATACGTTATATCCAACGTCTACATATCGTTATACGTTATATTCTATTTGTAGATGTCGTTATACGCTATATCCAACATCTACATATCGTTATACGTTATATCCTATATCTACGTATCGTTATACGTTATATCATATACCTACATACCGTTATACGTTGTATCCTATATGTAGATATCGTTATACGTTATATCCAATATCTGCATATCGTTATACGTTATATCCTATATCTACGTATCGTTATACGTTATATCCTATATGTAGATAACGTTATACGTTATATCCTACGTCTGATTATCGTCCTACGTTATATCCTATATGTAGATATCGTTATACGCTATATCCAACGTCTACATATCGTTATACGTTATATCCTATATGTAGATAACGTTATACGTTATATCCTACGTCTGATTATCGTTATACGTTATATCCTATATGTAGATATCGTTATACGTTATATCCAACGTCTACATATCGTTATACGTTATATCCTATATCTACGTATCGTTATACGTTATATCCTATACCTACATACCGTTATACGTTGTATCCTATATCTACGTATCGTTATACGTTATATTCTACATGTAGATGTCGATATACGCTATATCCTTCATCTACATATCGTTACACGTTATATCCTACATCTACATATCGTTATACGTTATATCCTATATGTAGATAACGTTATACGTTATATCCTACGTCTACATATCGTTATACGTTATATCCTACATCTACATATCGTTATACGTTATATCCTATATGTAGATAACGTTATACGTTATATCCTATGTCTGATTATCGTTATACGTTATATCCTATATGTAGATATCGTTATACGTTATATCCAACGTCTACATATCGTTATACGTTATATTCTATTTGTAGATGTCGTTATACGCTATATCCTACATCTACATATCGTTATACGTTATATCCTATATCTACGTATCGTTATACGTTATATCCTATACCTACATACCGTTATACGTTGTATCCTATATGTAGATATCGTTATACGTTATATCCAATATCTGCATATCGTTATACGTTATATCCTATATCTACGTATCGTTATACGTTATATCCTATATGTAGATAACGTTATACGTTATATCCTTCGTCTACATATCGTTATACGTTATATCCTATATGTAGATATCGTTATACGTTATATACTATATCTACATATCGTTATACGTCATATCCTATATCTACGTATCGTTATACGTTATATCCTATACCTACATACCGTTATACGTTGTATCCTATATCTACGTATCGTTATACGTTATATTCTATATGTAGATGTCGATATACGCTATATCCTTCATCTACATACCGTTACACGTTATATCCTACATCTACATATCGTTATACGTTATATCCTATATGTAGATATCGTTATACGTTATATACTATATCTACATATCGTTATACGTCATATCCTATATCTACGTATCGTTATACGTTATATCCTATACCTACATACCGCTATACGTTGTATCCTATATCTACGTATCGTTATACGTTATATCCTATATGTAGATAACGTTATACGTTATATCCTACGTCTACATATCGTTATACGTTATATCCTATATGTGGATAACGTTATACGTTATATCCTATATGTACGTATCGTTATACGTTATATCCTATATGAAGATAACGTTATACGTTATATCCTACGTCTACATATCGTTATACGTTATATCCAAATGTAGATATCGTTATACGTTATATCCTATATCTACGTATCGTTATACGCTATATCCTATATCTACATATCGTTATACGTTATATCCTATATGTAGATAACGTTATACGTTATATCCAACGTCTACATATCGTTATACGTTATATTCTATTTGTAGATGTCGTTATACGCTATATCCTACATCTACATATCGTTATACGTTATATCCTATATCTACGTATCGTTATACGTTATATCCTATACCTACATACCGTTATACGTTGTATCCTATATGTAGATATCGTTATACGTTATATCCAATATCTGCATATCGTTATACGTTATATCCTATATCTACGTATCGTTATACGTTATATCCTATATGTAGATAACGTTATACGTTATATCCTTCGTCTACATATCGTTATACGTTATATCCTATATGTAGATATCGTTATACGTTATATACTATATCTACATATCGTTATACGTCATATCCTATATCTACGTATCGTTATACGTTATATCCTACATCTACATATCGTTATACGTTATATCCTATATGTAGATAACGTTATACGTTATATCCTACGTCTACATATCGTTATACGTTATATCCTACATCTACATATCGTTATACGTTATATCCTATATGTAGATAACGTTATACGTTATATCCTACGTCTACATATCGTTATACGTTATATCCTATATGTAGATATCGTTATACGTTATATACTATATCTACATATCGTTATACGTCATATCCTATATCTACGTATCGTTATACGTTATATCCTATATCTACATATCGTTATACGTTATATCCTATATCTACGTCTCGTTATACGTTATATCCTATATGTAGATAACGTTATACGTTATATCCTACGTCTACATATCGTTATACGTTATATCCTATATGTAGATATCGTTATACGTTATATCCTATATCTACGTATCGTTATACGTTATATTCTATATGTAGATGTCGTTATACGCTATATCCTTCATCTACATATCGTTACACGTTATATCCTACATCTACATATCGTTATACGTTATATCCTATATGTAGATAACGTTATACGTTATATCCTACGTCTACATATCGTTATACGTTATATCCTACATCTACATATCGTTATACGTTATATCCTATATGTAGATAACGTTATACGTTATATCCTACGTCTACATATCGTTATACGTTATATCCTATATGTAGATATCGTTATACGTTATATACTATATCTACATATCGTTATACGTCATATCCTATATCTACGTATCGTTATACGTTATATCCTATATCTACATATCGTTATACGTCATATCCTATATCTACGTATCGTTATACGTTATATCCTATACCTACATACCGCTATACGTTGTTTCCTATATCTACGTATCGTTATACGTTATAGCCTATATGTAGATAACGTTATACGTTATATCCTACGTCTACATATCGTTATACGTTATATCCTATATGTGGATAACGTTATACGTTATATCCTATATGTACGTATCGTTATACGTTATATCCTATATCTACATATCGTTATACGTTGTATACTATATCTACGTATCGTTATACGTTATATCCTATATGTAGATAACGTTATACGTTATATCCTACATCTACAAATCGTTATACGTTATATCCTGTATCTACGAATCGTTGTACGTTATATCCTATGTCTACATATCGTTATACGTTATATCCTATATCTACATATCGTTATACGTTATATCCTATATGTAGATAACGTTATACGGTATATCCAACGTCTACATATCGTTATACGTTATATTCTATTTGTAGATGTCGTTATACGCTATATCGTACACCTACATATCGTTATACGTTATATCCTACATCTACGTATCGTTATACGTTATATCCAATATCTGCATATCGTTATACGTTATATCCTATATCTACGTATCGTTATACGTTATATCCTATATGTAGATAACGTTATACGTTATATCCTTCGTCTACATATCGTTATACGTTATATCCTATATGTAGATATCGTTATACGTTATATACTATATCTACATATCGTTATACGTCATATCCTATATCTACGTATCGTTATACGTTATATCCTATACCTACATACCGTTATACGTTGTATCCTATATCTACGTATCGTTATACGTTATATTCTATATGTAGAATTCGATATACGCTATATCCTTCATCTACATATCGTTACACGTTATATCCTACATCTACATATCGTTATACGTTATATCCTATATGTAGATAACGTTATACGTTATATCCTACGTCTACATATCGTTATACGTTATATCCTACATCTACATATCGTTATACGTTATATCCTATATGTAGATAACGTTATACGTTATATCCTACGTCTACATATCGTTATACGTTATATCCTATATGTAGATATCGTTATACGTTATATACTATATCTACATATCGTTATACGTCATATCCTATATCTACGTATCGTTATACGTTATATCCTATATCTACATATCGTTATACGTTATATCCTATATCTACGTCTCGTTATACGTTATATCCTATATGTAGATAACGTTATACGTTATATCCTACGTCTACATATCGTTATACGTTATATCCTATATGTAGATATCGTTATACGTTATATCCTATATCTACGTATCGTTATACGTTATATTCTATATGTAGATGTCGTTATACGCTATATCCTTCATCTACATATCGTTACACGTTATATCCTACATCTACATATCGTTATACGTTATATCCTATATGTAGATAACGTTATACGTTATATCCTACGTCTACATATCGTTATACGTTATATCCTACATCTACATATCGTTATACGTTATATCCTATATGTAGATAACGTTATACGTTATATCCTACGTCTACATATCGTTATACGTTATATCCTATATGTAGATATCGTTATACGTTATATACTATATCTACATATCGTTATACGTCATATCCTATATCTACGTATCGTTATACGTTATATCCTATATCTACATATCGTTATACGTTATATCCTATATCTACGTATCGTTATACGTTATATCCTATACCTACATACCGCTATACGTTGTTTCCTATATCTACGTATCGTTATACGTTATAGCCTATATGTAGATAACGTTATACGTTATATCCTACGTCTACATATCGTTATACGTTATATCCTATATGTGGATAACGTTATACGTTATATCCTATATGTACGTATCGTTATACGTTATATCCTATATCTACATATCGTTATACGTTATATCCTATATCTACGTATCGTTATACGTTATATCCTATATGAAGATAACGTTATACGTTATATCCTACGTCTACATATCGTTATACGTTATATCCTATATCTACATATGTTATACGTTATATCCTATATGTAGATATCGTTATACGTTATATCCTATATCTACATATCGTTATACGTTATATCCTATATCTACATATCGTTATACGTTATATCCTATATGTAGATAACGTTTTACGTTATATACTATATCTACGTACCGTTATACGTTATATCCTATATCTACATATCGTTATACGTTATATCCTATATCTAAATATCGTTATACGTTGTATCCTATATCTACATATCGTTATACGTTATATCGTATATTTAGATAACGTTATACGTTATATCCTACGTCTACATATCGTTATACGTTATATACAATATGTAGATATCGTTATACGTTATATCCTGTATCTACATATCGTTATACGTTGTATACTATATCTACGTATCGTTATACGTTATATCCTATATGTAGATAACGTTATACGTTATATCCTACATCTACAAATCGTTATACGTTATATCCTGTATCTACGAATCGTTGTACGTTATATCCTATGTCTACATATCGTTATACGTTATATCCTATATCTACATATCGTTATACGTTATATCCTATATGTAGATAACGTTATACGTTATATCCAACGTCTACATATCGTTATACGTTATATTCTATTTGTATATGTCGTTATACGCTATATCGTACATCTACATATCGTTATACGTTATATCCTACATCTACGTATCGTTATACGTTATATCCAATATCTGCATATCGTTATACGTTATATCCTATATCTACGTATCGTTATACGTTATATCCTATATGTAGATAACGTTATACGTTATATCCTTCGTCTACATATCGTTATACGTTATATCCTATATGTAGATATCGTTATACGTTATATACTATATCTACATATCGTTATACGTCATATCCTATATCTACGTATCGTTATACGTTATATCCTATACCTACATACCGTTATACGTTGTATCCTATATGTAGATAACGTTATACGTTATATCCTACGTCTACATATCGTTATACGTTATATCCTACATCTACATATCTTTATACGTTATATCCTATATGTAGATAACGTTATACGTTATATCCTACGTCTACATATCGTTATACGTTATATCCTATATGTAGATATCGTTATACGTTATATACTATATCTACATATCGTTATACGTCATATCCTATATCTACGTATCGTTATACGTTATATCCTATATCTACATATCGTTATACGTTATATCCTATATCTACGTCTCGTTATACGTTATATCCTATATGTAGATAACGTTATACGTTATATCCTACGTCTACATATCGTTATACGTTATATCCTATATGTAGATATCGTTATACGTTATATCCTATATCTACGTATCGTTATACGTTATATTCTATATGTAGATGTCGTTATACGCTATATCCTTCATCTACATATCCTTACACGTTATATCCTACATCTACATATCGTTATACGTTATATCCTATATGTAGATAACGTTATACGTTATATCCTACGTCTACATATCGTTATACGTTATATCCTATATGTACGTATCGTTATACGTTATATCCTATATCTACATATCGTTATACGTTATATCCTATATCCACATATGGATATACGTTATATCCTATATGTACGTATCGTTATACGTTATATGCTATACCTACATATCGTTATACGTTATATCCTATATCTACATATCGTTATACGTTATATCCTATATCTACATATCGTTATACGTTATATCCTATGTCTACATATCGTTATACGTTATATCCTATATCTACGTATCGTTATACGTTATATCCTATATGTAGATAACGTTATACGTTATATCCCATATGTAGATAACGTTTTACGTTATATCCTATATCCACATATCGATATACGTTACATCCTATATGTACGTATCGTTATACGTTATATCGTATATCTACGTATCGTTATACGTTATATCCTATATCTACGTATCGTTATACGTTATATCCTATATGTAGATAACGTTATACGTTATATCCTACGTCTTCATATCGTTATACGTGATATCCTATATGTAGATATCGTTATACGTTATATACTATATCTACATACCGTTATACGTTATACCCTATACCTACATACCGTTATACGTTATATCCTATATCTACATATCGTTATACGTTATATCCTATATGTAGAAAACGTTTTACGTTATATACTATATCTACGTATCGTTATACGTTATATCCTATACCTACATATCGTTATACGTTATATCCTATATCTACATATCGTTATACGTTATATCCTATATCTACATATCGTTATACGTTATATCCTATGTCTACATATCGTTATACGTTATATCCTATATCTACGAATCGTTATACGTTATATCCTATATCTACATATCGTTATACGTTATATCCCATATGTAGATAACGTTTTACGTTATATCCTATATCTACGTATCGTTATACGTTATATACTATGTCTACGTATCGTTATACGTTATATCCTATATCTACGTATCGTTATACGTTATAATGTATATGTAGATAACGTTATACGTTATATCCTACGTCTACATATCGTTATACGTTATATCCTATATGTAGATATCGTTATACGTTATATCCTATATCTACATATCGTTATACGTTATATCCTATATCTACGTATCCTTATACGTTATACCCTATACCTACATACCGTTATACGTTATACCCTATACCTACATACCGTTATACGTTATATCCTATATCTACATATCGTTATACGTTATATCCTATATCTACATATCGTTATACGTTGTATCCTATATCTACGTATCGTTATACGTTATATTCTATATGTAGATGTCGTTATACGCTATATCCTACATCTACATATCGTTATACGTTATATCCTACATCTACATATCGTTATACGTTATACCCTATACCTACATACCGTTATACGTTATATCCTATATCTACATATCGTTATACGTTATATCCTATATCTACATATCGTTATACGTTGTATCCTATATCTACGTATCGTTATACGTTATATTCTATATGTAGATGTCGTTATACGCTATATCCTACATCTACATATCGTTATACGTTATATCCTACATCTACATATCGTTATACGTTATATCCTATGTCTACATATCGTTATACGTTATATCCTATATCTACGAATCGTTATTCGTTATATCCTATATCTACATATCGTTATACGTTATATCCCATATGTAGATAACGTTATACGTTATATCCTACGTCTACATATCGTTATACGTTATATCCTATATGTAGATAACGTTATACGTTATATCCTATATGTAGATAACGTTATACGTTATATCCTATATGTACGTATCGTTATACGTTATATCCTATATCTACATATCGTTATACGTTATATCCAATATCTACGTCTCGTTATACGTTATATCCTATATGTAGATAACGTTATACGTTATATCCTTCGTCTACATATCGTTATACGTTATATCCTATATTTAGATATCGTTATACGTTATATACTATATCTACATATCGTTATACGTCATATCCTATATCTACGTATCGTTATACGTTATATCCTATACCTACATACCGTTATACGTTGTATCCTATATCTACGTATCGTTATACGTTATATTCTATATGTAGATGTGGATATACGCCATATCCTTCATCTACATATCGTTACACGTTATATCCTATATGTAGATATCGTTATACGTTATATACTATATCTACATATCGTTATACGTCATATCCTATATCTACGTATCGTTATACGTTATATCCTATACCTACATACCGCTATACGTTGTATCCTATATCTACGTATCGTTATACGTTATATCCTATATGTAGATAACGTTATACGTTAGATCCTACGTCTACATATCGTTATACGTTATATCCTATATGTAGATATCGTTATACGTTATATCCTATATCTACATATCGTTATACGTTATATCCTATATCTACATATCGTTATACGTTATATCCTATATGTAGATAACGTTTTACGTTATATACTATATCTACGTATCGTTATACGTTATATCCTATATCTACATATCGTTATACGTTATATCCTATATCTACATATCGTTATACGTTATATCCTATATCTACGAATCGTTATACGTTATATCCTATATCTACGTATCGTTATACGTTATATCCTATATGTAGATGTCGTTATACGTTATATCCTATATGTAGATAACGTTATACGTTATATCCTACATCTACATATCGTTATACGTTATATACTATATCTACATATCGTTATACGTTATATCCTATATCTACGTATCGTTATACGTTGTATCCTATATCTACGTATCGTTATACGTTATATTCTATATGTAGATGTGGATATACGCTATATCCTACATCTACATATCGTTATACGTTATATCCTACATCTACATATCGTTATACGTTATACCCTATACCTACATACCGTTATACGTTATATCCTATATCTACATATCGTTATACGTTATATCCAATATCTACGTCTCGTTATACGTTATATCCTATATGTAGATAACGTTATACGTTATATCCTTCGTCTACATATCGTTATACGTTATATCCTATATGTAGATATCGTTATACGTTATATACTATATCTACATATCGTTATACGTCATATCCTATATCTACGTATCGTTATACGTTATATCCTATACCTACATACCGTTATACGTTGTATCCTATATCTACGTATCGTTATACGTTATATTCTATATGTAGATGTGGATATACGCCATATCCTTCATCTACATATCGTTACACGTTATATCCTATATGTAGATATCGTTATACGTTATATACTATATCTACATATCGTTATACGTCATATCCTATATCTACGTATCGTTATACGTTATATCCTATACCTACATACCGCTATACGTTGTATCCTATATCTACGTATCGTTATACGTTATATCCTATATGTAGATAACGTTATACGTTAGATCCTACGTCTACATATCGTTATACGTTATATCCTATATGTAGATATCGTTATACGTTATATCCTATATCTACATATCGTTATACGTTATATCGTATATCTACATATCGTTATACGTTATATCCTATATGTAGATAACGTTTTACGTTATATACTATATCTACGTATCGTTATACGTTATATCCTATATCTACATATCGTTATACGTTATATCCTATATCTACATATCGTTATACGTTATATCCTATATCTACGAATCGTTATACGTTATATCCTATATCTACGTATCGTTATACGTTATATCCTATATGTAGATGTCGTTATACGTTATATCCTATATGTAGATAACGTTATACGTTATATCCTACATCTACATATCGTTATACGTTATATACTATATCTACATATCGTTATACGTCATATCCTATATCTACGTATCGTTATACGTTATATCCTATATCTACGTATCGTTATACGTTATATTCTATATGTAGATGTGGATATAGCGTATATCCTACATCTACATATCGTTATACGTTATATCCTACATCTACATATCGTTATACGTTATACCCTATACCTACATACCGTTATACGTTATATCCTATATCTACATATCGTTATACGTTATATCCTATATCTACATATCTTTATACGTTGTATCCTATATCTACGTATCGTTATACGTTATATTCTATATGTAGATGTCGTTATACGCTATATCCTACATCTACATATCGTTATACGTTATATCCTACATCTACATATCGTTATACGTTATATCCTATGTCTACATATCGTTATACGTTATATCCTATATCTACGAATCGTTATTCGTTATATCCTATATCTACATATCGTTATACGTTATATCCCATATGTAGATAACGTTTTACGTTATATCCTATATCTACGTATCGTTATACGTTATATAGTATGTCTACGTATCGTTATACGTTATATCCTATATCTACGTATCGTTATACGTTATAATGTATATGTAGATATCGTTATACGTTATATCCTACGTCTACATATCGTTATACGTTATATCCTATATGTAGTTATCGTTATACGTTATATCCTATATCTACATATCGTTATACGTTATATCCTATATCTACGTATCGTTATACGTTATACCCTATACCTACATACCGTTATACGTTATACCCTATACCTACATACCGTTATACGTTATATCCTATATCTACATATCGTTATACGTTATATCCTATATGTAGAAAACGTTTTACGTTATATACTATATCTACGTATCGTTATACGTTATATCCTATATCTACACATCGTTATACGTTATATCCTACATCTACATATCGTTATACGTTATACCCTATACCTACATACCGTTATACGTTATATCCTATATCTACATATCGTTATACGTTATATCCTATATCTACATATCGTTATACGTTGTATCCTATATCTACGTATCGTTATACGTTATATTCTATATGTAGATGTCGTTATACGCTATATCCTACATCTACATATCGTTATACGTTATATCCTACATCTACATATCGTTATACGTTATATCCTATGTCTACATATCGTTATACGTTATATCCTATATCTACGAATCGTTATTCGTTATATCCTATATCTACATATCGTTATACGTTATATCCCATATGTAGATAACGTTATACGTTATATCCTACGTCTACATATCGTTATACGTTATATCCTATATGTAGATAACGTTATACGTTATATCCTATATGTAGATAACGTTATACGTTATATCCTATATGTACGTATCGTTATACGTTATATCCTATATCTACATATCGTTATACGTTATATCCAATATCTACGTCTCGTTATACGTTATATCCTATATGTAGATAACGTTATACGTTATATCCTTCGTCTACATATCGTTATACGTTATATCCTATATTTAGATATCGTTATACGTTATATACTATATCTACATATCGTTATACGTCATATCCTATATCTACGTATCGTTATACGTTATATCCTATACCTACATACCGTTATACGTTGTATCCTATATCTACGTATCGTTATACGTTATATTCTATATGTAGATGTGGATATACGCCATATCCTTCATCTACATATCGTTACACGTTATATCCTATATGTAGATATCGTTATACGTTATATACTATATCTACATATCGTTATACGTCATATCCTATATCTACGTATCGTTATACGTTATATCCTATACCTACATACCGCTATACGTTGTATCCTATATCTACGTATCGTTATACGTTATATCCTATATGTAGATAACGTTATACGTTAGATCCTACGTCTACATATCGTTATACGTTATATCCTATATGTAGATATCGTTATACGTTATATCCTATATCTACATATCGTTATACGTTATATCGTATATCTACATATCGTTATACGTTATATCCTATATGTAGATAACGTTTTACGTTATATACTATATCTACGTATCGTTATACGTTATATCCTATATCTACATATCGTTATACGTTATATCCTATATCTACATATCGTTATACGTTATATCCTATATCTACGAATCGTTATACGTTATATCCTATATCTACGTATCGTTATACGTTATATCCTATATGTAGATGTCGTTATACGTTATATCCTATATGTAGATAACGTTATACGTTATATCCTACATCTACATATCGTTATACGTTATATACTATATCTACATATCGTTATACGTCATATCCTATATCTACGTATCGTTATACGTTGTATCCTATATCTACGTATCGTTATACGTTATATTCTATATGTAGATGTGGATATACGCTATATCCTACATCTACATATCGTTATACGTTATATCCTACATCTACATATCGTTATACGTTATACCCTATACCTACATACCGTTATACGTTATATCCTATATCTACATATCGTTATACGTTATATCCAATATCTACGTCTCGTTATACGTTATATCCTATATGTAGATAACGTTATACGTTATATCCTTCGTCTACATATCGTTATACGTTATATCCTATATGTAGATATCGTTATACGTTATATACTATATCTACATATCGTTATACGTCATATCCTATATCTACGTATCGTTATACGTTATATCCTATACCTACATACCGTTATACGTTGTATCCTATATCTACGTATCGTTATACGTTATATTCTATATGTAGATGTGGATATACGCCATATCCTTCATCTACATATCGTTACACGTTATATCCTATATGTAGATATCGTTATACGTTATATACTATATCTACATATCGTTATACGTCATATCCTATATCTACGTATCGTTATACGTTATATCCTATACCTACATACCGCTATACGTTGTATCCTATATCTACGTATCGTTATACGTTATATCCTATATGTAGATAACGTTATACGTTAGATCCTACGTCTACATATCGTTATACGTTATATCCTATATGTAGATATCGTTATACGTTATATCCTATATCTACATATCGTTATACGTTATATCGTATATCTACATATCGTTATACGTTATATCCTATATGTAGATAACGTTTTACGTTATATACTATATCTACGTATCGTTATACGTTATATCCTATATCTACATATCGTTATACGTTATATCCTATATCTACATATCGTTATACGTTATATCCTATATCTACGAATCGTTATACGTTATATCCTATATCTACGTATCGTTATACGTTATATCCTATATGTAGATGTCGTTATACGTTATATCCTATATGTAGATAACGTTATACGTTATATCCTACATCTACATATCGTTATACGTTATATACTATATCTACATATCGTTATACGTCATATCCTATATCTACGTATCGTTATACGTTGTATCCTATATCTACGTATCGTTATACGTTATATTCTATATGTAGATGTGGATATACGCTATATCCTACATCTACATATCGTTATACGTTATATCCTACATCTACATATCGTTATACGTTATACCCTATACCTACATACCGTTATACGTTATATCCTATATCTACATATCGTTATACGTTATATCCTATATCTACATATCTTTATACGTTGTATCCTATATCTACGTATCGTTATACGTTATATTCTATATGTAGATGTCGTTATACGCTATATCCTACATCTACATATCGTTATACGTTATATCCTACATCTACATATCGTTATACGTTATATCCTATGTCTACATATCGTTATACGTTGTATCCTATATCTACGAATCGTTATTCGTTATATCCTATATCTACATATCGTTATACGTTATATCCCATATGTAGATAACGTTTTACGTTATATCCTATATCTACGTATCGTTATACGTTATATAGTATGTCTACGTATCGTTATACGTTATATCCTATATCTACGTATCGTTATACGTTATAATGTATATGTAGATATCGTTATACGTTATATCCTACGTCTACATATCGTTATACGTTATATCCTATATGTAGTTATCGTTATACGTTATATCCTATATCTACATATCGTTATACGTTGTATCCTATATCTACGTATCGTTATACGTTATATTCTATATGTAGATGTCGTTATACGCTATATCCTACATCTACATATCGTTATACGTTATATCCTACATCTACATATCGTTATACGTTATATCCTATGTCTACATATCGTTATACGTTATATCCTATATCTACGAATCGTTATTCGTTATATCCTATATCTACATATCGTTATACGTTATATCCCATATGTAGATAACGTTATACGTTATATCCTACGTCTACATATCGTTATACGTTATATCCTATATGTAGATAACGTTATACGTTATATCCTATATGTAGATAACGTTATACGTTATATCCTATATGTACGTATCGTTATACGTTATATCCTATATCTACATATCGTTATACGTTATATCCAATATCTACGTCTCGTTATACGTTATATCCTATATGTAGATAACGTTATACGTTATATCCTTCGTCTACATATCGTTATACGTTATATCCTATATTTAGATATCGTTATACGTTATATACTATATCTACATATCGTTATACGTCATATCCTATATCTACGTATCGTTATACGTTATATCCTATACCTACATACCGTTATACGTTGTATCCTATATCTACGTATCGTTATACGTTATATTCTATATGTAGATGTGGATATACGCCATATCCTTCATCTACATATCGTTACACGTTATATCCTATATGTAGATATCGTTATACGTTATATACTATATCTACATATCGTTATACGTCATATCCTATATCTACGTATCGTTATACGTTATATCCTATACCTACATACCGCTATACGTTGTATCCTATATCTACGTATCGTTATACGTTATATCCTATATGTAGATAACGTTATACGTTAGATCCTACGTCTACATATCGTTATACGTTATATCCTATATGTAGATATCGTTATACGTTATATCCTATATCTACATATCGTTATACGTTATATCGTATATCTACATATCGTTATACGTTATATCCTATATGTAGATAACGTTTTACGTTATATACTATATCTACGTATCGTTATACGTTATATCCTATATCTACATATCGTTATACGTTATATCCTATATCTACATATCGTTATACGTTATATCCTATATCTACGAATCGTTATACGTTATATCCTATATCTACGTATCGTTATACGTTATATCCTATATGTAGATGTCGTTATACGTTATATCCTATATGTAGATAACGTTATACGTTATATCCTACATCTACATATCGTTATACGTTATATACTATATCTACATATCGTTATACGTCATATCCTATATCTACGTATCGTTATACGTTGTATCCTATATCTACGTATCGTTATACGTTATATTCTATATGTAGATGTGGATATACGCTATATCCTACATCTACATATCGTTATACGTTATATCCTACATCTACATATCGTTATACGTTATACCCTATACCTACATACCGTTATACGTTATATCCTATATCTACATATCGTTATACGTTATATCCAATATCTACGTCTCGTTATACGTTATATCCTATATGTAGATAACGTTATACGTTATATCCTTCGTCTACATATCGTTATACGTTATATCCTATATGTAGATATCGTTATACGTTATATACTATATCTACATATCGTTATACGTCATATCCTATATCTACGTATCGTTATACGTTATATCCTATACCTACATACCGTTATACGTTGTATCCTATATCTACGTATCGTTATACGTTATATTCTATATGTAGATGTGGATATACGCCATATCCTTCATCTACATATCGTTACACGTTATATCCTATATGTAGATATCGTTATACGTTATATACTATATCTACATATCGTTATACGTCATATCCTATATCTACGTATCGTTATACGTTATATCCTATACCTACATACCGCTATACGTTGTATCCTATATCTACGTATCGTTATACGTTATATCCTATATGTAGATAACGTTATACGTTAGATCCTACGTCTACATATCGTTATACGTTATATCCTATATGTAGATATCGTTATACGTTATATCCTATATCTACATATCGTTATACGTTATATCGTATATCTACATATCGTTATACGTTATATCCTATATGTAGATAACGTTTTACGTTATATACTATATCTACGTATCGTTATACGTTATATCCTATATCTACATATCGTTATACGTTATATCCTATATCTACATATCGTTATACGTTATATCCTATATCTACGAATCGTTATACGTTATATCCTATATCTACGTATCGTTATACGTTATATCCTATATGTAGATGTCGTTATACGTTATATCCTATATGTAGATAACGTTATACGTTATATCCTACATCTACATATCGTTATACGTTATATACTATATCTACATATCGTTATACGTCATATCCTATATCTACGTATCGTTATACGTTGTATCCTATATCTACGTATCGTTATACGTTATATTCTATATGTAGATGTGGATATACGCTATATCCTACATCTACATATCGTTATACGTTATATCCTACATCTACATATCGTTATACGTTATACCCTATACCTACATACCGTTATACGTTATATCCTATATTTACATATCGTTATACGTTATATCCTATATCTACATATCTTTATACGTTGTATCCTATATCTACGTATCGTTATACGTTATATTCTATATGTAGATGTCGTTATACGCTATATCCTACATCTACATATCGTTATACGTTATATCCTACATCTACATATCGTTATACGTTATATCCTATGTCTACATATCGTTATACGTTATATCCTATATCTACGAATCGTTATTCGTTATATCCTATATCTACATATCGTTATACGTTATATCCCATATGTAGATAACGTTTTACGTTATATCCTATATCTACGTATCGTTATACGTTATATAGTATGTCTACGTATCGTTATACGTTATATCCTATATCTACGTATCGTTATACGTTATAATGTATATGTAGATATCGTTATACGTTATATCCTACGTCTACATATCGTTATACGTTATATCCTATATGTAGTTATCGTTATACGTTATATCCTATATCTACATATCGTTATACGTTATATCCTATATCTACGTATCGTTATACGTTATACCCTATACCTACATACCGTTATACGTTATACCCTATACCTACATACCGTTATACGTTATATCCTATATCTACATATCGTTATACGTTATATCCTATATGTAGAAAACGTTTTACGTTATATACTATATCTACGTATCGTTATACGTTATATCCTATATCTACACATCGTTATACGTTATATCCTATATCTACATACCGTTATACGTTGTATCCTATATCTACGTATCGTTATACGTTATATTCTATATGTAGATGTCGTTATACGCTATATCCTACATCTACATATCGTTATACGTTATATCCTACATCTACATATCGTTATACGTTATATCCTATATGTAGATATCGTTTTACTTTATATCCTATATCTACATATCGTTATACGTTGTATCCTATATCTACATATCGTTACACGTTATATCCTATATGTAGATAACGTTATACGTTATATCCTACGTCTACATATCGTTATACGTTATATCCTATATGCAGAAAACGTTTTACGTTATATACTATATCTACGTATCGTTATACGTTATATCCTATATCTACACATCGTTATACGTTATATCCTATATCTACATATCGTTATACGTTATATCCTATATCTACGTATCGTTATACGTTATATCCTATATGTAGATAACGTTATACGTTAGATCCCATATGTAGATAACGTTTTACGTTATATCGTATATCCACATATCGATATACGTTATATCCTATATGTAGATAACGTTTTACGTTATATCCTATATCTACGTATCGTTATACATTATATCCTATATGTAGATGTCGTTATAAGTTATATCCTATATGTAGATAACGTTATTCGTTATATCCTACATCTACGTATCGTTATACGTTATATCCTATATCTACATACTGTTATACGTTGTATCCTATATCTACGTATCGTTATACGTTATATCCTATATGTAGATAACGTTATACGTTATATCCTACATCTACATATCGTTATACGTTATATCCTATATCTACATATCGTTATACGTTATATCCTATATCTACGTATCGTTATACGTTATATCCTATATGTAGATAACGTTATACGTTATATCCTACGTCTACATATCGTTATACGTTATATCCTATATCTACGAATCGTTATACGTTATATCCTATATCTACGTATCGTTATACGTTATATCCTATATGTAGATGTCGTTATACGTTATATCCTATATCTAGATAACGTTATACGTTATATCCTACATCTACATATCGTTATACGTTATATACTATATCTACATACTGTTTTACGTTATATCGTATATCCACATATCGATATACGTTATATCCTATATGTAGATAACGTTTTACGTTATATCCTATATCTACGTATCGTTATACGTTATATCCTATATGTAGATGTCGTTATAAGTTATATCCTATATGTAGATAACGTTATTCGTTATATCCTACATCTACGTATCGTTATACGTTATATCGTATATCTACATATCGTTATACGTTATATCCTATATGTAGATAACGTTTTACGTTATATACTATATCTACGTATCGTTATACGTTATATCCTATATCTACATATCGTTATACGTTATATCCTATATCTACATATCGTTATACGTTATATCCTATATCTACGAATCGTTATACGTTATATCCTATATCTACATATCGTTATACGTTATATCCTATATGTAGATAACGTTTTACGTTATATACTATATCTACGTATCGTTATACGTTATATCCTATATCTACATATCGTTATACGTTATATCCTATATCTACATATCGTTATACGTTATATCCTATATCTACGAATCGTTATACGTTATATCCTATATCTACGTATCGTTATACGTTATATCCTATATGTAGATGTCGTTATACGTTATATCCTATATGTAGATAACGTTATACGTTATATCCTACATCTACATATCGTTATACGTTATATACTATATCTACATATCGTTATACGTCATATCCTATATCTACGTATCGTTATACGTTGTATCCTATATCTACGTATCGTTATACGTTATATTCTATATGTAGATGTGGATATACGCTATATCCTACATCTACATATCGTTATACGTTATATCCTACATCTACATATCGTTATACGTTATACCCTATACCTACATACCGTTATACGTTATATCCTATATCTACATATCGTTATACGTTATATCCTATATCTACATATCTTTATACGTTGTATCCTATATCTACGTATCGTTATACGTTATATTCTATATGTAGATGTCGTTATACGCTATATCCTACATCTACATATCGTTATACGTTATATCCTACATCTACATATCGTTATACGTTATATCCTATGTCTACATATCGTTATACGTTATATCCTATATCTACGAATCGTTATTCGTTATATCCTATATCTACATATCGTTATACGTTATATCCCATATGTAGATAACGTTTTACGTTATATCCTATATCTACGTATCGTTATACGTTATATAGTATGTCTACGTATCGTTATACGTTATATCCTATATCTACGTATCGTTATACGTTATAATGTATATGTAGATATCGTTATACGTTATATCCTACGTCTACATATCGTTATACGTTATATCCTATATGTAGTTATCGTTATACGTTATATCCTATATCTACATATCGTTATACGTTATATCCTATATCTACGTATCGTTATACGTTATACCCTATACCTACATACCGTTATACGTTATACCCTATACCTACATACCGTTATACGTTATATCCTATATCTACATATCGTTATACGTTATATCCTATATGTAGAAAACGTTTTACGTTATATACTATATCTACGTATCGTTATACGTTATATCCTATATCTACACATCGTTATACGTTATATCCTATATCTACATACCGTTATACGTTGTATCCTATATCTACGTATCGTTATACGTTATATTCTATATGTAGATGTCGTTATACGCTATATCCTACATCTACATATCGTTATACGTTATATCCTACATCTACATATCGTTATACGTTATATCCTATATGTAGATATCGTTTTACTTTATATCCTATATCTACATATCGTTATACGTTGTATCCTATATCTACATATCGTTACACGTTATATCCTATATGTAGATAACGTTATACGTTATATCCTACGTCTACATATCGTTATACGTTATATCCTATATGCAGAAAACGTTTTACGTTATATACTATATCTACGTATCGTTATACGTTATATCCTATATCTACACATCGTTATACGTTATATCCTATATCTACATATCGTTATACGTTATATCCTATATCTACGTATCGTTATACGTTATATCCTATATGTAGATAACGTTATACGTTAGATCCCATATGTAGATAACGTTTTACGTTATATCGTATATCCACATATCGATATACGTTATATCCTATATGTAGATAACGTTTTACGTTATATCCTATATCTACGTATCGTTATACATTATATCCTATATGTAGATGTCGTTATAAGTTATATCCTATATGTAGATAACGTTATTCGTTATATCCTACATCTACGTATCGTTATACGTTATATCCTATATCTACATACTGTTATACGTTGTATCCTATATCTACGTATCGTTATACGTTATATCCTATATGTAGATAACGTTATACGTTATATCCTACATCTACATATCGTTATACGTTATATCCTATATCTACATATCGTTATACGTTATATCCTATATCTACGTATCGTTATACGTTATATCCTATATGTAGATAACGTTATACGTTATATCCTACGTCTACGTATCGTTATACGTTATATCCTATATGTAGATGTCGTTATAAGTTATATCCTATATGTAGATAACGTTATTCGTTATATCCTACATCTACGTATCGTTATACGTTATATCGTATATCTACATATCGTTATACGTTATATCCTATATGTAGATAACGTTTTACGTTATATACTATATCTACGTATCGTTATACGTTATATCCTATATCTACATATCGTTATACGTTATATCCTATATCTACTTATCGTTATACGTTATATCCTACATCTACATATCGTTATACGTTATATCCTATATGTAGATAACGTTATACGTTATATCCTACGTCTACGTATCGTTATACGTTATATCCTATATGTAGATATCGTTATACGTTATATACTATATCTACATATCGTTATACGTCATATCCTATGTCTACGTATCGTTATACGTTATATCCTATATGTAGATAACGTTATACGTTAGATCCTACGTCTACATATCGTTATACGTTATATCCTATATGTAGATATCGTTATACGTTATATCCTATATCTACATATCGTTATACGTTATATCGTATATCTACATATCGTTATACGTTATATCCTATATGTAGATAACGTTTTACGTTATATACTATATCTACGTATCGTTATACGTTATATCCTATATCTACATATCGTTATACGTTATATCCTATATCTACATATCGTTATACGTTATATCCTATATCTACGAATCGTTATACGTTATATCCTATATCTACGTATCGTTATACGTTATATCCTATATGTAGATGTCGTTATACGTTATATCCTATATGTAGATAACGTTATACGTTATATCCTACATCTACATATCGTTATACGTTATATACTATATCTACATACTGTTATACGTTGTATCCTATATCTACGTATCGTTATACGTTATATCCTATATGTAGATAACGTTACACGTTATATCCTACGTCTACATATCGTTATACGTTATATCCTATATGTAGATAACGTTATACGTTATATACTATATCTACATATCGTTATACGTCATATCCTATATCTACGTATCGTTATACGTTGTATCCTATATCTACGTATCGTTATACGTTATATTCTATATGTAGATGTGGATATACGCTATATCCTTCATCTACATATCGTTACACGTTATATCCTATATGTAGATATCGTTATACGTTATATACTATACCTACATACCGTTATACGTTGTATCCTATATCTACATATCGTTATACGTCATATCCTATATCTACGTATCGTTATACGTTATATCCTATACCTACATACCGTTATACGTTGTATCCTATATCTACGTATCGTTATACGTTATATCCTATACCTACATACCGCTATACGTTGTATCCTATATCTACGTATCGTTATACGTTATATCCTATATGTAGATAACGTTATACGTTAGATCCTACGTCTACATATCGTTATACGTTATATCCTATATGTAGATATCGTTATACGTTATATCCTATATCTACATATCGTTATACGTTATATCGTATATCTACATATCGTTATACGTTATATCCTATATGTAGATAACGTTTTACGTTATATACTATATCTACGTATCGTTATACGTTATATCCTATATCTACATATCGTTATACGTTATATCCTATATCTACATATCGTTATACGTTATATCCTATATCTACGAATCGTTATACGTTATATCCTATATCTACGTATCGTTATACGTTATATCCTATATGTAGATGTCGTTATACGTTATATCCTATATGTAGATAACGTTATACGTTATATCCTACATCTACATATCGTTATACGTTATATACTATATCTACATACTGTTATACGTTGTATCCTATATCTACGTATCGTTATACGTTATATCCTATATGTAGATAACGTTATACGTTATATCCTACGTCTACATATCGTTATACGTTATATCCTATATGTAGATAACGTTATACGTTATATACTATATCTACATATCGTTATACGTCATATCCTATATCTACGTATCGTTATACGTTATATCCTATACCTACATACCGTTATACGTTGTATCCTATATCTACGTATCGTTATACGTTATATTCTATATGTAGATGTGGATATACGCTATATCCTTCATCTACATATCGTTACACGTTATATCCTATATGTAGATATCGTTATACGTTATATACTATATCTACATATCGTTATACGTCATATCCTATATCTACGTATCGTTATACGTTATATCCTATACCTACATACCGCTATACGTTGTATCCTATATCTACGTATCGTTATACGTTATATCCTATATGTAGATAACGTTATACGTTATATCCTACATCTACAAATCGTTATACGTTATATCCTATATCTACGAATCGTTGTACGTTATATCCTATGTCTACATATCGTTATACGTTATGTCCTATATGTAAATATCGTTATACGTTATATCCTATATCTACGTATCGTTATACGTTATATTCTATATGTAGATGTCGTTATACGCTATATCCTTCATCTACATATCGTTACACGTTATATCCTACATCTACATATCGTTATACGTTATATCCTATATGTAGATAACGTTATACGTTATATCCTTCGTCTACATATCGTTATACGTTATATCCTATATGTAGATATCGTTATACGTTATATACTATATCTACATATCGTTATACGTCATATCCTATATCTACGTATCGTTATACGTTATATCCTATACCTACATACCGTTATACGTTGTATCCTATATCTACGTATCGTTATACGTTATATTCTATATGTAGATGTCGATATACGCTATATCCTTTATCTACATATCGTTACACGTTATATCCTACATCTACATATCGTTATACGTTCTATCCTATATGTAGATAACGTTATACGTTATATCCTACGTCTACATATCGTTATACGTTATATCCTACATCTACATATCGTTATACGTTATATCCTATATGTAGATAACGTTATACGTTATATCCTACGTCTACATATCGTTATACGTTATATCCTATATGTAGATATCGTTATACGTTATATACTATATCTACATATCGTTATACGTCATATCCTATATCTACGTATCGTTATACGTTATATCCTATATCTACATATCGTTATACGTTATATCCTATATCTACGTCTCGTTATACGTTATATCCTATATGTAGATAACGTTATACGTTATATCCTACGTCTACATATCGTTATACGTTATATCCTATATGTAGATATCGTTATACGTTATATCCTATATCTACGTATCGTTATACGTTATATTCTATATGTAGATGTCGTTATACGCTATATCCTTCATCTACATATCCTTACACGTTATATCCTACATCTACATATCGTTATACGTTATATCCTATATGTAGATAACGTTATACGTTATATCCTACGTCTACATATCGTTATACGTTATATCCTACATCTACATATCGTTATACGTTATATCCTATATGTAGATAACGTTATACGTTATATCCTACGTCTACATATCGTTATACGTTATATCCTATATGTAGATATCGTTATACGTTATATACTATATCTACATATCGTTATACGTCATATCCTATATCTACGTATCGTTATACGTTTTATCCTATACCTACATACCGCTATACGTTGTATCCTATATCTACGTATCGTTATATGTTATATCCTATATGTAGATAACGTTATACGTTATATCCTACGTCTACATATCGTTATACGTTATATCCTATATGTGGATAACGTTATACGTTATATCCTACGTCTACATATCGTTATACGTTATATCCTATATGTAGATATCGTTATACGTTATATACTATATCTACACATCGTTATACGTCATATCCTATATCTACGTATCGTTATACGTTATATCCTATACCTACATACCGCTATACGTTGTATCCTATGTCTACGTATCGTTATACGTTATATCCTATATGTAGATAACGTTATACGTTATATCCTACATCTACAAATCGTTATATTTTATATCCTATATCTACGAATCGTTGTACGTTATATCCTATGTCTACATATCGTTATACGTTATATCCTATATCTACATATCGTTATACGTTATATCCTATATGTAGATAACGTTATACGTTATATCCAACGTCTACATATCGTTATACGTTATATTCTATTTGTGGATGTCGTTATACGCTATATCCTACATCTACATATCGTTATACGTTATATCCTATATCTACGTATCGTTATACGTTATATCCTATACCTACATACCGTTATACGTTGTATCCTATATGTAGATATCGTTATACGTTATATCCAATATCTGCATATCGTTATACGTTATATCGTATATCTACATATCGTTATACGTTATATCCTATATGTAGATAACGTTTTACGTTATATACTATATCTACGTATCGTTATACGTTATATCCTATATCTACATATCGTTATATGTTATATCCTATATCTACATATGGATATACGTTATATCCTATATGTACGTATCGTTATACGTTATATGCTATACCTACATATCGTTATACGTTATATCCTATATCTACATATCGTTATACGTTATATCCTACATCTACATATCGTTATATGTTATATCCTATATGTAGATATCGTTATACGTTATATCCTATATCTACATATCGTTATACGTTATATCCTATACCTACATACCGTTATACGTTATATCCTATATCTACGTATCGTTATACGTTATATTCTATATGTAGATGTCGATATACGCTATATCCTTCATCTACATATCGTTACACGTTATATCCTACATCTACATATCGTTATATGTTATATCCTATATGTAGATATCGTTATACGTTATATACTATATCTACATATCGTTATACGTCATGTCCTATATCTACGTATCGTTATACGTTATATCCTATATCTACATATCGTTATACGTTATATCCTATATCTACGTCTCGTTATACGTTATATCCTATATGTAGATAACGTTATACGTTATATCCTACGTCTACATATCGTTATACGTTATATCCTATATGTAGATATCGTTATACGTTATATCCTATATCTACGTATCGTTATACGTTATATTCTATATGTAGATGTCGTTATACGCTATGTCCTTCATCTACATATCGTTACACGTTATATCCTACATCTACATATCGTTATACGTTATATCCTATATGTAGATAACGTTATACGTTATATCCTACGTCTACATATCGTTATACGTTATATCCTACATCTACATATCGTTATACGTTATATCCTACGTCTACATATCGTTATACGTTATATCCTATATGTAGATATCGTTATACGTTATATACTATATCTACATATCGTTATACGTCATATCCTATATCTACGTATCGTTATACGTTATATCCTATATGTAGATAACGTTATACGTTATATCCTACATCTACAAATCGTTATATTTTATATCCTATATCTACGAATCGTTGTACGTTATATCCTATGTCTACATATCGTTATACGTTATATCCTATATCTACATATCGTTATACGTTATATCCTATATGTAGATAACGTTATACGTTATATCCAACGTCTACATATCGTTATACGTTATATTCTATTTGTGGATGTCGTTATACGCTATATCCTACATCTACATATCGTTATACGTTATATCCTATATCTACGTATCGTTATACGTTATATCCTATACCTACATACCGTTATACGTTGTATCCTATATGTAGATATCGTTATACGTTATATCCAATATCTGCATATCGTTATACGTTATATCGTATATCTACATATCGTTATACGTTATATCCTATATGTAGATAACGTTTTACGTTATATACTATATCTACGTATCGTTATACGTTATATCCTATATCTACATATCGTTATATGTTATATCCTATATCTACATATGGATATACGTTATATCCTATATGTACGTATCGTTATACGTTATATGCTATACCTACATATCGTTATACGTTATATCCTATATCTACATATCGTTATACGTTATATCCTACATCTACATATCGTTATATGTTATATCCTATATGTAGATATCGTTATACGTTATATCCTATATCTACATATCGTTATACGTTATATCCTATACCTACATACCGTTATACGTTATATCCTATATCTACGTATCGTTATACGTTATATTCTATATGTAGATGTCGATATACGCTATATCCTTCATCTACATATCGTTACACGTTATATCCTACATCTACATATCGTTATATGTTATATCCTATATGTATATATCGTTATACGTTATATACTATATCTACATATCGTTATACGTCATGTCCTATATCTACGTATCGTTATACGTTATATCCTATATCTACATATCGTTATACGTTATATCCTATATCTACGTCTCGTTATACGTTATATCCTATATGTAGATAACGTTATACGTTATATCCTACGTCTACATATCGTTATACGTTATATCCTATATGTAGATATCGTTATACGTTATATCCTATATCTACGTATCGTTATACGTTATATTCTATATGTAGATGTCGTTATACGCTATGTCCTTCATCTACATATCGTTACACGTTATATCCTACATCTACATATCGTTATACGTTATATCCTATATGTAGATAACGTTATACGTTATATCCTACGTCTACATATCGTTATACGTTATATCCTACATCTACATATCGTTATACGTTATATCCTACGTCTACATATCGTTATACGTTATATCCTATATGTAGATATCGTTATACGTTATATACTATATCTACATATCGTTATACGTCATATCCTATATCTACGTATCGTTATACGTTATATCCTATACCTACATACCGCTATACGTTGTATCCTATATCTACGTATCGTTATACGTTATAACCTATATGTAGATAACGTTATACGTTATATCCTACGTCTACATATCGTTATACGTTATATACTATATCTACATATCGTTATACGTCATATCCTATATCTACGTATCGTTATACGTTATATCCTATACCTACATACCGCTATACGTTGTCTCCTATATCTACGTATCGTTATACGTTATAACCTATATGTAGATAACGTTATACGTTATATCCTACATCTACATATCGTTATACGTTATATCCTATATCTACATACCGTTATACGTTGTATCCTATATCTACGTATCGTTATACGTTATATCCTATATGTAGATAACGTTATACGTTATATCCTACATCTACATATCGTTATACGTTATATCCTATATCTACATATCGTTATACGTTATATCCTATATCTACGTATCGTTATACGTTATATCCTATATGTAGATGTCGTTATACGTTATATCCTATATGTAGATAACGTTATACGTTATATCCTACATCTACATATCGTTATACGTTATATCCTATATCTACATACTGTTATACGTTGTATCCTATATCTACGTATCGTTATACGTTATATCCTATATGTAGATAATGTTATACGTTATATCCTACATCTACATATCGTTATACGTTATATCCTATATCTACATATCGTTATACGTTATATCCTATATCTACGTATCGTTATACGTTATATCCTATATCTACATACTGTTATACGTTGTATCCTATATCTACGTCTCGTTATACGTTATATCCTATATGTAGATATCGTTATACGTTATATCCTATATCTACATATCGTTATACGTTATATCGTATATCTACATATCGTTATACGTTATATCCTATATGTAGATAACGTTTTACGTTATATACTATATCTACGTATCGTTATACGTTATATCCTATATCTACATATCGTTATATGTTATATCCTATATCTACATATCGTTATACGTTATATCCTATATCTACGTATCGTTATACGTTATATCCTATATCTACGTATCGTTATACGTTATATCCTATATGTAGATGTCGTTATACGTTATATCCAATGTCTGCATATCGTTATATGTTATATCGTATATCTACTTATCGTTATACGTTATATCCTATATCTACATATCGTTATACGTTATATCCCATATGTAGATAACGTTTTACGTTATATCCTATATCTACGTATCGTTATACGATGTATCCTATATGTAGATATCGTTATACGTTATATCCAATATCTGCATATCGTTATACGTTATATCCTACGTCTACAAATCGTTATACGTTATATGCTATATGTAGATATCGTTATACGTTATATCCTATATCTACGTATCGTTATACGTTATATCCTATATGTAGATAACGTTATACGTTATATCCCATATGTAGATAACTTTTTACGTTATATTCTATATCCACATATGGATATACGTTATATCCTATATGTACGTATCGTTATACGTTATATGCTATACCTACATATCGTTATACGTTATATCCTATATCTACATATCGTTATACGTTATATCCTATATCTACATATCGTTATACGTTATATTCTATGTCTACATATCGTTATACGTTATATCCTATATCTACGTATCGTTATACGTTATATCCTATATGTAGATAACGTTATACGTTATATCCCATATGTAGATAACGTTTTACGTTATATCCTATATCCACATATCGATATACGTTATATCCTATATGTACGTATCGTTATACGTTATATCCTATATGTACGTATCGTTATACGTTATATCCTATATCTACCTATCGTTATACGTTATATCCTATATGTAGATAACGTTATACGTTATATCCTATATGTAGATAACGTTATACGTTATATCCTACGTCTTCATATCGTTATACGTTATATCCTATATGTAGATATCGTTATACGTTATATACTATATCTACATATCGTTATACGTCATATCCTATATCTACGTATCGTTATACGTTATATCCTATACCTACATATCGTTATACGTTATATCCTATATCTACATATCGTTATACGTTATATCCTATATCTACATATCGTTATACGTTATATCCTATATCTACGTATCGTTATACGTTATATCCTATATGTAGATAACGTTATACGTTATATCCTACGTCTACATATCGTTATACGTTATATCCTATATGTAGATATCGTTATACGTTATATCCTATATCTACGTATCGTTATATGTTATATCCTATATGTAGATAACGTTATACGTTATATCCTACGTCTACATACCGTTATACGTTATATCCTATATGTAGATATCGTTATACGTTATATACTATATCTACATATCGTTATACGTTATATACTATATCTACATATCGTTATACGTCATATCCTATATCTACGTATCGTTATACGTTATATCCTATACCTACATACCGTTATACGTTGTATCCTATATCTACGTATCGTTATACGTTATATTCTATATGTAGATGTCGATATACGCTATATCCTTCATCTACATATCGTTACACGTTATATCCTACATCTACATATCGTTATATGTTATATCCTATATGTAGATATCGTTATACGTTATATACTATATCTACATATCGTTATACGTCATGTCCTATATCTACGTATCGTTATACGTTATATCCTATATCTACATATCGTTATACGTTATATCCTATATCTACGTCTCGTTATACGTTATATCCTATATGTAGATAACGTTATACGTTATATCCTACGTCTACATATCGTTATACGTTATATCCTATATGTAGATATCGTTATACGTTATATCCTATATCTACGTATCGTTATACGTTATATTCTATATGTAGATGTCGTTATACGCTATGTCCTTCATCTACATATCGTTACACGTTATATCCTACATCTACATATCGTTATACGTTATATCCTATATGTAGATAACGTTATACGTTATATCCTACGTCTACATATCGTTATACGTTATATCCTACATCTACATATCGTTATACGTTATATCCTACGTCTACATATCGTTATACGTTATATCCTATATGTAGATATCGTTATACGTTATATACTATATCTACATATCGTTATACGTCATATCCTATATCTACGTATCGTTATACGTTATATCCTATACCTACATACCGCTATACGTTGTATCCTATATCTACGTATCGTTATACGTTATAACCTATATGTAGATAACGTTATACGTTATATCCTACGTCTACATATCGTTATACGTTATATACTATATCTACATATCGTTATACGTCATATCCTATATCTACGTATCGTTATACGTTATATCCTATACCTACATACCGCTATACGTTGTCTCCTATATCTACGTATCGTTATACGTTATAACCTATATGTAGATAACGTTATACGTTATATCCTACATCTACATATCGTTATACGTTATATCCTATATCTACATACCGTTATACGTTGTATCCTATATCTACGTATCGTTATACGTTATATCCTATATGTAGATAACGTTATACGTTATATCCTACATCTACATATCGTTATACGTTATATCCTATATCTACATATCGTTATACGTTATATCCTATATCTACGTATCGTTATACGTTATATCCTATATGTAGATGTCGTTATACGTTATATCCTATATGTAGATAACGTTATACGTTATATCCTACATCTACATATCGTTATACGTTATATCCTATATCTACATACTGTTATACGTTGTATCCTATATCTACGTATCGTTATACGTTATATCCTATATGTAGATAATGTTATACGTTATATCCTACATCTACATATCGTTATACGTTATATCCTATATCTACATATCGTTATACGTTATATCCTATATCTACGTATCGTTATACGTTATATCCTATATCTACATACTGTTATACGTTGTATCCTATATCTACGTCTCGTTATACGTTATATCCTATATGTAGATATCGTTATACGTTATATCCTATATCTACATATCGTTATACGTTATATCGTATATCTACATATCGTTATACGTTATATCCTATATGTAGATAACGTTTTACGTTATATACTATATCTACGTATCGTTATACGTTATATCCTATATCTACATATCGTTATATGTTATATCCTATATCTACATATCGTTATACGTTATATCCTATATCTACGTATCGTTATACGTTATATCCTATATCTACGTATCGTTATACGTTATATCCTATATGTAGATGTCGTTATACGTTATATCCAATGTCTGCATATCGTTATATGTTATATCGTATATCTACTTATCGTTATACGTTATATCCTATATCTACATATCGTTATACGTTATATCCCATATGTAGATAACGTTTTACGTTATATCCTATATCTACGTATCGTTATACGATGTATCCTATATGTAGATATCGTTATACGTTATATCCAATATCTGCATATCGTTATACGTTATATCCTACGTCTACAAATCGTTATACGTTATATGCTATATGTAGATATCGTTATACGTTATATCCTATATCTACGTATCGTTATACGTTATATCCTATATGTAGATAACGTTATACGTTATATCCCATATGTAGATAACTTTTTACGTTATATTCTATATCCACATATGGATATACGTTATATCCTATATGTACGTATCGTTATACGTTATATGCTATACCTACATATCGTTATACGTTATATCCTATATCTACATATCGTTATACGTTATATCCTATATCTACATATCGTTATACGTTATATTCTATGTCTACATATCGTTATACGTTATATCCTATATCTACGTATCGTTATACGTTATATCCTATATGTAGATAACGTTATACGTTATATCCCATATGTAGATAACGTTTTACGTTATATCCTATATCCACATATCGATATACGTTATATCCTATATGTACGTATCGTTATACGTTATATCCTATATGTACGTATCGTTATACGTTATATCCTATATCTACCTATCGTTATACGTTATATCCTATATGTAGATAACGTTATACGTTATATCCTATATGTAGATAACGTTATACGTTATATCCTACGTCTTCATATCGTTATACGTTATATCCTATATGTAGATATCGTTATACGTTATATACTATATCTACATATCGTTATACGTCATATCCTATATCTACGTATCGTTATACGTTATATCCTATACCTACATATCGTTATACGTTATATCCTATATCTACATATCGTTATACGTTATATCCTATATCTACATATCGTTATACGTTATATCCTATATCTACGTATCGTTATACGTTATATCCTATATGTAGATAACGTTATACGTTATATCCTACGTCTACATATCGTTATACGTTATATCCTATATGTAGATATCGTTATACGTTATATCCTATATCTACGTATCGTTATATGTTATATCCTATATGTAGATAACGTTATACGTTATATCCTACGTCTACATACCGTTATACGTTATATCCTATATGTAGATATCGTTATACGTTATATACTATATCTACATATCGTTATACGTCATATCCTATATCTACGTATCGTTATACGTTATATCCTATACCTACATATCGTTATACGTCATATCCTATATCTACATATCGTTATACGTTATATCCTATATCTACATATCGTTATACGTTATATCCTATGTCTACATATCGATATACGTTATATCCTATATGTAGATAACGTTTTACGTTATATCCTATATCTACGTATCGTTATACGTTATATCCTATATGTAGATGTCGTTATACGTTATATCCAATATCTGCATATCGTTATACGTTATATCCTATGTCTACGTATCGTTATACGTTATATCCTATATCTACATATCGTTATACGTTATATCCTATATCTACATATCGTTATACGTTATATCCTATATCTACGTATCGTTATACGTTATATGCTATATGTAGATACTGTTATACGTTATATACTATATCTACATATCGTTATACGTTATATCCTATATCTACATATCGTTATACGTTATATCCTATATGCAGATAACGTTATACGTTATATCCCATATGTAGATAACGTTTTACGTTATATCCTATATCCACATATCGATATACGTTATATCCTATATCTACGTATCGTTATACGTTATATCCTATATCTACGCATCGTTATACGTTATATCCTACGTCTACATACCGTTATACGTTATATCCTATATGTAGATATCGTTATACGTTATATACTATATCTACATATCGTTATACGTCATATCCTATATCTACGTATCGTTATACGTTATATCCTATACCTACATATCGTTATACGTCATATCCTATATCTACATATCGTTATACGTTATATCCTATATCTACATATCGTTATACGTTATATCCTATGTCTACATATCGATATACGTTATATCCTATATGTAGATAACGTTTTACGTTATATCCTATATCTACGTATCGTTATACGTTATATCCTATATGTAGATGTCGTTATACGTTATATCCAATATCTGCATATCGTTATACGTTATATCCTATGTCTACGTATCGTTATACGTTATATCCTATATCTACATATCGTTATACGTTATATCCTATATCTACGTATCGTTATACGTTATATCCTATATGTAGATAAAGTTATACGTTATGTCCCATATGTAGATAACGTTTTACGTTATATCCTATATCCACATATTGATATACGTTATATCCTATATGTACGTATCGTTATACGTTATATCCTATATCTACGTATCGTTATACGTTATATCCTATATCTACGTATCGTTATACGTTATATCCTATATCTACGCATCGTTATACGTTATATCCTATATCTACGTATCGTTATACTTTATATCCTATATGTAGATAACGTTATACGTTATATCCTACGTCTTCATATCGTTATACGTTATATGCTATATGTAGATACTGTTATACGTTATATACTATATCTACATATCGTTATACGTTATATCCTATATCTACATATCGTTATACGTTATATCCTATATGCAGATAACGTTATACGTTATATCCCATATGTAGATAACGTTTTACGTTATATCCTATATCCACATATCGATATACGTTATATCCTATACCTACATATCGTTATACGTCATATCCTATATCTACATATCGTTATACGTTATATCCTATATCTACATATCGTTATACGTTATATCCTATGTCTACATATCGATATACGTTATATCCTATATGTAGATAACGTTTTACGTTATATCCTATATCTACGTATCGTTATACGTTATATCCTATATGTAGATGTCGTTATACGTTATATCCAATATCTGCATATCGTTATACGTTATATCCTATGTCTACGTATCGTTATACGTTATATCCTATATCTACATATCGTTATACGTTATATCCTATATCTACGTATCGTTATACGTTATATCCTATATGTAGATAAAGTTATACGTTATGTCCCATATGTAGATAACGTTTTACGTTATATCCTATATCCACATATTGATATACGTTATATCCTATATGTACGTATCGTTATACGTTATATCCTATATCTACGTATCGTTATACGTTATATCCTATATCTACGTATCGTTATACGTTATATCCTATATCTACGCATCGTTATACGTTATATCCTATATCTACGTATCGTTATACGTTATATCCTATATGTAGATAACGTTATACGTTATATCCTACGTCTTCATATCGTTATACGTTATATGCTATATGTAGATACTGTTATACGTTATATACTATATCTACATATCGTTATACGTTATATCCTATATCTACATATCGTTATACGTTATATCCTATATGCAGATAACGTTATACGTTATATCCCATATGTAGATAACGTTTTACGTTATATCCTATATCCACATATCGATATACGTTATATCCTATATCTACGTATCGTTATGCGTTATATCCTATATGTAGATGTCGTTATACGTTATATACTATATCTACATATCGTTATACGTCATATCGTATATCTACGTATCGTTATACGTTATATCCTATACCTACATATCGTTATACGTTATATCCTATATCTAAATATCGTTATACGTTATATCCTACATCTACGTATCGTTATACGTTATATCCTATATGTAGATAACGTTTTACGTTATATAGTATATCTACGTACCGTTATACGTTATATCCTATATCTTCATATCGTTATACGTTATATCCTATGTCTACATATCGATATACGTTATATCCTATATGTAGGTAACGTTTTACGTTATATCCTATATCTACGTATCGTTATACGTTATATCCTATATGTAGATGTCGTTATACGTTATATCCAATATCTGCATATCGTTATACGTTATATCCTATGTCTACGTATCGTTATACGTTATATCCTATATATACATATCGTTATACGTTATATCCTATATCTACATATCGTTATACGTTATATCCTATATCTACGTATCGTTATACGTTATATCCTATATGTAGATAAAGTTATACGTTATATCCCATATGTAGATAACGTTTTACGTTATATCCTATATCCACATATTGATATACGTTATATCCTATATGCACGTATCGTTATACGTTATATCCTATATCTACGTATCGTTATACGTTATATCCTATATCTACGTATCGTTATACGTAATACCCTATATGTAGATAACGTTATACGTTATGTCCTACGTCATCACATCGTTATACGTTATATCCTATATGTAGATATCGTTATACGTTATATACTATATCTACATATCGTTATACGTCATATCCTATATCTACGTATCGTTATACGTTATATCCTATACCTACATATCGTTATACGTTATATCCTATATCTACGTATCGTTATACGTTATATCCTATATGTAGATAACGTTATACGTTATATCCCATATGTAGATAACGTTTTACGTTATATCCTATATCCACATATCGATATACGTTATATCCTATATGTACGTATCGTTATACGTTATATCCTATATCTACGTATCGTTATACGTTATATCCTATATCTACGTATCGTTATACGTTATATCCTATATGTAGATAACGTTATACGTTATATCCTACGTCTTCATATCGTTATACGTTATATGCTATATGTAGATATCGTTATACGTTATATACTATATCTACATATCGTTATACGTTATATCCTATATCTACATATCGTTATACGTTATATCCTATATGTAGATAACGTTATACGTTATATCCCATATGTAGATAACGTTTTACGTTATATCCTATATCCACATATCGATATACGTTATATCCTATATGTAGATAACGTTTTACGTTATATCCTATATCTACGTATCGTTATACGTTATATCCTATATGTAGATATCGTTATACGTTATATACTATATCTACATATCGTTATACGTTATATCCTATATCTACATATCGTTATACGTTATATCCTATATGTAGATAACGTTATACGTTATATCCCATATGTAGATAACGTTTTACGTTATATCCTATATCCACATATCGATATACGTTATATCCTATATGTAGATAACGTTTTACGTTATATCCTATATCTACGTATCGTTATACGTTATATCCTATATGTAGATGTCGTTATACGTTATATCCTATATCTACGTATCGTTATACGTTATATCCTATATCTACGTATCGTTGTACGTTATATCCTATATCTACTTATCGTTATACGTTATATCCTATATCTACGTATCGTTATACGTTATATCCTATATGTAGATAACGTTATACGTTATATCCTACGTCTTCATATCGTTATACGTTATATGCTATATGTAGATACTGTTATACGTTATATACTATATCTACATATCGTTATACGTTATATCCTATATCTACATATCGTTATACGTTATATCCTATATGTAGATAACGTTATACGTTATATCCCATATGTAGATAACGTTTTACGTTATATCCTATATCCACATATCGATATACGTTATATCCTATATCTACGTATCGTTATACGTTATATCCTATATGTAGATGTCGTTATACGTTACATACTATATCTACATATCGTTATACGTCATATCCTATATCTACGTATCGTTATACGTTATATCCTATACCTACATATCGTTATACGTTATATCCTATATCTAAATATCGTTATACGTTATATCCTACATCTACGTATCGTTATACGTTATATCCTATATGTAGATAACGTTTTACGTTATATAGTATATCTACGTACCGTTATACGTTATATGCTATATCTACATATCGTTATACGTTATATCCTATGTCTACATATCGATATACGTTATATCCTATATCTAGGTAACGTTTTACGTTATATCCTATATCTACGTATCGTTATACGTTATATCCTATATGTAGATGTCGTTATACGTTATATCCAATATCTGCATATCGTTATACGTTATATCCTATGTCTACGTATCGTTATACGTTATATCCTATATATACATATCGTTATACGTTATATCCTGTATCTACATATCGTTATACGTTATATCCTATATCTACGTATCGTTATACGTTATATCCTATATGTAGATAAAGTTATACGTTATATCCCATATGTAGATAACGTTTTACGTTATATCCTATATCTACGTATCGTTATACGATATATCCTATATGTAGATATCGTTATACGTTATATCCAATATCTGCATATCGTTATACGTTATATCCTACGTCTACAAATCGTTATACGTTATATGCTATATGTAGATATCGTTATACGTTATATCCTATATCTACGTATCGTTATACGTTATATCCTATATGTAGATAACGTTATACGTTATATCCCATATGTAGATAACTTTTTACGTTATATCCTATATCCACATATGGATATACGTTATATCCTATATGTACGTATCGTTATACGTTATATGCTATACCTACATATCGTTATACGTTATATCCTATATCTACATACCGTTATACGTTATATCCTATATCTACATATCGTTATACGTTATATCCTATGTCTACATATCGTTATACGTTATATGCTATATGTAGATAACGTTATACGTTATATCCCATATGTAGATAACGTTTTACGTTATATCCTATATCCACATATCGATATACGTTATATCCTATATGTACGTATCGTTATACGTTATATCCTATATCTACGTATCGTTATACGTTATATCCTATATCTACGTACCGTTATACGTTATATCCTATATGTTGATAACGTTATACGTTATATCCTACGTCTTCATATCGTTATACGTTATATGCTATATGTAGATATCGTTATACGTTATATACTATATCTACATATCGTTATACGTTATATCCTATATCTACATATCGTTATACGTTATATCCTATATGTAGATAACGTTATACGTTATATCCTATATCCACATATCGATATACGTTATATCCTATATGTAGATAACGTTTTACGTTATATCCTATATCTACGTATCGTTATACGTTATATCCTATATGTAGATGTCGTTATACGTTATATACTATATCTACATATCGTTATACGTCATATCGTATATCTACGTATCGTTATACGTTATATCCTATATCTACATATCGTTATACGTTATATCCTATATCTACATATCGTTATACGTTATATCCTATATCTACGTATCGTTATACGTTATATCCTATATGTAGATAACGTTATACGTTATATCCCATATGTAGATAACGTTTTACGTTATATCCTATATCCACATATCGATATACGTTATATCCTATATGTAGATAACGTTTTACGTTATATCCTATATCTACGTATCGTTATACGTTATATCCTATATGTAGATGTCGTTATACGTTATATCCAATATCTGCATATCGTTATACGTTTTATCCTATATCTACGTATCGTTATACGTTATATCCTATATGTAGATGTCGTTATACGTTATATCCAATATCTGCATATCGTTATACGATATATCGTATATCTACGTATCGTTATACGTTATATCCTATATCTACATATCGTTATACGTTATATCCCATATGTAGATAACGTTTTACGTTATATCCAATATCCACGTACCGTTATACGATATATCCTATATGTAGATATCGTTATACGTTATATCCTATATCTACGTATCGTTATACGTTATATCCTATATGTAGCTAACGTTATACGTTATAACCTATACCTACATATCGTTATACGTTATATCCTATATCTACATATCGTTATACGTTATATCCTATATCCACATATCGATATACGTTATATCCTATATGTACGTATCGTTATACGTTATATCCTATATCTACGTATCGTTATACGTTATATCCTATATCTACGTATCGTTATACGTTATATCCTATATGTAGATAACGTTATACGTTATATCCTACGTCTTCATATCGTTATACGTTATATCCTATATGTAGATATCGTTATACGTTATATACTATACCTACATATCGTTATACGTCATATCCTATATCTACGTATCGTTATACGTTATATCCTATACCTACATATCGTTATACGTTATATCCTATATCTACATATCGTTATACGTTATATCCTATATCTATATATCGTTATACGTTATATCCTATGTCTACATATCGTTATACGTTATATCCTATATCTACGAATCGTTATACGTTATATCCTATAACTACATATCGTTATACGTTATATCCCATATGTAGATAACGTTTTACGTTATATCCTATATCTACATATCGTTATACGATATATCCTATATGTAGATATCGTTATACGTTTTATCCAATATCTGCATATCGTTATACGATATGTCCTATATCTACGTATCGTTATACGTTATATACTATGTCTACGTACCGTTATACGTTATATCCTATATCTACATATCGTTATACGTTATATCCTATGTCTACATACCGTTATACGTTATATCCTATATCTACGTATCGTTATACGTTATATCCTATACCTACATATCGTTATACGTCATATCCTATATCTACATATCGTTATACGTTATATCCTATATCTACATATCGTTATACGTTATATCCTATATCTACATATCGTTATACGTCATATCGTATATCTACGTATCGTTATACGTTATATCCTATATCTACATATCGTTATACGTTATATCCTATATCTACATATCGTTATACGTTATATCCTATATCTACGTATCGTTATGCGTTATATCCTATATGTAGATAACGTTATACGTTATATCCCATATGTAGATAACGTTTTACGTTATATCCTATATCCACATATCGATATACGTTATATCCTATATGTAGATAACGTTTTACGTTATATCCTATATCTACGTATCGTTATACGTTATATCCTATATGTAGATGTCGTTATACGTTATATCCAATATCTGCATATCGTTATACGTTTTATCCTATATCTACGTATCGTTATACGTTATATCCTATATGTAGATGTCGTTATACGTTATATCCAATATCTGCATACCGTTATACGATATATCGTATATCTACGTATCGTTATACGTTATATCCTATATCTACATATCGTTATACGTTATATCCCATATGTAGATAACGTTTTACGTTATATCCAATATCCACGTATCGTTATACGATATATCCTATATGTAGATATCGTTATACGTTATATCCTATATCTACGTATCGTTATACGTTATATCCTATATGTAGCTAACGTTATACGTTATAACCTATACCTACATATCGTTATACGTTATATCCTATATCTACATATCGTTATACGTTATATCCTATATCCACATATCGATATACGTTATATCCTATATGTACGTATCGTTATACGTTATATCCTATATCTACGTATCGTTATACGTTATATCCTATATCTACGTATCGTTATACGTTATATCCTATATGTAGATAACGTTATACGTTATATCCTACGTCTTCATATCGTTATACGTTATATCCTATATGTAGATATCGTTATACGTTATATACTATACCTACATATCGTTATACGTCATATCCTATATCTACGTATCGTTATACGTTATATCCTATACCTACATATCGTTATACGTTATATCCTATATCTACATATCGTTATACGTTATATCCTATATCTATATATCGTTATACGTTATATCCTATGTCTACATATCGTTATACGTTATATCCTATATCTACGAATCGTTATACGTTATATCCTATAACTACATATCGTTATACGTTATATCCCATATGTAGATAACGTTTTACGTTATATCCTATATCTACATATCGTTATACGATATATCCTATATGTAGATATCGTTATACGTTTTATCCAATATCTGCATATCGTTATACGATATGTCCTATATCTACGTATCGTTATACGTTATATACTATGTCTACGTACCGTTATACGTTATATCCTATGTCTACATATCGTTATACGTTATATCCTATGTCTACATACCGTTATACGTTATATCCTATATCTACGTATCGTTATACGTTATATCCTATACCTACATATCGTTATACGTCATATCCTATGTCTACATATCGTTATACGTTATATCCTATATCTACATATCGTTATACGTTATATCCTATATCTACATATCGTTATACGTCATATCGTATATCTACGTATCGTTATACGTTATATCCTATATCTACATATCGTTATACGTTATATCCTATATTTACATATCGTTATACGTTATATCCTATATCTACGTATCGTTATACGTTATATCCTATATGTAGATAACGTTATACGTTATATCCCATATGTAGATAACGTTTTACGTTATATCCTATATCCACATATCGATATACGTTATATCCTATATGTAGATAACGTTTTACGTTATATCCTATATCTACGTATCGTTATACGTTATATCCTATATGTAGATGTCGTTATACGTTATATCCAATATCTGCATATCGTTATACGTTTTATCCTATATCTACGTATCGTTATACGTTATATCCTATATGTAGATGTCGTTATACGTTATATCCAATATCTGCATACCGTTATACGATATATCGTATATCTACGTATCGTTATACGTTATATCCTATATCTACATATCGTTATACGTTATATCCCATATGTAGATAACGTTTTACGTTATATCCAATATCCACGTATCGTTATACGATATATCCTATATGTAGATATCGTTATACGTTATATCCTATATCTACGTATCGTTATACGTTATATCCTATATGTAGCTAACGTTATACGTTATAACCTATACCTAAATATCGTTATACGTTATATCCTATATCTACATATCGTTATACGTTATATCCTATATCCACATATCGATATACGTTATATCCTATATGTACGTATCGTTATACGTTATATCCTATATCTACGTATCGTTATACGTTATATCCTCTATCTACGTATCGTTATACGTTATATCCTATATGTAGATAACGTTATACGTTATATCCTACGTCTTCATATCGTTATACGTTATATCCTATATGTAGATATCGTTATACGTTATATACTATACCTACATATCGTTATACGTCATATCCTATATCTACGTATCGTTATACGTTATATCCTATACCTACATATCGTTATACGTTATATCCTATATCTACATATCGTTATACGTTATATCCTATATCTATATATCGTTATACGTTATATCCTATGTCTACATATCGTTATACGTTATATCCTATATCTACGAATCGTTATACGTTATATCCTATAACTACATATCGTTATACGTTATATCCCATATGTAGATAACGTTTTACGTTATATCCTATATCTACATATCGTTATACGATATATCCTATATGTAGATATCGTTATACGTTTTATCCAATATCTGCATATCGTTATACGATATGTCCTATATCCACGTATCGTTATACGTTATATCCTATATCTACGTATCGTTATACGTTATATCCTATATGTAGATACCGTTATACGTTATATCCAATACCTACATAACGTTATACGTTATATCCTATATCTACATATCGCTATACGTTATATCCTATATCTACATATCGTTATACGTTATATCCTATGTCTACACATCGTTATACGTTATATCCTATATCTACGTATCGTTATACGTTATATCCTATATCCACATATCGATATACGTTATATCCTATATGTACGTATCGTTATACGTTATATCCTATATCTACGTATCGTTATACGTTATATCCTATATCTACGTACCGTTATACGTTATATCCTATATGTAGATAACGTTATACGTTATATCCTACGTCTTCATATCGTTATACGTTATATGCTATATGTAGATATCGTTATACGTTATATACTATATCTACATATCGTTATACGTTATATCCTATATCTACATATCGTTATACGTTATATCCTATAGGTAGATAACGTTATACGTTATATCCTATATCCACATATCGATATACGTTATATCCTATATGTAGATAACGTTTTACGTTATATCCTATATCTACGTTTCGTTATACGTTATATCCTATATGTAGATGTCGTTATACGTTATATACTATATCTACATATCGTTATACGTCATATCGTATATCTACGTATCGTTATACGTTATATCCTATATCTACATATCGTTATACGTTATATCCTATATCTACATATCGTTATACGTTATATCCTATATCTACGTATCGTTATACGTTATATCCTATATGTAGATAACGTTATACGTTATATCCCATATGTAGATAACGTTTTACGTTACATCCTATATCCACATATCGATATACGTTATATCCTATATGTAGATAACGTTTTACGTTATATCCTATATCTACGTATCGTTATACGTTATATCCTATATGTAGATGTCGTTATACGTTATATCCAATATCTGCATATCGTTATACGTTTTATCCTATATCTACGTATCGTTATACGTTATATCCTATATGTAGATGTCGTTATACGTTATATCCAATATCTGCATATCGTTATACGATATATCGTATATCTACGTATCGTTATACGTTATATCCTATATCTACATATCGTTATACGTTATATCCCATATGTAGATAACGTTTTACGTTATATCCAATATCCACGTATCGTTATACGATATATCCTATATGTAGATATCGTTATACGTTATATCCTATATCTACGTATCGTTATACGTTATATCCTATATGTAGCTAACGTTATACGTTATAACCTATACCTACATATCGTTATACGTTATATCCTATATCTACATATCGTTATACGTTATATCCTATATCCACATATCGATATACGTTATATCCTATATGTACGTATCGTTATACGTTATATCCTATATCTACGTATCGTTATACGTTATATCCTATATCTACGTATCGTTATACGTTATATCCTATATGTAGATAACGTTATACGTTATATCCTACGTCTTCATATCGTTATACGTTATATCCTATATGTAGATATCGTTATACGTTATATCCTATATGTAGATATCGTTATACGTTATATACTATACCTACATATCGTTATACGTCATATCCTATATCTACGTATCGTTATACGTTATATCCTATACCTACATATCGTTATACGTTATATCCTATATCTACATATCGTTATACGTTATATCCTATATCTATATATCGTTATACGTTATATCCTATGTCTACATATCGTTATACGTTATATCCTATATCTACGAATCGTTATACGTTATATCCTATAACTACATATCGTTATACGTTATATCCCATATGTAGATAACGTTTTACGTTATATCCTATATCTACATATCGTTATACGATATATCCTATATGTAGATATCGTTATACGTTTTATCCAATATCTGCATATCGTTATACGATATGTCCTATATCTACGTATCGTTATACGTTATATACTATGTCTACGTACCGTTATACGTTATATCCTATATCTACATATCGTTATACGTTATATCCTATGTCTACATACCGTTATACGTTATATCCTATATCTACGTATCGTTATACGTTATATCCTATACCTACATATCGTTATACGTCATATCCTATATCTACATATCGTTATACGTTATATCCTATATCTACATATCGTTATACGTTATATCCTATATCTACATATCGTTATACGTCATATCGTATATCTACGTATCGTTATACGTTATATCCTATATCTACATATCGTTATACGTTATATCCTATATCTACATATCGTTATACGTTATATCCTATATCTACGTATCGTTATACGTTATATCCTATATGTAGATAACGTTATACGTTATATCCCATATGTAGATAACGTTTTACGTTATATCCTATATCCACATATCGATATACGTTATATCCTATATGTAGATAACGTTTTACGTTATATCCTATATCTACGTATCGTTATACGTTATATCCTATATGTAGATGTCGTTATACGTTATATCCAATATCTGCATATCGTTATACGTTTTATCCTATATCTACGTATCGTTATACGTTATATCCTATATGTAGATGTCGTTATACGTTATATCCAATATCTGCATATCGTTATACGATATATCGTATATCTACGTATCGTTATACGTTATATCCTATATCTACATATCGTTATACGTTATATCCCATATGTAGATAACGTTTTACGTTATATCCAATATCCACGTATCGTTATACGATATATCCTATATGTAGATATCGTTATACGTTATATCCTATATCTACGTATCGTTATACGTTATATCCTATATGTAGCTAACGTTATACGTTATAACCTATACCTACATATCGTTATACGTTATATCCTATATCTACATATCGTTATACGTTATATCCTATATCCACATATCGATATACGTTATATCCTATATGTACGTATCGTTATACGTTATATCCTATATCTACGTATCGTTATACGTTATATCCTATATCTACGTATCGTTATACGTTATATCCTATATGTAGATAACGTTATACGTTATATCCTACGTCTTCATATCGTTATACGTTATATCCTATATGTAGATATCGTTATACGTTATATACTATACCTACATATCGTTATACGTCATATCCTATATCTACGTATCGTTATACGTTATATCCTATACCTTCATATCGTTATACGTTATATCCTATATCTACATATCGTTATACGTTATATCCTATATCTATATATCGTTATACGTTATATCCTATGTCTACATATCGTTATACGTTATATCCTATATCTACGAATCGTTATACGTTATATCCTATAACTACATATCGTTATACGTTATATCCCATATGTAGATAACGTTTTACGTTATATCCTATATCTACATATCGTTATACGTTATATCCTATGTCTACATATCGATATACGTTATATCCTATATGTAGATAACGTTTTACGTTATATCCTATATCTACGTATCGTTATACGTTATATCCTATATGTAGATGTCGTTATACGTTATATCCAATATCTGCATATCGTTATACGATATGTCCTATATCTACGTATCGTTATACGTTATATACTATGTCTACGTACCGTTATACGTTATATCCTATATCTACATATCGTTATACGTTATATCCTATGTCTACATACCGTTATACGTTATATCCTATATCTACGTATCGTTATACGTTATATCCTATACCTACATATCGTTATACGTCATATCCTATATCTACATATCGTTATACGTTATATCCTATATCTACATATCGTTATACGTTATATCCTATGTCTACATATCGATATACGTTATATCCTATATGTAGATAACATTTTACGTTATATCCTATATCTACGTATCGTTATACGTTATATCCTATATGTAGATGTCGTTATACGTTATATCCAATATCTGCATATCGTTATACGTTATATCCTATGTCTACGTATCGTTATACGTTATATCCTATATCTACATATCGTTATACGTTATATCCTATATCCACATATCGATATACGTTATATCCTATATGTACGTATCGTTATACGTTATATCCTATATCTACGTATCGTTATACGTTATATCCTATATCTACGTATCGTTATACGTTATATCCTATATGTAGATAACGTTATACGTTATATCCTACGTCTTCATATCGTTATACGTTATATCCTATATGTAGATATCGTTATACGTTATATACTATACCTACATATCGTTATACGTCATATCCTATATCTACGTATCGTTATACGTTATATCCTATACCTACATATCGTTATACGTTATATCCTATATCTACATATCGTTATACGTTATATCCTATATCTACATATCGTTATACGTTATATCCTATATCTACGTATCGTTATACGTTATATCCTATATGTAGATAAAGTTATACGTTATGTCCCATATGTAGATAACGTTTTATGTTATATCCTATATCCACATATTGATATACGTTATATCCTATATGTACGTATCGTTATACGTTATATCCTATATCTACGTATCGTTATACGTTATATCCTATATCTACGTATCGTTATACGTTATATCCTATATCTACGTATCGTTATACGTTATATCCTATATCTACGTATCGTTATACGTTATATCCTATATCTACGTATCGTTATACGTTATATCCTATATCTACGTATCGTTATACGTTATAACCTATATGTAGATAACGTTAGACGTTATATCCTACGTCTTCATATCGTTATACGTTATATGCTATATGTAGATACTGTTATACGTTATATACTATATCTACATATCGTTATACGTTATATCCTATATCTACATATCGTTATACGTTATATCCTATATCTACATATCGTTATACGTTATATCCTATGTCTACATATCGATATACGTTATATCCTATATGTAGGTAACGTTTTACGTTATATCCTATATCTACGTATCGTTATACGTTATATCCTATATGTAGATGTCGTTATACGTTATATCCAATATCTGCATATCGTTATACGTTATATCCTATGTCTACGTATCGTTATACGTTATATCCTATATATACATATCGTTATACGTTATATCCCATATGTAGATAACGTTTTACGTTATATCCTGTATCCACATATCGATATACGTTATATCCTATATGTAGATAACGTTTTACGTTATATCCTATATCTACGTATCGTTATACGTTATATCCTATATGTAGATGTCGTTATACGTTATATCCAATATCTGCATATCGTTATACGTTTTATCCTATATCTACGTATCGTTATACGTTATATCCTATATGTAGATGTCGTTATACGTTATATCCAATATCTGCATATCGTTATACGATATATCGTATATCTACGTATCGTTATACGTTATATCCTATATATACATACCGTTATACGTTATATCCCATATGTAGATAACGTTTTACGTTATATCCTATATCCACGTATCGTTATACGATATATCCTATATGTAGATATCGTTATACGTTATATCCTATATCTACGTATCGTTATACGTTATATCCTATATGTAGCTAACGTTATACGTTATAACCTATACCTACATATCGTTATACTTTATATCCTATATCTACATATCGTTATACGTTATATCCTATATCCACATATCGATATACGTTATATCCTATATGTACGTATCGTTATACGTTATATCCTATATCTACGTATCGTTATACGTTATATCCTATATCTACATATCGTTATACGTTATATCCTATGTCTACATATCGATATACGTTATACCCTATATGCAGGTAACGTTTTACGTTATATCCTATATCTACGTATCGTTATACGTTATATCCTATATGTAGATGTCGTTATACGTTATATCCAATATCTGCATATCGTTATACGTTATATCCTATGTCTACGTATCGTTATACGTTATATCCTATATATACATATCGTTATACGTTATATCCCATATGTAGATAACGTTTTACGTTATATCCTGTATCCACATATCGATATACGTTATATCCTATATGTAGATAACGTTTTACGTTATATCCTATATCTACGTATCGTTATACGTTATATCCTATACGTAGATGTCGTTATACGTTATATTCAATATCTGCATATCGTTATACGTTTTATCCTATATCTACGTATCGTTATACGTTATATCCTATATCTACGTATCGTTATACGTTATATCCTATATCCACATATCGATATACGTTATATCCTATATGTACGTATCGTTATACGTTATATCCTATATCTACGTATCGTTATACGTTATATCCTATATCTACGTATCGTTATACGTTATATCCTATATGTAGATAACGTTATACGTTATATCCTACGTCTTCATATCGTTATACGTTATATCCTATATGTAGATATCGTTATACGTTATATACTATACCTACATATCGTTATACGTCATATCCTATATCTACGTATCGTTATACGTTATATCCTATACCTACATATCGTTATACGTTATATCCTATATCTACATATCGTTATACGTTATATCCTATATCTATATATCGTTATACGTTATATCCTATGTCTACATATCGTTATACGTTATATCCTATATCTACGAATCGTTATACGTTATATCCTATAACTACATATCGTTATACGTTATATCCCATATGTAGATAACGTTTTACGTTATATCCTACGTCTTCATATCGTTATACGTTATATGCTATATGTAGATATCGTTATACGTTATATACTATACCTACATATCGTTATACGTTATATCCTATATCTACATATCGTTATACGTTATATCCTATATCCACATATCGATATACGTTATATCCTATATGTACGTATCGTTATACGTTATATCCTATATCTACGTATCGTTATACGTTATATCCTATATCCACGTGTCGTTATACGTTATATCCTATATGTAGATAACGTTATACGTTATATCCTACGTCTTCATATCGTTATACGTTATATCCTATATGTAGATATCGTTATACGTTATATACTATACCTACATATCGTTATACGTCATATCCTATATCTACGTATCGTTATACGTTATATCCTATACCTACATATCGTTATACGTTATATCCTATATCTACATATCGTTATACGTTATATCCTATATCTATATATCGTTATACGTTATATCCTATGTCTACATATCGTTATACGTTATATCCTATATCTACGAATCGTTATACGTTATATCCTATAACTACATATCGTTATACGTTATATCCCATATGTAGATAACGTTTTACGTTATATCCTATATCTACATATCGTTATACGATATATCCTATATGTAGATATCGTTATACGTTTTATCCAATATCTGCATATCGTTATACGATATGTCCTATATCTACGTATCGTTATACGTTATATACTATGTCTACGTACCGTTATACGTTATATCCTATATCTACATATCGTTATACGTTATATCCTATGTCTACATACCGTTATACGTTATATCCTATATCTACGTATCGTTATACGTTATATCCTATACCTACATATCGTTATACGTCATATCCTATATCTACATATCGTTATACGTTATATCCTATATCTACATATCGTTATACGTTATATCCTATATCCACATATCGATATACGTTATATCCTATATGTACGTATCGTTATACGTTATATCCTATATCTACGTATCGTTATACGTTATATCCTATATCTACGTACCGTTATACGTTATATCCTATATGTAGATAACGTTATACGTTATATCCTACGTCTTCATATCGTTATACGTTATATGCTATATGTAGATATCGTTATACGTTATATACTATATCTACATATCGTTATACGTTATATCCTATATCTACATATCGTTATACGTTATATCCTATAGGTAGATAACGTTATACGTTATATCCTATATCCACATATCGATATACGTTATATCCTATATGTAGATAACGTTTTACGTTATATCCTATATCTACGTTTCGTTATACGTTATATCCTATATGTAGATGTCGTTATACGTTATATACTATATCTACATATCGTTATACGTCATATCGTATATCTACGTATCGTTATACGTTATATCCTATATCTACATATCGTTATACGTTATATCCTATATCTACATATCGTTATACGTTATATCCTATATCTACGTATCGTTATACGTTATATCCTATATGTAGATAACGTTATACGTTATATCCCATATGTAGATAACGTTTTACGTTATATCCTATATCCACATATCGATATACGTTATATCCTATATGTAGATAACGTTTTACGTTATATCCTATATCTACGTATCGTTATACGTTATATCCTATATGTAGATGTCGTTATACGTTATATCCAATATCTGCATATCGTTATACGTTTTATCCTATATCTACGTATCGTTATACGTTATATCCTATATGTAGATGTCGTTATACGTTATATCCAATATCTGCATATCGTTATACGATATATCGTATATCTACGTATCGTTATACGTTATATCCTATATCTACGTATCGTTATACGTTATATCCTATATGTAGCTAACGTTATACGTTATAACCTATACCTACATATCGTTATACGTTATATCCTATATCTACATATCGTTATACGTTATATCCTATATCCACATATCGATATACGTTATATCCTATATGTACGTATCGTTATACGTTATATCCTATATCTACGTATCGTTATACGTTATATCCTATATCTACGTATCGTTATACGTTATATCCTATATGTAGATAACGTTATACGTTATATCCTACGTCTTCATATCGTTATACGTTATATCCTATATGTAGATATCGTTATACGTTATATCCTATATGTAGATATCGTTATACGTTATATACTATACCTACATATCGTTATACGTCATATCCTATATCTACGTATCGTTATACGTTATATCCTATACCTACATATCGTTATACGTTATATCCTATATCTACATATCGTTATACGTTATATCCTATATCTATATATCGTTATACGTTATATCCTATGTCTACATATCGTTATACGTTATATCCTATATCTACGAATCGTTATACGTTATATCCTATAACTACATATCGTTATACGTTATATCCCATATGTAGATAACGTTTTACGTTATATCCTATATCTACATATCGTTATACGATATATCCTATATGTAGATATCGTTATACGTTTTATCCAATATCTGCATATCGTTATACGATATGTCCTATATCTACGTATCGTTATACGTTATATACTATGTCTACGTACCGTTATACGTTATATCCTATATCTACATATCGTTATACGTCATATCGTATATCTACGTATCGTTATACGTTATATCCTATATCTACATATCGTTATACGTTATATCCTATATCTACATATCGTTATACGTTATATCCTATATCTACGTATCGTTATACGTTATATCCTATATGTAGATAACGTTATACGTTATATCCCATATGTAGATAACGTTTTACGTTATATCCTATATCCACATATCGATATACGTTATATCCTATATGTAGATAACGTTTTACGTTATATCCTATATCTACGTATCGTTATACGTTATATCCTATATGTAGATGTCGTTATACGTTATATCCAATATCTGCATATCGTTATACGTTTTATCCTATATCTACGTATCGTTATACGTTATATCCTATATGTAGATGTCGTTATACGTTATATCCAATATCTGCATATCGTTATACGATATATCGTATATCTACGTATCGTTATACGTTATATCCTATATCTACATATCGTTATACGTTATATCCCATATGTAGATAACGTTTTACGTTATATCCAATATCCACGTATCGTTATACGATATATCCTATATGTAGATATCGTTATACGTTATATCCTATATGTAGATAACGTTATACGTTATAACCTATACCTACATATCGTTATACGTTATATCCTATATCTACATATCGTTATACGTTATATCCTATATCCACATATCGATATACGTTATATCCTATATGTACGTATCGTTATACGTTATATCCTATATCTACGTATCGTTATACGTTATATCCTATATCTACGTATCGTTATACGTTATATCCTATATGTAGATAACGTTATACGTTATATCCTACGTCTTCATATCGTTATACGTTATATCCTATATGTAGATATCGTTATACGTTATATACTATACCTACATATCGTTATACGTCATATCCTATATCTACGTATCGTTATACGTTATATCCTATACCTACATATCGTTATACGTTATATCCTATATCTACATATCGTTATACGTTATATCCTATATCTATATATCGTTATACGTTATATCCTATGTCTACATATCGTTATACGTTATATCCTATATCTACGAATCGTTATACGTTATATCCTATAACTACATATCGTTATACGTTATATCCCATATGTAGATAACGTTTTACGTTATATCCTATATCTACATATCGTTATACGATATATCCTGTATGTAGATATCGTTATACGTTTTATCCAATATCTGCATATCGTTATACGATATGTCCTATATCTACGTATCGTTATACGTTATATACTATGTCTACGTACCGTTATACGTTATATCCTATATCTACATATCGTTATACGTTATATCCTATGTCTACATACCGTTATACGTTATATCCTATATCTACGTATCGTTATACGTTATATCCTATACCTACATATCGTTATACGTCATATCCTATATCTACATATCGTTATACGTTATATCCTATATCTACATATCGTTATACGTAATATCCTATGTCTACATATCGATATACGTTATATCCTATATGTAGATAACGTTTTACGTTATATCCTATATCTACGTATCGTTATACGTTATATCCTATATGTAGATGTCGTTATACGTTATATCCAATATCTGCATATCGTTATACGTTATATCCTATGTCTACGTATCGTTATACGTTATATCCTATATCTACATATCGTTATACGTTATATCCTATATCCACATATCGATATACGTTATATCCTATATGTACGTATCGTTATACGTTATATCCTATATCTACGTATCGTTATACGTTATATCCTATATCTACGTATCGTTATACGTTATATCCTATATGTAGATAACGTTATACGTTATATCCTACGTCTTCATATCGTTATACGTTATATCCTATATGTAGATATCGTTATACGTTATATACTATACCTACATATCGTTATACGTCATATCCTATATCTACGTATCGTTATACGTTATATCCTATACCTACATATCGTTATACGTTATATCCTATATCTACATATCGTTATACGTTATATCCTATATCTATATATCGTTATACGTTATATCCTATGTCTACATATCGTTATACGTTATATCCTATATCTACGAATCGTTATACGTTATATCCTATAACTACATATCGTTATACGTTATATCCCATATGTAGATAACGTTTTACGTTATATCCTATATCTACATATCGTTATACGATATATCCTATATGTAGATATCGTTATACGTTTTATCCAATATCTGCATATCGTTATACGATATGTCCTATATCTACGTATCGTTATACGTTATATACTATGTCTACGTACCGTTATACGTTATATCCTATATCTACATATCGTTATACGTTATATCCTATGTCTACATACCGTTATTCGTTATATCCTATATCTACGTATCGTTATACGTTATATCCTATACCTACATATCGTTATACGTCATATCCTATATCTACATATCGTTATACGTTATATCCTATATCTACATATCGTTATACGTTATATCCTATGTCTACATATCGATATACGTTATATCCTATATGTAGATAACGTTTTACGTTATATCCTATATCTACGTATCGTTATACGTTATATCCTATATGTAGATGACGTTATACGTTATATCCAATATCTGCATATCGTTATACGTTATATCCTATGTCTACGTATCGTTATACGTTATATCCTATATCTACATATCGTTATACGTTATATCCTATATCTACATATCGTTATACGTTATATCCTATATCTACGTATCGTTATACGTTATATCCTATATGTAGATAAAGTTATACGTTATGTCCCATATGTAGATAACGTTTTATGTTATATCCTATATCCACATATTGATATACGTTATATCCTATATGTACGTATCGTTATACGTTATATCCTATATCTACGTATCGTTATACGTTATATCCTATATCTACGTATCGTTATACGTTATATCCTATATCTACGTATCGTTATACGTTATATCCTATATCTACGTATCGTTATACGTTATATCCTATATCTACGTATCGTTATACGTTATATCCTATATCTACGTATCGTTATACGTTATAACCTATATGTAGATAACGTTAGACGTTATATCCTACGTCTTCATATCGTTATACGTTATATGCTATATGTAGATACTGTTATACGTTATATACTATATCTACATATCGTTATACGTTATATCCTATATCTACATATCGTTATACGTTATATCCTATATCTACATATCGTTATACGTTATATCCTATGTCTACATATCGATATACGTTATATCCTATATGTAGGTAACGTTTTACGTTATATCCTATATCTACGTATCGTTATACGTTATATCCTATATGTAGATGTCGTTATACGTTATATCCAATATCTGCATATCGTTATACGTTATATCCTATGTCTTCGTATCGTTATACGTTATATCCTATATATACATATCGTTATACGTTATATCCCATATGTAGATAACGTTTTACGTTATATCCTGTATCCACATATCGATATACGTTATATCCTATATGTAGATAACGTTTTACGTTATATCCTATATCTACGTATCGTTATACGTTATATCCTATATGTAGATGTCGTTATACGTTATATCCAATATCTGCATATCGTTATACGTTTTATCCTATATCTACGTATCGTTATACGTTATATCCTATATGTAGATGTCGTTATACGTTATATCCAATATCTGCATATCGTTATACGATATATCGTATATCTACGTATCGTTATACGTTATATCCTATATCTACATACCGTTATACGTTATATCCCATATGTAGATAACGTTTTACGTTATATCCTATATCCACGTATCGTTATACGATATATCCTATATGTAGATATCGTTATACGTTATATCCTATATCTACGTATCGTTATACGTTATATCCTATATGTAGCTAACGTTATACGTTATAACCTATACCTACATATCGTTATACTTTATATCCTATATCTACATATCGTTATACGTTATATCCTATATCCACATATCGATATACGTTATATCCTATATGTACGTATCGTTATACGTTATATCCTATATCTACGTATCGTTATACGTTATATCCTATATCTACATATCGTTATACGTTATATCCTATGTCTACATATCGATATACGTTATACCCTATATGTAGGTAACGTTTTACGTTATATCCTATATCTACGTATCGTTATACGTTATATCCTATATGTAGATGTCGTTATACGTTATATCCAATATCTGCATATCGTTATACGTTATATCCTATGTCTACGTATCGTTATACGTTATATCCTATATATACATATCGTTATACGTTATATCCCATATGTAGATAACGTTTTACGTTATATCCTGTATCCACATATCGATATACGTTATATCCTATATGTAGATAACGTTTTACGTTATATCCTATATCTACGTATCGTTATTCGTTATATCCTATATGTAGATGTCGTTATACGTTATATTCAATATCTGCATATCGTTATACGTTTTATCCTATATCTACGTATCGTTATACGTTATATCCTATATCTACGTATCGTTATACGTTATATCCTATATCCACATATCGATATACGTTATATCCTATATGTACGTATCGTTATACGTTATATCCTATATCTACGTATCGTTATACGTTATATCCTATATCTACGTATCGTTATACGTTATATCCTATATGTAGATAACGTTATACGTTATATCCTACGTCTTCATATCGTTATACGTTATATCCTATATGTAGATATCGTTATACGTTATATACTATACCTACATATCGTTATACGTCATATCCTATATCTACGTGTCGTTATACGTTATATCCTATACCTACATATCGTTATACGTTATATCCTATATCTACATATCGTTATACGTTATATCCTATATCTATATATCGTTATACGTTATATCCTATGTCTACATATCGTTATACGTTATATCCTATATCTACGAATCGTTATACGTTATATCCTATAACTACATATCGTTATACGTTATATCCCATATGTAGATAACGTTTTACGTTATATCCTATATCTACATATCGTTATACGATATATCCTATATGTAGATATCGTTATACGTTTTATCCAATATCTGCATATCGTTATACGATATGTCCTATATCTACGTATCGTTATACGTTATATACTATGTCTACGTACCGTTATACGTTATATCCTATATCTACATATCGTTATACGTTATATCCTATGTCTACATACCGTTATACGTTATATCCTATATCTACGTATCGTTATACGTTATATCCTATACCTACATATCGTTATACGTCATATCCTATATCTACATATCGTTATACGTTATATCCTATATCTACATATCGTTATACGTTATATCCTATGTCTACATATCGAAATACGTTATATCCTATATGTAGATAACGTTTTACGTTATATCCTATATCTTTTTTTTTTTTTTTTTTTTTTCGGGAGGAGGGGAAAATGCTTTACGCATACCCAGTGACCCGAATCGCTGGGTTATGTGGGACTCGGCAGATGTCGTCGCCATACCCACTAAAAACCCCTCCTCCTTCTATCCCTGCTGCGTGGTCAGACAACCCTGGCAAACCATAGGCATTCATCAGGGTATATCCTATATCTACGTATCGTTATACGTTATATCCTATATGTAGATGTCGTTATACGTTATATCCAATATCTGCATATCGTTATACGTTATATCCTATGTCTACGTATCGTTATACGTTATATCCTATATCTACATATCGTTATACGTTATATCCTATATCTACATATCGTTATACGTTATATCCTATATCTACGTATCGTTATACGTTATATCCTATATGTAGATAAAGTTATACGTTATGTCCCATATGTAGATAACGTTTTATGTTATATCCTATATCCACATATTGATATACGTTATATCCTATATGTACGTATCGTTATACGTTATATCCTATATCTACGTATCGTTATACGTTATATCCTATATCTACGTATCGTTATACGTTATATCCTATATCTACGTATCGTTATACGTTATATCCTATATCTACGTATCGTTATACGTTATATCCTATATCTACGTATCGTTATACGTTATATCCTATATCTACGTATCGTTATACGTTATAACCTATATGTAGATAACGTTAGACGTTATATCCTACGTCTTCATATCGTTATACGTTATATGCTATATGTAGATACTGTTATACGTTATATACTATATCTACATATCGTTATACGTTATATCCTATATCTACATATCGTTATACGTTATATCCTATATCTACATATCGTTATACGTTATATCCTATGTCTACATATCGATATACGTTATATCCTATATGTAGGTAACGTTTTACGTTATATCCTATATCTACGTATCGTTATACGTTATATCCTATATGTAGATGTCGTTATACGTTATATCCAATATCTGCATATCGTTATACGATATATCGTATATCTACGTATCGTTATACGTTATATCCTATATCTACATACCGTTATACGTTATATCCCATATGTAGATAACGTTTTACGTTATATCCTATATCCACGTATCGTTATACGATATATCCTATATGTAGATATCGTTATACGTTATATCCTATATCTACGTATCGTTATACGTTATATCCTATATGTAGCTAACGTTATACGTTATAACCTATACCTACATATCGTTATACTTTATATCCTATATCTACATATCGTTATACGTTATATCCTATATCCACATATCGATATACGTTATATCCTATATGTACGTATCGTTATACGTTATATCCTATATCTACGTATCGTTATACGTTATATCCTATATCTACATATCGTTATACGTTATATCCTATGTCTACATATCGATATACGTTATACCCTATATGTAGGTAACGTTTTACGTTATATCCTATATCTACGTATCGTTATACGTTATATCCTATATGTAGATGTCGTTATACGTTATATCCAATATCTGCATATCGTTATACGTTATATCCTATGTCTACGTATCGTTATACGTTATATCCTATATATACATATCGTTATACGTTATATCCCATATGTAGATAACGTTTTACGTTATATCCTGTATCCACATATCGATATACGTTATATCCTATATGTAGATAACGTTTTACGTTATATCCTATATCTACGTATCGTTATACGTTATATCCTATATGTAGATGTCGTTATACGTTATATTCAATATCTGCATATCGTTATACGTTTTATCCTATATCTACGTATCGTTATACGTTATATCCTATATGTAGATGTCGTTATACGTTATATCCAATATCTGCATATCGTTATACGATATATCGTATATCTACGTATCGTTATACGTTATATCCTATATCTACATACCGTTATACGTTATATCCCATATGTAGATAACGTTATACGTTATAACCTATACCTACATATCGTTATACTTTATATCCTATATCTACATATCGTTATACGTTATATCCTATATCCACATATCGATATACGTTATATCCTATATGTACGTATCGTTATACGTTATATCCTATATCTACGTATCGTTATACGTTATATCCTATATGTAGATAAAGTTATACGTTATATCCCATATGTAGATAACGTTTTACGTTATATCCTATATCCACATATTGATATACGTTATATCCTATATGTACGTATCGTTATACGTTATATCCTATATCTACGTATCGTTATACGTTATATCCTATATCTACGTATCGTTATACGTAATACCCTATATGTAGATAACGTTATACGTTATGTCCTACGTCATCACATCGTTATACGTTATATCCTATATGTAGATATCGTTATACGTTATATACTATATCTACATATCGTTATACGTTATATCCTATATCTACATATCGTTATACGTTATATCCTATATCTACGTATCGTTATACGTTAAATCCTATATCTACGTATCGTTATACGTAATACCCTATATGTAGATAACGTTATACGTTATGTCCTACGTCATCACATCGTTATACGTTATATCCTATATGTAGATATCGTTATACGTTATATACTATATCTACATATCGTTATACGTTATATCCTATATCTACATATCGTTATACGTTATATCCTATATCTACGTATCGTTATACGTTATATCCTATATCTACATATCGTTATACGTTATATCCTATGTCTACATATCGATATACGTTATATCCTATATGTAGGTAACGTTTTACGTTATATCCTATATCTACGTATCGTTATACGTTATATCCTATATGTAGATGTCGTTATACGTTATATCCAATATCTGCATATCGTTATACGTTATATCCTATGTCTACGTATCGTTATACGTTATATCCTATATATACATATCGTTATACGTTATATCCCATATGTAGATAACGTTTTACGTTATATCCTGTATCCACATATCGATATACGTTATATCCTATATGTAGATAACGTTTTACGTTATATCCTATATCTACGTATCGTTATACGTTATATCCTATATGTAGATGTCGTTATACGTTATATCCAATATCTGCATATCGTTATACGTTTTATCCTATATCTACGTATCGTTATACGTTATATCCTATATGTAGATGTCGTTATACGTTATATCCAATATCTGCATATCGTTATACGATATATCGTATATCTACGTATCGTTATACGTTATATCCTATATCTACATACCGTTATACGTTATATCCCATATGTAGATAACGTTTTACGTTATATCCTATATCCACGTATCGTTATACGATATATCCTATATGTAGATATCGTTATACATTATATCCTATATCTACGTATCGTTATACGTTATATCCTATATGTAGCTAACGTTATACGTTATAACCTATACCTACATATCGTTATACTTTATATCCTATATCTACATATCGTTATACGTTATATCCTATATCCACATATCGATATACGTTATATCCTATATGTACGTATCGTTATACGTTATATCCTATATCTACGTATCGTTATACGTTATATCCTATATCTACATATCGTTATACGTTATATCCTATGTCTACATATCGATATACGTTATATCCTATATGTAGGTAACGTTTTACGTTATATCCTATATCTACGTATCGTTATACGTTATATCCTATATGTAGATGTCGTTATACGTTATATCCAATATCTGCATATCGTTATACGTTATATCCTATGTCTACGTATCGTTATACGTTATATCCTATATATACATATCGTTATACGTTATATCCCATATGTAGATAACGTTTTACGTTATATCCTGTATCCACATATCGATATACGTTATATCCTATATGTAGATAACGTTTTACGTTATATCCTATATCTACGTATCGTTATACGTTATATCCTATATGTAGATGTCGTTATACGTTATATCCAATATCTGCATATCGTTATACGTTTTATCCTATATCTACGTATCGTTATACGTTATATCCTATATGTAGATGTCGTTATACGTTATATCCAATATCTGCATATCGTTATACGATATATCGTATATCTACGTATCGTTATACGTTATATCCTATATCTACATACCGTTATACGTTATATCCCATATGTAGATAACGTTTTACGTTATATCCTATATCCACGTATCGTTATACGATATATCCTATATGTAGATATCGTTATACGTTATATCCTATATCTACGTATCGTTATACGTTATATCCTATATGTAGCTAACGTTATACGTTATAACCTATACCTACATATCGTTATACTTTATATCCTATATCTACATATCGTTATACGTTATATCCTATATCCACAAATCGATATACGTTATATCCTATATGTACGTATCGTTATACGTTATATCCTATATCTACGTATCGTTATACGTTATATCCTATATCTACGTATCGTTATACGTTATATCCTATATGTAGATAACGTTATACGTTATATCCTACGTCTTCATATCGTTATACGTTATATCCTATATGTAGATATCGTTATACGTTATATACTATACCTACATATCGTTATACGTCATATCCTATATCTACGTATCGTTATACGTTATATCCTATACCTACATATCGTTATACGTTATATCCTATATCTACATATCGTTATACGTTATATCCTATATCTATATATCGTTATACGTTATATCCTATGTCTACATATCGTTATACGTTATATCCTATATCTACGAATCGTTATACGTTATATCCTATAACTACATATCGTTAGACGTTATATCCTATATGTAGATGTCGTTATACGTTATATCCAATATCTGCATATCGTTATACGTTATATCGTATATCTACGTATCGTTATACGTTATATCCTATATCTACATATCGTTATACGTTATATCCCATATGTAGATAACGTTTTACGTTATATCCTATATCCACGTATCGTTATACGATATATCCTATATGTAGATATCGTTATACGTTATATCCAATATCTGCATATCGTTATACGTTATATCCTACGTCTACATATCGGTATACGTTATATCCTATATGTAGATAACGTTATACGTTATATCCTATATGTACGTATCGTTATACGTTATATCCTATATCTACATATCGTTATACGTTATATCCTATATCTACGTATCGTTATACGTTATATCCTATATGTAGATAACGTTATACGTTATATCCTACGTCTACATATCGTTATACGTTATATCCTATATGTAGATATCGTTATACGTTATATGCTATATCTACGTATCGTTATACGTTATATCCTATATGTTGATAACGTTATACGTTATATCCTACGTCTACATACCGTTATACGTTATATCCTATATGTAGATATCGTTATAAGTTATATACTATATCTACATATCGTTATACGTCATATCCTATATCTACGTATCGTTATACGTTATATCCTATACCTACATATCGTTATACGTTATATCCTATATCTACATATCGTTATACGTTATATCCTATATCTACATATCGTTATACGTTATATCCTATGTCTACATATCGATATACGTTATTTCCTATATGTAGATAACGTTTTACGTTATATCCTATATCTACGTATCGTTATACGTTATATCCTATATGTAGATGTCGTTATACGTTATATCCAATATCTGCATATCGTTATACGTTATATCCTATATCTTCGTATCGTTATACGTTATATCCTATATCTACATATCGTTATACGTTATATCCTATATCTACATATCGTTATACGTTATATCCTATATCTACGTATCGTTATACGTTATATCCTATATGCAGATAAAGTTATACGTTATATCCCATATGTAGATAACGTTTTACGTTATATCCTATATCCACATATCGATATACGTTATATCCTATATGTAGATAACGTTTTACGTTATATCCTATATCTACGTACCGTTATACGTTATATCCTATATGTAGATGTCGTTATACGTTATATACTATATCTACATATCGTTATACGTCATATCCTATATCTACGTATCGTTATACGTTATATCCTATACCTACATATCGTTATACGTTATATCCGATATCTAAATATCGTTATACGTTATATCCTACATCTACGTATCGTTATACGTTATATCCTATATGTAGATAACGTTTTACGTTATATACTATATCTACGTATCGTTATACGTTATATCCTATATCTACATATCGTTATACGTTATATCCTATATCTACATACCGTTATACGTTATATCCTATGTCTACGTATCGTTATACGTTATATCCTATATGTAGATAACGTCATACGTTATATCCTATATGTAGATGTCGTTATACGTTATATACTATATCTACATATCGTTATACGTCATATCCTATATCTACGTATCGTTATACGTTATATCCTATACCTACATATCGTTATACGTTATATCCTATATCTACATATCGTTATACGTCATATCCTATATCTACGTATCGTTATACGTTATATCCTATACCTACATATCGTTATACGTTATATCCTATATCTACATATCGTTATACGTTATATCCTATATCTACATATCGTTATACGTTATATCCTATGTCTACATATCGTTATACGTTATATCCTATATCTACGTATCGTTATACGTTATATCCTATATGTAGATAACGTTATACGTTATATCCCATATGTAGATAACGTTTTAAGTTATATCCTATATCCACATATCGATATACGTTATATCCTATATGTACGTATCGTTATACGTTATATCCTATATCTACGTATCGTTATACGTTATATCCTATATCTACGTATCGTTATACGTTATATCCTATATGTAGATAACGTTCTACGTTATATCCTACGTCTTCGTATCGTTATACGTTATATCCTATATGTAGATATCGTTATACGTCATATCCTATATCTACGTAACGTTATACGTTATATCCTATACCTACATATCGTTATACGTTATATCCTATATCTACATATCGTTATACGTCATATCCTATATCTACGTATCGTTATACGTTATATCCTATACCTACATATCGTTATACGTTATATCCTATATCTACATATCGTTATACGTTATATCCTATATCTACATATCGTTATACGTTATATCCTATGTCTACATATCGTTATACGTTATATCCTATATCTACGTATCGTTATACGTTATATCCTATATGTAGATAACGTTATACGTTATATCCCATATGTAGATAACGTTTTAAGTTATATCCTATATCCACATATCGATATACGTTATATCCTATATGTACGTATCGTTATACGTTATATCCTATATCTACGTATCGTTATACGTTATATCCTATATCTACGTATCGTTATACGTTATATCCTATATGTAGATAACGTTACACGTTATATCCTACGTCATCATATCGTTATACGTTATATCCTATATGTAGATATCGTTATACGTTATATACTATATCTACATATCGTTATACGTCATATCCTATATCTACGTATCGTTATACGTTACATCCTATACCTACATATCGTTATACGTTATATCCTATATCTACATATCGTTATACGTTATATCCTATATCTACATATCGTTATACGTTATATCCTATGTCTACATATCGTTATACGTTATATCCTATATCTACGTATCGTTATACGTTATATCCTATATGTAGATATCGTTATACGTTATATACTATATCTACATATCGTTATACGTCATATCCTATATCTACGTATCGTTATACGTTATATCCTATACCTACATATCGTTATACGTTATATCCTATGTCTACATATCGTTATACGTTATATCCTATATCTACGTATCGTTATACGTTATATCCTATATGTAGATATCGTTATACGTTATATACTATATCTACATATCGTTATACGTCATATCCTATATCTACGTATCGTTATACGTTATATCCTATACCTACATATCGTTATACGTTATATCCTATATCTACATATCGTTATACGTTATATCCTATATCTACATATCGTTATACGTTATATCCTATGTCTACATATCGTTATACGTTATATCCTATATCTACGAATCGTTATACGTTATATCCTATAACTACATATCGTTATACGTTATATCCTATATCTACATATCGTTATACGTTATATCCTATATCTACATATCGTTATACGTTATATCCTATGTCTACATATCGTTATACGTTATATCCTATATCTACGTATCGTTATACGTTATATCCTATATGTAGATAACGTTATACGTTATATCCCATATGTAGATAACGTTTTAAGTTATATCCTATATCCACATATCGATATACGTTATATCCTATATGTACGTATCGTTATACGTTATATCCTATATCTACGTATCGTTATACGTTATATCCTATATCTACGTATCGTTATACGTTATATCCTATATGTAGATAACGTTATACGTTATATCCTACGTCATCATATCGTTATACGTTATATCCTATATGTAGATATCGTTATACGTTATATACTATATCTACATATCGTTATACGTCATATCCTATATCTACGTATCGTTATACGTTACATCCTATACCTACATATCGTTATACGTTATATCCTATATCTACATATCGTTATACGTTATATCCTATATCTACATATCGTTATACGTTATATCCTATGTCTACATATCGTTATACGTTATATCCTATATCTACTTATCGTTATACGTTATATCCTATATGTAGATATCGTTATACGTTATATACTATATCTACATATCGTTATACGTCATATCCTATATCTACGTATCGTTATACGTTATATCCTATACCTACATATCGTTATACGTTATATCCTATATCTACATATCGTTATACGTTATATCCTATATCTACATATCGTTATACGTTATATCCTATGTCTACATATCGTTATACGTTATATCCTATATCTACGAATCGTTATACGTTATATCCTATAACTACATATCGTTATACGTTATATCCCATATGTAGATAACGTTTTACGATATATCCTATATCTACATATCGTTATACGATATATCCTAAATGTAGATATCGTTATACGTTATATCCTATGTCTACATATCGTTATACGTTATATCCTATATCTACGAATCGTTATACGTTATATCCTACGTCTACATATCGTTATACGTTATATCCAATATCTGCATATCGTTATACGTTATATCACATATGTAGCTAACGTTTTACGTTATATCCTATATCTACGAATCGTTATACGTTATATCCTACGTCTACATATCGTTATACGTTATATCCAATATCTGCATATCGTTATACGTTATATCACATATGTAGCTAACGTTTTACGTTATATCCTATATCTACGTACCGTTATACGTTATATCCTATATCTACATATCGTTATACGTTATATCCTATATCTACATATCGTTATACGTTATATCCTATATCTACGTACCGTTATACGTTATATCCTATATGTAGATAACGTTTTACGTTATATCCTATATCTACATATCGTTATACGTTATATACTATATCTACATATCGTTATACGTCATATCCTATATCTACGTATCGTTATACGTTATATCATATATCTACATATCGTTATACGTTATATCCTATATCTACGTACCGTTATACGTTATATCCTATATGTAGATAACGTTTTACGTTATATCCTATATCTACGTATCGTTATACGTTATATCCTATATGTAGATGTCGTTATACGTTATATCCAATATCTGCATATCGTTATACGTTATATCCTATATCTACGTATCGTTATACGTTATATCCTATATCTACATATCGTTATACGTTATATCCTATATCTACATATCGTTATACGTTATATCCTATATCTACGTATCGTTATACGTTATATCCTATATGTAGATAACGTTATACGTTATATCCCATATGTAGATAACGTTTTACGTTATATCCTATATCCACATATCGATATACGTTATATCCTATATGTAGATAACGTTTTACGTTATATCCCATATGTAGATAACGTTTTACGTTATATCCTATATCCACATATCGATATACGTTATATCCTATATGTAGATAACGTTTTACGTTATATCCTATATCTACATATCGTTATACGTTATATCCTATATCTACGTATCGTTATACGTTATATCCTATATGTAGATAACGTTATACGTTATATCCCATATGTAGATAACGTTTTACGTTATATCCTATATCCACAAATCGATATACGTTATATCCTATATGTAGGTATCGTTATACGTTATATCCTATATCTACGTATCGTTATACGTTATATCCTATATCTACGTATCGTTATACGTTATATCCTATATGTAGATAACGTTATACGTTATATCCTATATCTACGTATCGTAATACGTTATATCCTATATGTAGATAACGTTATACGTTATATCCCATATGTAGATAACGTTTTACGTTATATCCTATATCCACATATCGATATACGTTATATCCTATATGTAGATAACGTTTTACGTTATATCCTATATCTACGTATCGTTATACGTTATATCCTATATCTACATATCGTTATACGTTATATCCTATATCTACATATCGTTATACGATATATCCTATATCTACGTATCGTTATACGTTATATCCTATATCTACATATCGTTATACGTTATATCCTATATCTACATATCGTTATACGTTATATCCTATATCTACGTATCGTTATACGTTATATCCTATATGTAGATAACGTTATACGTTATATCCCATATGTAGATAACGTTTTACGTTATATCCTATATCCACAAATCGTTATACGTTATATCCTATATGTAGATAACGTTTTACGTTATATACTATATCTACGTATCGTTATACGTTATATCCTATATCTACATATCGTTATACGTTATATCCTATATCTACATATCGTTATACGTTATATCCTATATCTACGTATCGTTATACGTTATATCCTATATGTAGATAACGTTATACGTTATATCCCATATGTAGATAACGTTTTACGTTATATCCTATATCCACAAATCGATATACGTTATATCCTATATGTACGTATCGTTATACGTTATATCCTATATCCACGTATCGTTATACGTTATATCCTATATCTACGTATCGTTATACGTTATATCCTATATGTAGATAACGTTATACGTTATATCCTACGTCATCATATCGTTATACGTTATATCATATATGTAGATATCGTTAAACGTTATATACTATATCTACATATCGTTATACGTCATATCCTATATCTACGTATCGTTATGCGTTATATCCTATATCTACATATCGTTATACGTTATATCCTATATCTACGTATCGTTATACGTTATATCCTATATCTACATATCGTTATACGTTATATCCTATATCTACATATCGTTATACGTTATATCCTATATCTACGTATCGTTATACGTTATATCCTATATCTACATATCGTTATACGTTATATCCTATATCTACATATCGTTATACGTTATATCCTATATCTACGTATCGTTATACGTTATATCCTATATGTAGATAACGTTATACGTTATATCCCATATGTAGATAACGTTTTACGTTATATCCTATATCCACAAATCGTTATACGTTATATCCTATATCTACATATCGTTATACGTTATATCCTATTTCTACATATCGTTATACGTTATATCCTATGTCTACATATCGTTATACGTTATATCCTATATCTACGTATCGTTATACGTTATATCCTATATGTAGATAACGTTATACGTTATATCCCATATGTAGATAACGTTTTAAGTTATATCCTATATCCACATATCGATATACGTTATATCCTATATGTACGTATCGTTATACGTTATATCCTATATCTACCTATCGTTATACGTTATATCCTCTATCTACGTATCGTTATACGTTATATCCTATATGTAGATAACGTTATACGTTATATCCTACGTCTTCATATCGTTATACGTTATATCCTATATGTAGATATCGTTATACGTTATATACTATATCTACATATCGTTATACGTCATATCCTATATCTACGTATCGTTATACGTTATATCCTATACCTACATATCGTTATACGTTATATCCTATATCTACATATCGTTATACGTTATATCCAATGTCTACATATCGTTATACGTTATATCCTATATCTACATATCGTTATACGTTATGTCCTACGTCTACATATCGTTATACGTTATATCCAATATCTGCATATCGTTATACGTTATATCCCATATGTAGATAACGTTTTACGTTATATCCTATATCTACGTATCGTTATACGTTATATCCTATATCTACATATCGTTATACGTTATATCCTATATCTACATATCGTTATACGTTATATCCTATATGTAGATATCGTTATACGTTATATACTATATCTACATATCGTTATACGTCATATCCTATATCTACGTATCGTTTTACGTTATATCCTATATCTACATATCGTTATACGATATATCCTATATGTAGATATCGTTATACGTTATATCCAATATCTGCATATCGTTATACGATATACCCTATATGTAGATATCGTTATACGTTATATCCAATATCTGCATATCGTTATACGTTATATCCTACGTCTACATATCGTTATACGTTATATCCAATATCTGCATATCGTTATACGTTATATCCCATATGTAGATAACGTTTTACGTTATATCCTATATCTACGTATCGTTATACGTTATATCCTATATCTACATATCGTTATACGTTATATCCTATATCTACATATCGTTATACGTTATATCCTATATGTAGATAACGTTTTACGTTATATACTATATCTACGTACCGTTATACGTTATATCCTATATCTACATATCGTTATACGTTATATCCGATATCTACATATCGTTATACGTTATATCCTATATCTACGTATCGTTATACGTTATATCCTATGTGTAGATAACGTTATACGTTATATCCCATATGTAGATAACGTTTTACGTTATATCCTATATCCACATATCGATATACGTTATATCCTATATGTAGATAACGTTTTTGGTTATATCCTATATGTAGATAACGTTTTACGTTATATCATATATCTACGTATCGTTATACGTTATATCCTATATGTAGATGTCGTTATACGTTATATCCAATATCTGCATATCGTTATACGGTATATCGTATATCTACGTATCGTTATACGTTATATCCTATATCTACATATCGTTATACGTTATATCCCATATGTAGATAACGTTTTACGTTATATCCTATATGTACGTATCGTTATACGTTATATCCTATATCTACATATCGTTATACGTTATATCCTATATGTACGTATCGTTATACGTTATATCCTATATCTACATATCGTTATACGTTATATCATATATCTACGTATCGTTATACGTTATATCCTATATGTAGATAACGTTATACGTTATATCCTACGTCTACATATCGTTATACGTTATATCCTATATGTAGATATCGTTATACGTTATATCCTATATCTACGTATCGTTATACGTTATATCCTATATGTAGATAACGTTATACGTTATATCCTACGTCTACATACCGTTATACGTTATATCCTACATGTAGATATCGTTATACGCTATATACTATATCTACGTACCGTTATACGTTATATCCTATCTCTACATATCGTTATACGTTATATCCTATATCTACATATCGTTATACGTTATATCCTATGTCTACGTATCGTTATACGTTACATCCTATATGTAGATAACGTTATACGTTATATCCCATATGTAGATAACGTTTTACGTTATATCCTATATCCACATATCGATATACGTTATATCCTATATGTAGATAACGTTTTACGTTATATCCTATATCTACGTATCGTTATACGTTATATCCTATATGTAGATGTCGTTATACGTTATATCCAATATCTGTATATCGTTATACGTTATATCGTCTATCTACGTATCGTTACACGTTATATGCTATATCTACATATCGTTATACGTTATATCCCATATGTAGATAACGTTTTACGTTATATCCTATATCTACATATCTTTATACGTTATATCCTATATCTACGTATCGTTATACGTTATATCCTATATGTAGATAAAGTTATACGTTATATCCCATATGTAGATAACGTTTTACGTTATATCCTATATCCACATATCGATATACGTTATATCCTATACGTACGTATCGTTATACGTTATATCCTATATCTACGTATCGTTATACGTTATATCCTATATCTACGTATCGTTATACGTAATACCCTATATGTAGATAACGTTATACGTTATATCCTACTTCATCACATCGTTATACGTTATATCCTATATGTAGATATCGTTATACGTTATATACTATATCTACATATCGTTATACGTCATATCCTATATCTACGTATCGTTATACGTTATATCCTATACCTACATATCGTTATACGTTATATCCTATATCTACATATCGTTATACGTTATATCCTATATCTACATATCGTTATACGTTATATCCTATGTCTACATATCGTTATACGTTATATCCTACGTCTACATATCGTTATTCGTTATATCCTATATGTAGATAACGTTATACGTTATATCCTACGTCCACATATCGTTATACGTTATATCCTATATGTAGATATCGTTATACGTTATATCCTATATGTACGTATCGTTATACGTTATATCCTATATCTACGTATCGTTATACGTTATATCCTATATCTACGTATCGTTATACGTTATATCCTATATCTACATATCGTTATACGTTATATCCTATATCTACATATCGTTATACGTTATATCCTATATGTACGTATCGTTATACGTTATATCCTACGTCTACATATCGTTATACGTTATATCCTACGTCTACATATCGTTATTCGTTATATCCTATATGTAGATAACGTTATACGTTATATCCTACGTCTACATATCGTTATTCGTTATATCCTATATGTAGATAACGTTATACGTTATATCCTACGTCTACATATCGTTATACGTTATATCCTATATGTAGATACCGTTATACGTTATATCCTATATGTACGTATCGTTATACGTTATATCCTATATCTACGTATCGTTATACGTTATATCCTATATCTACGTATCGTTATACGTTATATCCTATATCTACGTATCGTTATACGTAATACCCTATATGTAGATAACGTTATACGTTATATCCTACGTCATCACATCGTTATACGTTATATCCTATATGTAGATATCGTTAGACGTTATATACTATATCTACATATCGTTATACGTCATATCCTATATCTACGTATCGTTATACGTTATATCCTATACCTACATATCGTTATACGTTATATCCTATATCTACATATCGTTATACGTTATATCCTATATCTACATATCGTTATACGTTATATCCTATATGTACGTATCGTTATACGTTATATCCTACGTCTACATATCGTTATACGTTGTATCCTATATCTACATATCGTTATACGTTATATCCTATATCTACATATCGTTATACGTTATATCCTATATGTACGTATCGTTATACGTTATATCCTACGTCTACATATCGTTATTCGTTATATCCTATATGTAGATAACGTTATACGTTATATCCTACCTCTACATATCGTTATTCGTTATATCCTATATGTAGATAAAATTATACGTTATATCCTACGTCTACATATCGTTATACGTTATATCCCATATGTAGATAACGTTTAACGTTATATCCTATATCCACGTAGAGTTATACGATATATCCGATATGTAGATATCGTTATACGTTATATCCAATATCTGCATATCGTTATACGTTATATCCTACGTCTACATATCGTTATACGTTATATCCTATATGTAGATAACGTTATACGTTATATCCGATATGTACGTATCGTTATACGTTATATCCTATAACTACATATCGTTATACGTTATATCCTATATCTACGTATCGTTATACGTTATATCCTATATGTAGATAACGTTATACGTTATATCCTACGTCTACATATCGTTATACATTATATCCTATATGTAGATACCGTTATACGTTATATCCTATATCTACGTATCGTTATACGTTATATCCTATATGTAGATAACGTTATACGTTATATCCTACGTCTACATAACGTTATACGTTATATCCTATATGTAGATAACGTTTTACGTTATATCCTATATCTACGTATCGTTATACGTTATATCCTATATGTAGATGTCGTTATACGATATATCCAATATCTGCATATCGTTATACGTTATATCCTATATCTACGTATCGTTATACGTTATATCCTATATCTACATATCGTTATACGTTATATCCTATATCTACATATCGTTATACGTTATATCCTATATCTACGTATCGTTATACGTTATATCCTATATCTACATATCGTTATACGTTATATCCTATATCTACGTATCGTTATACGTTATATCCTATATGTAGATAACGTTATACGTTATATCCCATATGTAGATAACGTTTTACGTTATATCCTATATCCACAAATCGATATACGTTATATCCTATATGTACGTATCGTTATACGTTATATCCTATATCTACGTATCGTTATACGTTATATCCTATATCTACGTATCGTTATACGTTATATCCTATATGTAGATAACGTTATACGTTATATCCTACGTCATCATATCGTTATACGTTATATCCTATATGTAGATATTGCTATACGTTATATACTATATCTACATATCGTTATACGTCATATCCTATATCTACGTATCGTTATTCGTTATATCCTATACCTACATATCGTTACACGTTATATCCTATATCTACATATCGTTATACGTTATATCCTATTTCTACATATCGTTATACGTTATATCCTATGTCTACATATCGTTATACGTTTTATCCTATATCTACATATCGTTATACGTTATATCCTACGTCTACATATCGTTATACGTTATATCCAATATCTGCATATCGTTATACGTTATATCCCATATGTAGATAACGTTTTACGTTATATCCTATATCTACATATCGTTATACGTTATATCCTATATCTACATATCGTTATACGTTATATCCTATATGTAGATATCGTTATACGTTATATACTATATCTACATATCGTTATACGTCATATCCTATATCTACGTATCGTTTTACGTTATATCCTATATCTACATATCGTTATACGATATATCCTATATGTAGATATCGTTATACGTTATATCCAATATCTGCATATCGTTATACGATATACCCTATATGTAGATATCGTTATACGTTATATCCAATATCTGCATATCGTTATACGTTATATCCTACGTCTACATATCGTTATACGTTATATCCAATATCTGCATATCGTTATACGTTATATCCCATATGTAGATAACGTTTTACGTTATATCCTATATCTACGTATCGTTATACGTTATATCCTATATCTACATATCGTTATACGTTATATCCTATATCTACATATCGTTATACGTTATATCCTATGTGTAGATAACGTTATACGTTATATCCCATATGTAGATAACGTTTTACGTTATATCCTATATCCACATATCGATATACGTTATATCCTATATGTAGATAACGTTTTTGGTTATATCCTATATGTAGATAACGTTTTACGTTATATCATATATCTACGTATCGTTATACGTTATATCCTATATGTAGATGTCGTTATACGTTATATCCAATATCTGCATATCGTTATACGGTATATCGTATATCTACGTATCGTTATACGTTATATCCTATATCTACATATCGTTATACGTTATATCCCATATGTAGATAACGTTTTACGTTATATCCTATATGTACGTATCGTTATACGTTATATCCTATATCTACATATCGTTATACGTTATATCCTATATGTACGTATCGTTATACGTTATATCCTATATCTACATATCGTTATACGTTATATCCTATATCTACGTATCGTTATACGTTATATCCTATATGTAGATAACGTTATACGTTATATCCTACGTCTACATATCGTTATACGTTATATCCTATATGTAGATATCGTTATACGTTATATCCTATATCTACGTATCGTTATACGTTATATCCTATATGTAGATAACGTTATACGTTATATCCTACGTCTACATACCGTTATACGTTATATCCTACATGTAGATATCGTTATACGCTATATACTATATCTACGTACCGTTATACGTTATATCCTATCTCTACATATCGTTATACGTTATATCCTATATCTACATATCGTTATACGTTATATCCTATGTCTACGTATCGTTATACGTTATATCCTATATGTAGATAACGTTTTACGTTATATCATATATCTACGTATCGTTATACGTTATATCCTATATGTAGATGTCGTTATACGTTATATCCAATATCTGCATATCGTTATACGGTATATCGTATATCTACGTATCGTTATACGTTATATCCTATATCTACATATCGTTATACGTTATATCCCATATGTAGATAACGTTTTACGTTATATCCTATATGTACGTATCGTTATACGTTATATCCTATATCTACATATCGTTATACGTTATATCCTATATGTACGTATCGTTATACGTTATATCCTATATCTACATATCGTTATACGTTATATCCTATATCTACGTATCGTTATACGTTATATCCTATATGTAGATAACGTTATACGTTATATCCTACGTCTACATATCGTTATACGTTATATCCTATATGTAGATATCGTTATACGTTATATCCTATATCTACGTATCGTTATACGTTATATCCTATATGTAGATAACGTTATACGTTATATCCTACGTCTACATACCGTTATACGTTATATCCTACATGTAGATATCGTTATACGCTATATACTATATCTACGTACCGTTATACGTTATATCCTATCTCTACATATCGTTATACGTTATATCCTATATCTACATATCGTTATACGTTATATCCTATGTCTACGTATCGTTATACGTTATATCCTATATGTAGATAACGTTTTACGTTATATCCTATATGTAGATAACGTTTTACGTTATATCATATATCTACGTATCGTTATACGTTATATCCTATATGTAGATGTCGTTATACGTTATATCCAATATCTGCATATCGTTATACGGTATATCGTATATATACGTATCGTTATACGTTATATCCTATATCTACATATCGTTATACGTTATATCCTATGTCTACGTATCGTTATACGTTATATCCTATATGTAGATAACGTTTTACGTTATATCATATATCTACGTATCGTTATACGTTATATCCTATATGTAGATGTCGTTATACGTTATATCCAATATCTGCATATCGTTATACGGTATATCGTATATCTACGTATCGTTATACGTTATATCCTATATCTACATATCGTTATACGTTATATCCCATATGTAGATAACGTTTTACGTTATATCCTATATGTACGTATCGTTATACGTTATATCCTATATCTACATATCGTTATACGTTATATCCTATATCTACGTATCGTTATACGTTATATCCTATATGTAGATAACGTTATACGTTATATCCTACGTCTACATATCGTTATACGTTATATCCTATATGTAGATATCGTTATACGTTATATCCTATATCTACGTATCGTTATACGTTATATCCTATATGTAGATAACGTTATACGTTATATCCTACGTCTACATACCGTTATACGTTATATCCTACATGTAGATATCGTTATACGCTATATACTATATCTACGTACCGTTATACGTTATATCCTATCTCTACATATCGTTATACGTTATATCCTATATCTACATATCGTTATACGTTATATCCTATGTCTACGTATCGTTATACGTTATATCCTATATGTAGATATCGTTATACGTTATATCCTATATGTAGATAAAGTTATACGTTATATCCTACGTCTACATATCGTTATTCGTTATATCCTATATGTAGATAACGTTATACGTTATATCCTACGTCTACATATCGTTATACGTTATATCCCATATGTAGATAACGTTTTTCGTTATATCCTATATCCACGTATCGTTATACGATATATCCTATATGTAGATATGGTTATACGTTATATCCAATATCTGCATATCGTTATACGTTATATCCTACGTCTACATATCGTTATACGTTATATCCTATATGTAGATAACGTTATACGTTATATCCTGTATGTACGTATCGTTATACGTTATATCCTACGTCTACATATCGTTTACGTTATATCCTATATCTACGTATCGTTATAAGTTATATCCTATATGTAGATAACGTTATACGTTATATCCTACGTCTACATTCCGTTATACGTTATATCCTTTATGTAGATAACGATATACGTTATATACTATATCTACATATCGTTATACGTCATATCCTATATCTACGTATCGTTATACGTTATATCCTATACCTACATATCGTTATACGTTATATCCTATATCTACATATCGTTATACGTTATATCCTATGTCTACATATCGATATACGTTATATCCTATATGTAGATAACGTTATACGTTATATCCCATATGTAGATAACGTTTTACGTTATATCCTATATCCACATATCGATATACGTTATATCCTATATGTACGTATCGTTATACGTTATATCCTATATCTACGTATCGTTATACGTTATATCCTATATCTACGTATCGTTATACGTTATATCCTATATGTAGATAACGTTATACGTTATATCCTACGTCTTCATATCGTTATACGTTACATCCTATATGTAGATATCGTTATACGTTATATACTATATCTACATATCGTTATACGTCATATCCTATATCTACGTATCGTTATACGTTATATCCTATATCTACATATCGTTATACGTTATATCCTATATGTAGATAACGTTATACGTTATATCCCATATGTAGATAACGTTTTACGTTATATCCTATATCCACATATCGATATACGTTATATCCTATATGTAGATAACGTTTTACGTTATATCCTATATCTACGTATCGTTATACGTTATATCCTATATGTAGATGTCGTTATACGTTATATACTACATCTACATACCGTTATACGTCATATCCTATATCTACGTATCGTTATACGTTATATCCTATACCTACATATCGTTATACGTTATATCCTATATCTACATATCGTTATACGTTATATCCTATATCTACGTATCGTTATAAGTTATATCCTATATGTAGATAAAGTTATACGTTATATCCTACGTCTACATTCCGTTATACGTTATATCCTATATGTAGATATCGATATACGTTATATACTATATCTACATATCGTTATACGTCATATCCTATATCTACGTATCGTTATACGTTATATCCTATATGTAGATGTCGTTATACGTTATATACTACATCTACATACCGTTATACGTCATATCCTATATCTACATATCGTTATACGTTATATCCTATGTCTACATATCGATATACGTTATATCCTATATGTAGATAACGTTATACGTTATATCCCATATGTAGATAACGTTTTACGTTATATCCTATATCCACATATCGATATACGTTATATCCTATATGTACGTATCGTTATACGTTATATCCTATATCTACGTATCGTTATACGTTATATCCTACGTCTTCATATCGTTATACGTTATATCCTATATGTAGATATCGTTATACGTTATATACTATATCTACATATCGTTATACGTCATATCCTATATCTACGTATCGTTATACGTTATATCCTATAGCTACATATCGTTATACGTTATATCCAATATCTACATATCGTTATACGTTATATCCTATATCTACATATCGTTATACGTTATATCCTATATGTAGATAACGTTATACGTTATATCCCATATGTAGATAACGTTTTACGTTATATCCTATATCCACATATCGATATACGTTATATCCTATATGTAGATAACGTTATACGTTATATCCCATATGTAGATAACGTTTTACGTTATATCCTATATCCACATATCGATATACGTTATATCCTATATGTAGATAACGTTTTACGTTATATCCTATATCCACATATCGATATACGTTATATCCTATATGTAGATAACGTTTTACCTTATATCCTATATCTACGTATCGTTATACGTTATATCCTATATGTAGATGTCGTTATACGTTATATACTACATCTACATACCGTTATACGTCATATCCTATATCTACGTATGGTTATACGTTATATCCTATACCTACATATCGTTATACGTTATATCCTATATCTACATATCGTTATACGTTATATCCTATATCTACGTATCGTTATACGTTATATCCTATATGTAGATAACGTTATACGTTATATCCCATATGTAGATAAAATTTTACGTTATATCCTATATCCACAAATCGATATACGTTATATCCTATACGTACGTATCGTTATACGTTATATCCTATATCTACGTATCGTTATAAGTTATATCCTATATCTACGTATCGTTATACGTTATATCCTATATCTACGTATCGTTATAGGTTATATCCTATATGTAGATAACGTTATACGTTATATACTATATCTACATATCGTTATACGTTATATCCTATATCTACGTATCGTTATACGTTATATCCTATACCTACATACCGTAATACGTTATATCCTATATCTACATATCGTTATACGTTATATCCTATATCTACATATCGTTATACGTTATATCCTATGTCTACATATCGTTATACGTTATATCCTACATCTACGTATCGTTATACGTTATATCCTATATGTAGATAACGTTTTACGTTATATACTATATCTACGTACCGTTATACGTTATATCCTATATCTACGTATCGTTATACGTTATATCCTATATGTAGATAACGTTATACGTTATATACTATATCTACATATCGTTATACGTTATATCCTATATCTACGTATCGTTATACGTTATATCCTATACCTACATACCGTAATACGTTATATCCTATATCTACATATCGTTATACGTTATATCCTATATGTAGATAACGTTATACGTTATATCCCATATGTAGATAACGTTTTACGTTATGTCTTATATGCACATATCGATATACGTTATATCCTATATGTACGTATCGTTATACGTTATATCCTATATCTACGTATCGTTATACGTTATATCCTATATCTACGTATCGTTATACGTTATATCCTACATGTAGATAACGTTATACGTTATATCCTACGTCTTCATATCGTTATACGTTATATCCTATATGTAGATATCGTTATACGTTATATACTATATCTACATATCGTTATACGTCATATCCTATATCTACGTACCGTTATACGTTATATCCTATACCTACATATCGTTATACGTTATATCATATATCTACATATCGTTATACGTTATATCCTATATCTACATATCGTTATACGTTATATCCTATATCTACATATCGTTATACGTTATATCCTACATCTACGTATCATTATACGTTATATCCTATATCTACGTATCGTTATACGTTATATCCTATATGTAGATAACGTTATACGTTATATCCCATATGTAGATAACGTTTTACGTTATATCCTATATCCACATATCGATATACGTTATATCCTATGTGTACGTATCGTTATACGTAATATCCTATATCTACGTATCGTTATACGTTATATCCTATATCTACGTATCGTTATACGTTATATCCTATATGTAGATAACGTTATACGTTATATCCTACGTCATCATATCGTTATACGTTATATCCTATATGTAGATATCGTTATATGTTATATACTATATCTACATATCGTTATACGTCATATCCTATATCTACGTATCGTTATACGTTATATCCTATACCTACATATCGTTATACGTTATATCCTATATCTACATATCGTTATACGTTATATCCTATATCTACATATCGTTATACGTTATATCCTATATCTACGTATCGTTATACGTTATATCCTATATCTACGTATCGTTATACGTTATATCCTACATGTAGATAACTTTATACGTTATATCCTACGTCTTCATATCGTTATACGTTATATCCTACATGTAGATAACGTTATACGTTATATCCTACGTCTTCATATCGTTATACGTTATATCCTATATGTAGATAACGTTATACGTTATATCCCATATGTAGATAACGTTTTACGTTATATCCTATATCCACATATCGATATACGTTATATCCTATATGTACGTATCGTTATACGTTATATCCTACATCTACGTATCGTTATACGTTATATCCTATATCTACGTATCGTTATACGTTATATCCTATATGTAGATAACGTTATACGTTATATCCTACGTCATCATATCGTTATACGTTATATCCTATATGTAGATATCGTTATACGTTATATACTATATCTACATATCGTTATACGTCATATCCTATATCTACGTATCGTTATACGTTATATCCTATACCTACATATCGTTATACGTTATATCCTATATCTACATATCGTTATACGTTATATCCTACATCTACGTATCGTTATACGTTATATCCTATATGTAGATAACGTTTTACGTTATATACTATATCTACGTACCGTTATACGTGATATCCTATATCTACATATCGTTATACGTTATATCCTATATCTACATATCGTTATACGTTATATCCTATATCTACGTATCGTTATACGTTATATCCTATATGTACGTATCGTTATACGTTATATCCTATATCTACATATCGTTATACGTTATATCCTATGTCTACGTATCGTTATACGTTATATCCTATATGTAGATAACGTTTTACGTTATATCCTATATGTAGATAACGTTTTACGTTATATCATATATCTACGTATCGTTATACGTTATATCCTATATGTAGATGTCGTTATACGTTATATCCAATATCTGCATATCGTTATACGGTATATCGTATATATACGTATCGTTATACGTTATATCCTATATCTACATATCGTTATACGTTATATCCTATGTCTACGTATCGTTATACGTTATATCCTATATGTAGATAACGTTTTACGTTATATCATATATCTACGTATCGTTATACGTTATATCCTATATGTAGATGTCGTTATACGTTATATCCAATATCTGCATATCGTTATACGGTATATCGTATATCTACGTATCGTTATACGTTATATCCTATATCTACATATCGTTATACGTTATATCCCATATGTAGATAACGTTTTACGTTATATCCTATATGTACGTATCGTTATACGTTATATCCTATATCTACATATCGTTATACGTTATATCCTATATCTACGTATCGTTATACGTTATATCCTATATGTAGATAACGTTATACGTTATATCCTACGTCTACATATCGTTATACGTTATATCCTATATGTAGATATCGTTATACGTTATATCCTATATCTACGTATCGTTATACGTTATATCCTATATGTAGATAACGTTATACGTTATATCCTACGTCTACATACCGTTATACGTTATATCCTACATGTAGATATCGTTATACGCTATATACTATATCTACGTACCGTTATACGTTATATCCTATCTCTACATATCGTTATACGTTATATCCTATATCTACATATCGTTATACGTTATATCCTATGTCTACGTATCGTTATACGTTATATCCTATATGTAGATATCGTTATACGTTATATCCTATATGTAGATAAAGTTATACGTTATATCCTACGTCTACATATCGTTATTCGTTATATCCTATATGTAGATAACGTTATACGTTATATCCTACGTCTACATATCGTTATACGTTATATCCCATATGTAGATAACGTTTTTCGTTATATCCTATATCCACGTATCGTTATACGATATATCCTATATGTAGATATGGTTATACGTTATATCCAATATCTGCATATCGTTATACGTTATATCCTACGTCTACATATCGTTATACGTTATATCCTATATGTAGATAACGTTATACGTTATATCCTGTATGTACGTATCGTTATACGTTATATCCTACGTCTACATATCGTTTACGTTATATCCTATATCTACGTATCGTTATAAGTTATATCCTATATGTAGATAACGTTATACGTTATATCCTACGTCTACATTCCGTTATACGTTATATCCTTTATGTAGATAACGATATACGTTATATACTATATCTACATATCGTTATACGTCATATCCTATATCTACGTATCGTTATACGTTATATCCTATACCTACATATCGTTATACGTTATATCCTATATCTACATATCGTTATACGTTATATCCTATGTCTACATATCGATATACGTTATATCCTATATGTAGATAACGTTATACGTTATATCCCATATGTAGATAACGTTTTACGTTATATCCTATATCCACATATCGATATACGTTATATCCTATATGTACGTATCGTTATACGTTATATCCTATATCTACGTATCGTTATACGTTATATCCTATATCTACGTATCGTTATACGTTATATCCTATATGTAGATAACGTTATACGTTATATCCTACGTCTTCATATCGTTATACGTTACATCCTATATGTAGATATCGTTATACGTTATATACTATATCTACATATCGTTATACGTCATATCCTATATCTACGTATCGTTATACGTTATATCCTATATCTACATATCGTTATACGTTATATCCTATATGTAGATAACGTTATACGTTATATCCCATATGTAGATAACGTTTTACGTTATATCCTATATCCACATATCGATATACGTTATATCCTATATGTAGATAACGTTTTACGTTATATCCTATATCTACGTATCGTTATACGTTATATCCTATATGTAGATGTCGTTATACGTTATATACTACATCTACATACCGTTATACGTCATATCCTATATCTACGTATCGTTATACGTTATATCCTATACCTACATATCGTTATACGTTATATCCTATATCTACATATCGTTATACGTTATATCCTATATCTACGTATCGTTATAAGTTATATCCTATATGTAGATAAAGTTATACGTTATATCCTACGTCTACATTCCGTTATACGTTATATCCTATATGTAGATATCGATATACGTTATATACTATATCTACATATCGTTATACGTCATATCCTATATCTACGTATCGTTATACGTTATATCCTATATGTAGATGTCGTTATACGTTATATACTACATCTACATACCGTTATACGTCATATCCTATATCTACATATCGTTATACGTTATATCCTATGTCTACATATCGATATACGTTATATCCTATATGTAGATAACGTTATACGTTATATCCCATATGTAGATAACGTTTTACGTTATATCCTATATCCACATATCGATATACGTTATATCCTATATGTACGTATCGTTATACGTTATATCCTATATCTACGTATCGTTATACGTTATATCCTATATCTACGTATCGTTATACGTTATATCCTATATGTAGATAACGTTATACGTTATATCCTACGTCTTCATATCGTTATACGTTATATCCTATATGTAGATATCGTTATACGTTATATACTATATCTACATATCGTTATACGTCATATCCTATATCTACGTATCGTTATACGTTATATCCTATAGCTACATATCGTTATACGTTATATCCTATATCTACATATCGTTATACGTTATATCCTATATCTACATATCGTTATACGTTATATCCTATATGTAGATAACGTTATACGTTATATCCCATATGTAGATAACGTTTTACGTTATATCCTATATCCACATATCGATATACGTTATATCCTATATGTAGATAACGTTATACGTTATATCCCATATGTAGATAACGTTTTACGTTATATCCTATATCCACATATCGATATACGTTATATCCTATATGTAGATAACGTTTTACGTTATATCCTATATCCACATATCGATATACGTTATATCCTATATGTAGATAACGTTTTACCTTATATCCTATATCTACGTATCGTTATACGTCATATCCTATATCTACGTATCGTTATACGTTATATCCTATACCTACATATCGTTATACGTTATATCCTATATCTACATATCGTTATACGTTATATCCTATATCTACATATCGTTATACGTTATATCCTATATCTACGTATCGTTATACGTTATATCCTATATCTACGTATCGTTATACGTTATATCCTACATGTAGATAACTTTATACGTTATATCCTACGTCTTCATATCGTTATACGTTATATCCTACATGTAGATAACGTTATACGTTATATCCTACGTCTTCATATCGTTATACGTTATATCCTATATGTAGATAACGTTATACGTTATATCCCATATGTAGATAACGTTTTACGTTATATCCTATATCTACGTATCGTTATACGTTATATCCTATATGTAGATAACGTTATACGTTATATCCTACGTCTTCATATCGTTATACGTTATATCCTATATGTAGATATCGTTATACGTTATATACTATATCTACATATCGTTATACGTCATATCCTATATCTACGTATCGTTATACGTTATATCCTATAGCTACATATCGTTATACGTTATATCCTATATCTACATATCGTTATACGTTATATCCTATATCTACATATCGTTATACGTTATATCCTATATGTAGATAACGTTATACGTTATATCCCATATGTAGATAACGTTTTACGTTATATCCTATATCCACATATCGATATACGTTATATCCTATATGTAGATAACGTTATACGTTATATCCCATATGTAGATAACGTTTTACGTTATATCCTATATCCACATATCGATATACGTTATATCCTATATGTAGATAACGTTTTACGTTATATCCTATATCCACATATCGATATACGTTATATCCTATATGTAGATAACGTTTTACCTTATATCCTATATCTACGTATCGTTATACGTTATATCCTATATGTAGATGTCGTTATACGTTATATACTACATCTACATACCGTTATACGTCATATCCTATATCTACGTATGGTTATACGTTATATCCTATACCTACATATCGTTATACGTTATATCCTATATCTACATATCGTTATACGTTATATCCTATATCTACGTATCGTTATACGTTATATCCTATATGTAGATAACGTTATACGTTATATCCCATATGTAGATAAAATTTTACGTTATATCCTATATCCACAAATCGATATACGTTATATCCTATATGTACGTATCGTTATACGTTATATCCTATATCTACGTATCGTTATAAGTTATATCCTATATCTACGTATCGTTATACGTTATATCCTATATCTACGTATCGTTATAGGTTATATCCTATATGTAGATAACGTTATACGTTATATACTATATCTACATATCGTTATACGTTATATCCTATATCTACGTATCGTTATACGTTATATCCTATACCTACATACCGTAATACGTTATATCCTATATCTACATATCGTTATACGTTATATCCTATATCTACATATCGTTATACGTTATATCCTATGTCTACATATCGTTATACGTTATATCCTACATCTACGTATCGTTATACGTTATATCCTATATGTAGATAACGTTTTACGTTATATACTATATCTACGTACCGTTATACGTTATATCCTATATCTACGTATCGTTATACGTTATATCCTATATGTAGATAACGTTATACGTTATATACTATATCTACATATCGTTATACGTTATATCCTATATCTACGTATCGTTATACGTTATATCCTATACCTACATACCGTAATACGTTATATCCTATATCTACATATCGTTATACGTTATATCCTATATGTAGATAACGTTATACGTTATATCCCATATGTAGATAACGTTTTACGTTATGTCTTATATGCACATATCGATATACGTTATATCCTATATGTACGTATCGTTATACGTTATATCCTATATCTACGTATCGTTATACGTTATATCCTATATCTACGTATCGTTATACGTTATATCCTACATGTAGATAACGTTATACGTTATATCCTACGTCTTCATATCGTTATACGTTATATCCTATATGTAGATATCGTTATACGTTATATACTATATCTACATATCGTTATACGTCATATCCTATATCTACGTACCGTTATACGTTATATCCTATACCTACATATCGTTATACGTTATATCATATATCTACATATCGTTATACGTTATATCCTATATCTACATATCGTTATACGTTATATCCTATATCTACATATCGTTATACGTTATATCCTACATCTACGTATCGTTATACGTTATATCCTATATCTACGTATCGTTATACGTTATATCCTATATGTAGATAACGTTATACGTTATATCCCATATGTAGATAACGTTTTACGTTATATCCTATATCCACATATCGATATACGTTATATCCTATGTGTACGTATCGTTATACGTAATATCCTATATCTACGTATCGTTATACGTTATATCCTATATCTACGTATCGTTATACGTTATATCCTATATGTAGATAACGTTATACGTTATATCCTACGTCATCATATCGTTATACGTTATATCCTATATGTAGATATCGTTATATGTTATATACTATATCTACATATCGTTATACGTCATATCCTATATCTACGTATCGTTATACGTTATATCCTATACCTACATATCGTTATACGTTATATCCTATATCTACATATCGTTATACGTTATATCCTATATCTACATATCGTTATACGTTATATCCTATATCTACGTATCGTTATACGTTATATCCTATATCTACGTATCGTTATACGTTATATCCTACATGTAGATAACTTTATACGTTATATCCTACGTCTTCATATCGTTATACGTTATATCCTACATGTAGATAACGTTATACGTTATATCCTACGTCTTCATATCGTTATACGTTATATCCTATATGTAGATAACGTTATACGTTATATCCCATATGTAGATAACGTTTTACGTTATATCCTATATCCACATATCGATATACGTTATATCCTATATGTACGTATCGTTATACGTTATATCCTACATCTACGTATCGTTATACGTTATATCCTATATCTACGTATCGTTATACGTTATATCCTATATGTAGATAACGTTATACGTTATATCCTACGTCATCATATCGTTATACGTTATATCCTATATGTAGATATCGTTATACGTTATATACTATATCTACATATCGTTATACGTCATATCCTATATCTACGTATCGTTATACGTTATATCCTATACCTACATATCGTTATACGTTATATCCTATATCTACATATCGTTATACGTTATATCCTACATCTACGTATCGTTATACGTTATATCCTATATGTAGATAACGTTTTACGTTATATACTATATCTACGTACCGTTATACGTGATATCCTATATCTACATATCGTTATACGTTATATCCTATATCTACATATCGTTATACGTTATATCCTATATCTACGTATCGTTATACGTTATATCCTATATGTACGTATCGTTATACGTTATATCCTATATCTACATATCGTTATACGTTATATCCTATGTCTACGTATCGTTATACGTTATATCCTATATGTAGATAACGTTTTACGTTATATCCTATATGTAGATAACGTTTTACGTTATATCATATATCTACGTATCGTTATACGTTATATCCTATATGTAGATGTCGTTATACGTTATATCCAATATCTGCATATCGTTATACGGTATATCGTATATATACGTATCGTTATACGTTATATCCTATATCTACATATCGTTATACGTTATATCCTATGTCTACGTATCGTTATACGTTATATCCTATATGTAGATAACGTTTTACGTTATATCATATATCTACGTATCGTTATACGTTATATCCTATATGTAGATGTCGTTATACGTTATATCCAATATCTGCATATCGTTATACGGTATATCGTATATCTACGTATCGTTATACGTTATATCCTATATCTACATATCGTTATACGTTATATCCCATATGTAGATAACGTTTTACGTTATATCCTATATGTACGTATCGTTATACGTTATATCCTATATCTACATATCGTTATACGTTATATCCTATATCTACGTATCGTTATACGTTATATCCTATATGTAGATAACGTTATACGTTATATCCTACGTCTACATATCGTTATACGTTATATCCTATATGTAGATATCGTTATACGTTATATCCTATATCTACGTATCGTTATACGTTATATCCTATATGTAGATAACGTTATACGTTATATCCTACGTCTACATACCGTTATACGTTATATCCTACATGTAGATATCGTTATACGCTATATACTATATCTACGTACCGTTATACGTTATATCCTATCTCTACATATCGTTATACGTTATATCCTATATCTACATATCGTTATACGTTATATCCTATATCTACGTATCGTTATAAGTTATATCCTATATCTACGTATCGTTATACGTTATATCCTATATCTACGTATCGTTATAGGTTATATCCTATATGTAGATAACGTTATACGTTATATACTATATCTACATATCGTTATACGTTATATCCTATATCTACGTATCGTTATACGTTATATCCTATACCTACATACCGTAATACGTTATATCCTATATCTACATATCGTTATACGTTATATCCTATATCTACATATCGTTATACGTTATATCCTATGTCTACATATCGTTATACGTTATATCCTACATCTACGTATCGTTATACGTTATATCCTATATGTAGATAACGTTTTACGTTATATACTATATCTACGTACCGTTATACGTTATATCCTATATCTACGTATCGTTATACGTTATATCCTATATGTAGATAACGTTATACGTTATATACTATATCTACATATCGTTATACGTTATATCCTATATCTACGTATCGTTATACGTTATATCCTATACCTACATACCGTAATACGTTATATCCTATATCTACATATCGTTATACGTTATATCCTATATGTAGATAACGTTATACGTTATATCCCATATGTAGATAACGTTTTACGTTATGTCTTATATGCACATATCGATATACGTTATATCCTATATGTACGTATCGTTATACGTTATATCCTATATCTACGTATCGTTATACGTTATATCCTATATCTACGTATCGTTATACGTTATATCCTACATGTAGATAACGTTATACGTTATATCCTACGTCTTCATATCGTTATACGTTATATCCTATATGTAGATATCGTTATACGTTATATACTATATCTACATATCGTTATACGTCATATCCTATATCTACGTACCGTTATACGTTATATCCTATACCTACATATCGTTATACGTTATATCATATATCTACATATCGTTATACGTTATATCCTATATCTACATATCGTTATACGTTATATCCTATATCTACATATCGTTATACGTTATATCCTACATCTACGTATCATTATACGTTATATCCTATATCTACGTATCGTTATACGTTATATCCTATATGTAGATAACGTTATACGTTATATCCCATATGTAGATAACGTTTTACGTTATATCCTATATCCACATATCGATATACGTTATATCCTATGTGTACGTATCGTTATACGTAATATCCTATATCTACGTATCGTTATACGTTATATCCTATATCTACGTATCGTTATACGTTATATCCTATATGTAGATAACGTTATACGTTATATCCTACGTCATCATATCGTTATACGTTATATCCTATATGTAGATATCGTTATATGTTATATACTATATCTACATATCGTTATACGTCATATCCTATATCTACGTATCGTTATACGTTATATCCTATACCTACATATCGTTATACGTTATATCCTATATCTACATATCGTTATACGTTATATCCTATATCTACATATCGTTATACGTTATATCCTATATCTACGTATCGTTATACGTTATATCCTATATCTACGTATCGTTATACGTTATATCCTACATGTAGATAACTTTATACGTTATATCCTACGTCTTCATATCGTTATACGTTATATCCTACATGTAGATAACGTTATACGTTATATCCTACGTCTTCATATCGTTATACGTTATATCCTATATGTAGATAACGTTATACGTTATATCCCATATGTAGATAACGTTTTACGTTATATCCTATATCCACATATCGATATACGTTATATCCTATATGTACGTATCGTTATACGTTATATCCTACATCTACGTATCGTTATACGTTATATCCTATATCTACGTATCGTTATACGTTATATCCTATATGTAGATAACGTTATACGTTATATCCTACGTCATCATATCGTTATACGTTATATCCTATATGTAGATATCGTTATACGTTATATACTATATCTACATCTCGTTATACGTCATATCCTATATCTACGTATCGTTATACGTTATATCCTATACCTACATATCGTTATACGTTATATCCTATATCTACATATCGTTATACGTTATATCCTACATCTACGTATCGTTATACGTTATATCCTATATGTAGATAACGTTTTACGTTATATACTATATCTACGTACCGTTATACGTGATATCCTATATCTACATATCGTTATACGTTATATCCTATATCTACATATCGTTATACGTTATATCCTATATCTACGTATCGTTATACGTTATATCCTATATGTACGTATCGTTATACGTTATATCCTATATCTACATATCGTTATACGTTATATCCTATGTCTACGTATCGTTATACGTTATATCCTATATGTAGATAACGTTTTACGTTATATCCTATATGTAGATAACGTTTTACGTTATATCATATATCTACGTATCGTTATACGTTATATCCTATATGTAGATGTCGTTATACGTTATATCCAATATCTGCATATCGTTATACGGTATATCGTATATATACGTATCGTTATACGTTATATCCTATATCTACATATCGTTATACGTTATATCCTATGTCTACGTATCGTTATACGTTATATCCTATATGTAGATAACGTTTTACGTTATATCATATATCTACGTATCGTTATACGTTATATCCTATATGTAGATGTCGTTATACGTTATATCCAATATCTGCATATCGTTATACGGTATATCGTATATCTACGTATCGTTATACGTTATATCCTATATCTACATATCGTTATACGTTATATCCCATATGTAGATAACGTTTTACGTTATATCCTATATGTACGTATCGTTATACGTTATATCCTATATCTACATATCGTTATACGTTATATCCTATATCTACGTATCGTTATACGTTATATCCTATATGTAGATAACGTTATACGTTATATCCTACGTCTACATATCGTTATACGTTATATCCTATATGTAGATATCGTTATACGTTATATCCTATATCTACGTATCGTTATACGTTATATCCTATATGTAGATAACGTTATACGTTATATCCTACGTCTACATACCGTTATACGTTATATCCTACATGTAGATATCGTTATACGCTATATACTATATCTACGTACCGTTATACGTTATATCCTATCTCTACATATCGTTATACGTTATATCCTATATCTACATATCGTTATACGTTATATCCTATGTCTACGTATCGTTATACGTTATATCCTATATGTAGATATCGTTATACGTTATATCCTATATGTAGATAAAGTTATACGTTATATCCTACGTCTACATATCGTTATTCGTTATATCCTATATGTAGATAACGTTATACGTTATATCCTACGTCTACATATCGTTATACGTTATATCCCATATGTAGATAACGTTTTTCGTTATATCCTATATCCACGTATCGTTATACGATATATCCTATATGTAGATATGGTTATACGTTATATCCAATATCTGCATATCGTTATACGTTATATCCTACGTCTACATATCGTTATACGTTATATCCTATATGTAGATAACGTTATACGTTATATCCTGTATGTACGTATCGTTATACGTTATATCCTACGTCTACATATCGTTTACGTTATATCCTATATCTACGTATCGTTATAAGTTATATCCTATATGTAGATAACGTTATACGTTATATCCTACGTCTACATTCCGTTATACGTTATATCCTTTATGTAGATAACGATATACGTTATATACTATATCTACATATCGTTATACGTCATATCCTATATCTACGTATCGTTATACGTTATATCCTATACCTACATATCGTTATACGTTATATCCTATATCTACATATCGTTATACGTTATATCCTATGTCTACATATCGATATACGTTATATCCTATATGTAGATAACGTTATACGTTATATCCCATATGTAGATAACGTTTTACGTTATATCCTATATCCACATATCGATATACGTTATATCCTATATGTACGTATCGTTATACGTTATATCCTATATCTACGTATCGTTATACGTTATATCCTATATCTACGTATCGTTATACGTTATATCCTATATGTAGATAACGTTATACGTTATATCCTACGTCTTCATATCGTTATACGTTACATCCTATATGTAGATATCGTTATACGTTATATACTATATCTACATATCGTTATACGTCATATCCTATATCTACGTATCGTTATACGTTATATCCTATATCTACATATCGTTATACGTTATATCCTATATGTAGATAACGTTATACGTTATATCCCATATGTAGATAACGTTTTACGTTATATCCTATATCCACATATCGATATACGTTATATCCTATATGTAGATAACGTTTTACGTTATATCCTATATCTACGTATCGTTATACGTTATATCCTATATGTAGATGTCGTTATACGTTATATACTACATCTACATACCGTTATACGTCATATCCTATATCTACGTATCGTTATACGTTATATCCTATACCTACATATCGTTATACGTTATATCCTATATCTACATATCGTTATACGTTATATCCTATATCTACGTATCGTTATAAGTTATATCCTATATGTAGATAAAGTTATACGTTATATCCTACGTCTACATTCCGTTATACGTTATATCCTATATGTAGATATCGATATACGTTATATACTATATCTACATATCGTTATACGTCATATCCTATATCTACGTATCGTTATACGTTATATCCTATATGTAGATGTCGTTATACGTTATATACTACATCTACATACCGTTATACGTCATATCCTATATCTACATATCGTTATACGTTATATCCTATGTCTACATATCGATATACGTTATATCCTATATGTAGATAACGTTATACGTTATATCCCATATGTAGATAACGTTTTACGTTATATCCTATATCCACATATCGATATACGTTATATCCTATATGTACGTATCGTTATACGTTATATCCTATATCTACGTATCGTTATACGTTATATCCTATATCTACGTATCGTTATACGTTATATCCTATATGTAGATAACGTTATACGTTATATCCTACGTCTTCATATCGTTATACGTTATATCCTATATGTAGATATCGTTATACGTTATATACTATATCTACATATCGTTATACGTCATATCCTATATCTACGTATCGTTATACGTTATATCCTATAGCTACATATCGTTATACGTTATATCCTATATCTACATATCGTTATACGTTATATCCTATATCTACATATCGTTATACGTTATATCCTATATGTAGATAACGTTATACGTTATATCCCATATGTAGATAACGTTTTACGTTATATCCTATATCCACATATCGATATACGTTATATCCTATATGTAGATAACGTTATACGTTATATCCCATATGTAGATAACGTTTTACGTTATATCCTATATCCACATATCGATATACGTTATATCCTATATGTAGATAACGTTTTACGTTATATCCTATATCCACATATCGATATACGTTATATCCTATATGTAGATAACGTTTTACCTTATATCCTATATCTACGTATCGTTATACGTTATATCCTATATGTAGATGTCGTTATACGTTATATACTACATCTACATACCGTTATACGTCATATCCTATATCTACGTATGGTTATACGTTATATCCTATACCTACATATCGTTATACGTTATATCCTATATCTACATATCGTTATACGTTATATCCTATATCTACGTATCGTTATACGTTATATCCTATATGTAGATAACGTTATACGTTATATCCCATATGTAGATAAAATTTTACGTTATATCCTATATCCACAAATCGATATACGTTATATCCTATATGTACGTATCGTTATACGTTATATCCTATATCTACGTATCGTTATAAGTTATATCCTATATCTACGTATCGTTATACGTTATATCCTATATCTACGTATCGTTATAGGTTATATCCTATATGTAGATAACGTTATACGTTATATACTATATCTACATATCGTTATACGTTATATCCTATATCTACGTATCGTTATACGTTATATCCTATACCTACATACCGTAATACGTTATATCCTATATCTACATATCGTTATACGTTATATCCTATATCTACATATCGTTATACGTTATATCCTATGTCTACATATCGTTATACGTTATATCCTACATCTACGTATCGTTATACGTTATATCCTATATGTAGATAACGTTTTACGTTATATACTATATCTACGTACCGTTATACGTTATATCCTATATCTACGTATCGTTATACGTTATATCCTATATGTAGATAACGTTATACGTTATATACTATATCTACATATCGTTATACGTTATATCCTATATCTACGTATCGTTATACGTTATATCCTATACCTACATACCGTAATACGTTATATCCTATATCTACATATCGTTATACGTTATATCCTATATGTAGATAACGTTATACGTTATATCCCATATGTAGATAACGTTTTACGTTATGTCTTATATGCACATATCGATATACGTTATATCCTATATGTACGTATCGTTATACGTTATATCCTATATCTACGTATCGTTATACGTTATATCCTATATCTACGTATCGTTATACGTTATATCCTACATGTAGATAACGTTATACGTTATATCCTACGTCTTCATATCGTTATACGTTATATCCTATATGTAGATATCGTTATACGTTATATACTATATCTACATATCGTTATACGTCATATCCTATATCTACGTACCGTTATACGTTATATCCTATACCTACATATCGTTATACGTTATATCATATATCTACATATCGTTATACGTTATATCCTATATCTACATATCGTTATACGTTATATCCTATATCTACATATCGTTATACGTTATATCCTACATCTACGTATCATTATACGTTATATCCTATATCTACGTATCGTTATACGTTATATCCTATATGTAGATAACGTTATACGTTATATCCCATATGTAGATAACGTTTTACGTTATATCCTATATCCACATATCGATATACGTTATATCCTATGTGTACGTATCGTTATACGTAATATCCTATATCTACGTATCGTTATACGTTATATCCTATATCTACGTATCGTTATACGTTATATCCTATATGTAGATAACGTTATACGTTATATCCTACGTCATCATATCGTTATACGTTATATCCTATATGTAGATATCGTTATATGTTATATACTATATCTACATATCGTTATACGTCATATCCTATATCTACGTATCGTTATACGTTATATCCTATACCTACATATCGTTATACGTTATATCCTATATCTACATATCGTTATACGTTATATCCTATATCTACATATCGTTATACGTTATATCCTATATCTACGTATCGTTATACGTTATATCCTATATCTACGTATCGTTATACGTTATATCCTACATGTAGATAACTTTATACGTTATATCCTACGTCTTCATATCGTTATACGTTATATCCTACATGTAGATAACGTTATACGTTATATCCTACGTCTTCATATCGTTATACGTTATATCCTATATGTAGATAACGTTATACGTTATATCCCATATGTAGATAACGTTTTACGTTATATCCTATATCCACATATCGATATACGTTATATCCTATATGTACGTATCGTTATACGTTATATCCTACATCTACGTATCGTTATACGTTATATCCTATATCTACGTATCGTTATACGTTATATCCTATATGTAGATAACGTTATACGTTATATCCTACGTCATCATATCGTTATACGTTATATCCTATATGTAGATATCGTTATACGTTATATACTATATCTACATATCGTTATACGTCATATCCTATATCTACGTATCGTTATACGTTATATCCTATACCTACATATCGTTATACGTTATATCCTATATCTACATATCGTTATACGTTATATCCTACATCTACGTATCGTTATACGTTATATCCTATATGTAGATAACGTTTTACGTTATATACTATATCTACGTACCGTTATACGTGATATCCTATATCTACATATCGTTATACGTTATATCCTATATCTACATATCGTTATACGTTATATCCTATATCTACGTATCGTTATACGTTATATCCTATATGTACGTATCGTTATACGTTATATCCTATATCTACATATCGTTATACGTTATATCCTACATCTACGTATCGTTATACGTTATATCCCATATGTAGATAACGTTTTACGTTATATCCTATATCCACATATCGATATACGTTATATCCTATATGTAGATAACGTTTTACGTTATATCCTATATCTACGTATCGTTATACGTTATATCCTATATGTAGATGTCGTTATACGTTATATACTACATCTACATACCGTTATACGTCATATCCTATATCTACGTATCGTTATACGTTATATCCTATACCTACATATCGTTATACGTTATATCCTATATCTACATATCGTTATACGTTATATCCTATATCTACGTATCGTTATACGTTATATCCTATATGTAGATAACGTTATACGTTATATCCTACGTCTGCATATCGTTATACGTTATATCCTATATGTAGATATCGTTATACGTTATATCCTATATCTACGTATCGTTATAAGTTATATCCTATATGTAGATAAAGTTATACGTTATATCCTACGTCTACATTCCGTTATACGTTATATCCTATATGTAGATATCGATATACGTTATATACTATATCTACATATCGTTATACGTCATATCCTATATCTACGTATCGTTATACGTTATATCCTATACCTACATATCGTTATACGTTATATCCTATATCTACATATCGTTATACGTTATATCCTATGTCTACATATCGATATACGTTATATCCTATATGTAGATAACGTTATACGTTATATCCCATATGTAGATAACGTTTTACGTTATATCCTATATCCACATATCGATATACGTTATATCCTATATGTACGTATCGTTATACGTTATATCCTATATCTACGTATCGTTATACGTTATATCCTATATCTACGTATCGTTATACGTTATATCCTATATGTAGATAACGTTATACGTTATATCCTACGTCTTCATATCGTTATACGTTATATCCCATATGTAGATATCGTTATACGTTATATACTATATCTACATATCGTTATACGTCATATCCTATATCTACGTATCGTTATACGTTATATCCTATACCTACATATCGTTATACGTTATATCCTATATCTACATATCGTTATACGTTATATCCTATATCTACATATCGTTATACGTTATATCCTATATGTAGATAACGTTATACGTTATATCCCATATGTAGATAACGTTTTATGTTATATCCTATATCCACATATCGATATACGTTATATCCTATATGTAGATAACGTTATACGTTATATCCCATATGTAGATAACGTTTTACGTTATATCCTATATCCACATATCGATATACGTTATATCCTATATGTAGATAACGTTTTTCGTTATATCCTATATCCACATATCGATATACGTTATATCCTATATGTAGATAACGTTTTACCTTATATCCTATATCTACGTATCGTTATACGTTATATCCTATATGTAGATGTCGTTATACGTTATATACTACATCTACATACCGTTATACGTCATATCCTATATCTACGTATGGTTATACGTTATATCCTATACCTACATATCGTTATACGTTATATCCTATATCTACATATCGTTATACGTTATATCCTATATCTACGTATCGTTATACGTTATATCCTATATGTAGATAACGTTATACGTTATATCCCATATGTAGATAAAATTTTACGTTATATCCTATATCCACAAATCGATATACGTTATATCCTATATGTACGTATCGTTATACGTTATATCCTATATCTACGTATCGTTATAAGTTATATCCTATATCTACGTATCGTTATACGTTATATCCTATATCTACGTATCGTTATAGGTTATATCCTATATGTAGATAACGTTATACGTTATATACTATATCTACATATCGTTATACGTTATATCCTATATCTATGTATCGTTATACGTTATATCCTATACCTACATACCGTAATACGTTATATCCTATATCTACATATCGTTATACGTTATATCCTATATCTACATATCGTTATACGTTATATCCTATGTCTACATATCGTTATACGTTATATCCTACATCTACGTATCGTTATACGTTATATCCTATATGTAGATAACGTTTTACGTTATATACTATATCTACGTACCGTTATACGTTATATACTATATCTACATATCGTTATACGTTATATCCTATATCTACGTATCGTTATACGTTATATCCTATACCTACATACCGTAATACGTTATATCCTATATCTACATATCGTTATACGTTATATCCTATATGTAGATAACGTTATACGTTATATCCCATATGTAGATAACGTTTTACGTTATGTCTTATATGCACATATCGATATACGTTATATCCTATATGTACGTATCGTTATACGTTATATCCTATATCTACGTATCGTTATACGTTATATCCTATATCTACGTATCGTTATACGTTATATCCTACATGTAGATAACGTTATACGTTATATCCTACGTCTTCATATCGTTATACGTTATATCCTATATGTAGATATCGTTATACGTTGTATACTATATCTACATATCGTTATACGTCATATCCTATATCTACGTACCGTTATACGTTATATCCTATACCTACATATCGTTATACGTTATATCATATATCTACATATCGTTATACGTTATATCCTATATCTACATATCGTTATACGTTATATCCTATATCTACATATCGTTATACGTTATATCCTACATCTACGTATCATTATACGTTATATCCTATATCTACGTATCGTTATACGTTATATCCTATATGTAGATAACGTTATACGTTATATCCCATATGTAGATAACGTTTTACGTTATATCCTATATCCACATATCGATATACATTATATCCTATACGTAGATAACGTTTTACGTTATATCCTATATCTACGTATCGTTATACGTTATATCCTATATGTACATGTCGTTATACGTTATATCCAATATCTGCATATCGTTATACGTTATATCCTATATCTACGTATCGTTATACGTTATATCCTATATCTACATATCGTTCTACGTTATATCCTATATCTACATATCGTTATACGTTATATCCTATATCTACGTATCGTTATACGTTATATCCTATATGTAGATAACGTTATACGTTATATCCCATATGTAGATAACGTTTTACGTTATATCCTATATCCACATATCGATATACGTTATATCCTATATGTACGTATCGTTATACGTAATATCCTATATCTACGTATCGTTATACGTTATATCCTATATCTACGTATCGTTATACGTTATATCCTATATGTAGATAACGTTATACGTTATATCCTACGTCATCATATCGTTATACGTTATATCCTGTATGTAGATATCGTTATATGTTATATACTATATCTACATATCGTTATACGTCATATCCTATATCTACGTATCGTTATACGTTATATCCTATACCTACATATCGTTATACGTTATATCCTATATCTACATATCGTTATACGTTATATCCTATATCTACATATCGTTATACGTTATATCCTATATCTACGTATCGTTATACGTTATATCCTATATCTACGTATCGTTATACGTTATATCCTACATGTAGATAACGTTATACGTTATATCCTACGTCTTCATATCCTTATACGTTATATCCTACATGTAGATAACGTTATACGTTATATCCTACGTCTTCATATCGTTATACGTTATATCCTATATGTAGATAACGTTATACGTTATATCCCATATGTAGATAACGTTTTACGTTATATCCTACATCCACATATCGATATACGTTATATCCTATATGTACGTATCGTTATACGTTATATCCTACATCTACGTATCGTTATACGTTATATCCTATATCTACGTATCGTTATACGTTATATCCTATATGTAGATAACGTTATACGTTATATCCTACGTCATCATATCGTTATACGTTATATCCTATATGTAGATATCGTTATACGTTATATACTATATCTACATATCGCTATACGTCATATCCTATATCTACGTATCGTTATACGTTATATCCTATACCTACATATCGTTATACGTTATATCCTATATCTACATATCGTTATACGTTATATCCTACATCTACGTATCGTTATACGTTATATCCTATATGTAGATAACGTTTTACGTTATATACTATATCTACGTACCGTTATACGTGATATCCTATATCTACATATCGTTATACGTTATATCCTATATCTACATATCGTTATACGTTATATCCTATATCTACGTATCGTTATACGTTATATCCTATATGTACGTATCGTTATACGTTATATCCTATATCTACATATCGTTATACGTTATATCCTACATCTACGTATCGTTATACGTTATATCCTACATGTAGATAACGTTATACGTTATATCCTACGTCTTCATATCGTTATACGTTATATCCTATATGTAGATATCGTTATACGTTATATACTATATCTACATATCGTTATACGTCATATCCTATATCTACGTATCGTTATACGTTATATCCTATATGTAGATAACATTATAAGTTATATCCTACATCTACATATCGTTATACGTTATATCCCATATCTACATATCGTTATACGTTATATCCTATATCTACGTATCGTTATACGTTATATCCTATATGTAGGTAACGTTATACGTTATATCCTACGTCTACATATCGTTATACGTTATATCCTATATGTAGATAACGTTATACGTTATATCCTATATGTACGTATCGTTATACGTTATATCCTATATCTACGTATCGTTATACGTTATATCCTATATGTAGATAACGTTATACGTTATATCCTACGTCACCATATCGTTATACGTTATATCCTATATGTAGATATCGTTATACGTTATATACTATATCTACATATCGTTATACGTTATATCCTATATCTACGTATCGTTATACGTTATATCCTATACCTACATACCGTTATACGTTATATCCTATATCTACATATCGTTATACGTTATATCCTATATCTACATATCGTTATACGTTATATCCTATGTCTACATATCGTTATACGTTATATCCTATATCTACGTATCGTTATACGTTATATCCTATATGTAGATAACGTTATACGTTATATCCTACGTCTTCATACCGTTATACGTTATATCCTATATGTAGATATCGTTATACGTTATATACTATATCTACATATCGTTATACGTCATATCCTATATCTACGTATCGTTATACGTAATATCCTATACCTGCATATCGTTATACGTTATATCATATATCTACATATCGTTATACGTTATATCCTATATCTACATATCGTTATACGTTACATCCTATATCTACGTATCGTTATACGTTATATCCTATATGTAGATAACGTTATACGTTATATCCCATATGTAGATAACGTTATACGTTATATCCTATATCCACATATCGATATACATTATATCCTATACGTAGATAACGTTTTACGTTATATCCTATATCTACGTATCGTTATACGTTATATCCTATCTGTAGATGTCGTTATACGTTATATCCTATGTCTACATATCGTTATACGTTATATCCTATATCTACGTATCGTTATACGTTATATCCTATATCTACATATCGTTATACGTTATATCCTATATCTACATATCGTTATACGTTATATCCTATGTCTACATATCGTTATACGTTATATCCTATATCTACATATCGTTATACGTTATATCCTATATGTAGATAACGTTATACGTTATATCCTACGTCTTCATACCGTTATACGTTATATCCTATATGTAGATATCGTTATACGTTATATACTATATCTACGTATCGTTATACGTTATATCCTATACCTACATATCGTTATACGTTATATCCTATATCTACATATCGTTATACGTTATATCCTACATCTACGTATCGTTATACGTTATATCCTATATGTAATAACGTTTTACATTATATACTACATCTACGTACCGTTATACGTTACATCCTATATCTACGTATCGTTATACGTTATATCCTATATGTAGATAACGTTATACGTTATATCCCATATGTAGATAACGTTATACGTTATATCCTATATCCACATATCGATATACATTATATCCTATACGTAGATAACGTTTTACGTTATATCCTATATCTACGTATCGTTATACGTTATATCCTATCTGTAGATGTCGTTATACGTTATATCCAATATCTGCATATCGTTATACGTTATATCCTATATCTACGTATCGTTATACGTTATATCCTACATCTACATATCGTTATACGTTATATCCTATATCTACATATCGTTATACGTTATATCCCATATCTACGTATCGTTATACGTTATATCCTATATGTAGATAACGTTATACGTTATATCCCATATGTAGATAACGTTTTACGTTATATCCTATATCCACATATCGATATACATTATATCCTATATGTACGTATCGTTATACGTTATATCCTATATGTAGATAACGTTATACGTTATATCCTATATGTACGTATCGTTATACGTTATATCCTATATCTACATATCGTTATACGTTATATCCTATATCTACGTATCGTTATACGTTATATCATATATCTACATATCGTTATACGTTATATCCTATATCTACATATCGTTATACGTCATATCCTATACCTACATATCGTTATACGTTATATCCTATATCTACATATCGTTATACGTTATATCCTATATCTACATATCGTTATACGTTATGTCCTATATCTACATATCGTTATACGTTATATCCTATCTGTAGATGTCGTTATACGTTATATCCAATATCTGCATATCGTTATACGTTATATCCTATATCTACGTATCGTTATACGTTATATCCTACATCTACATATCGTTATACGTTATATACTATATCTACATATCGATATACGTCATATCCTATATCTACGTATCGTTATACGTTATATCCTATATGTAGATATCGTTATACGTTATATCCCATATCTACGTATCGTTATACGTTATATCCTATATGTAGATAACGTTATACGTTATATCCCATATGTAGATAACGTTTTACGTTATATCCTATATCCACATATCGATATACGTTATATCCTATATGTACGTATCGTTATACGTTATATCCTATATGTAGATAACGTTATACGTTATATCCTATATGTACGTATCGTTATACGTTATATCCTATATCTACATATCGTTATACGTTATATCCTATATCTACGTATCGTTATACGTTATATCATATATCTACATATCGTTATACGTTATATCCTATATCTACATATCGTTATACGTTATATCCTATATCTACATATTGCTTTACGTTGTATCCTATATCTACGTATCGTTATACGTTATATCCTATATGTAGATAACGTTATACGTTATATCCTACATCTACATATCGTTATACGTTATATCCCACATCTACATATCGTTATACGTTATATCCTATATCTACGTATCGTTATACGTTATATCCTATATGTAGGTAACGTTGTACGTTATATCCTACGTCTACATATCGTTATACGTTATATCCTATATGTAGATAACGTTATACGTTATATCCTATATGTACGTATCGTTATACGTTATATCCTATATCTACATATCGTTACACGTTATATCCTATATCTACGTATCGTTGTACGTTATATCCTATATGTAGATAACGTTATACGTTATATCCTACGTCTACATGTCGTTATTCGTTATATCCTATATGTAGATATCGTTATACGTTATATCCTACATCTACACATCGTTATACGTTATATCCCATATCTACATATCGTTATACGTTATATCCTATATCTACGTATCGTTATACGTTATATCCTATATCTACATATCGTTATACGTTATATCCTATATCTACATATCGTTATACGTTATATCCTATATCTACGTATCGTTATACGTTATATCCTATATGTAGGTAACGTTATACGTTATATCCTACGTCTACATATCGTTATACGTTATATCCTATATGTAGATAACGTTATACGTTATATCCAATATCTGCATATCGTTATACGATATATCCTATATCTACGTATCGTTATACGTTATATACTATGTGTACGTATCGTTATACGTTATATCCTATATGTAGATAACGTTATACGTTATATCCTATATGTACGTATCGTTATACGTTATATCCTATATCTACATATCGTTATACGTTATATCCTATATCTACGTATCGTTATACGATATATCCTATATGTAGATAACGTTATACGTTATATCCTACGTCTACATATCGTTATTCGTTATATCCTATATGTAGATATCGTTATACGTTATATCCTATATCTACATATCGTTATACGTTGTATCCTATATCTACGTATCCTTATACGTTATATCCTATATGTAGATAACTTTATACGTTAAATCCTACATCTACATATCGTTATACGTTATATCCAATATCTGCATATCGTTATACGTCATATCCTATATCTACGTATCGTTATACGTTATATACTATGTCTACGTATCGTTATACCTTATATCCTATATCTACGTATCGTTATACGATATATCCTATATGTAGATATCGTTATACGTTATATCCAATATCTGCATATCGTTATACGATATATCCTATATCTACGTATCGTTATACGTTATATACTATGTGTACGTATCGTTATAGGTTATATCCTATATCTACATATCGTTATACGTTATATCCTATGTCTACATATCGTTATACGTTATATCCTATATCTACGAATCGTTATACGTTATATCCTACGTCTACATATCGTTATACGTTATATCCAATATCTGCATATCGTTATACGTTATATCCTATATCTACGTATCGTTATACGTTATATCCTATATCTACATATCGTTATAAGTTATATCCCATATGTTGATAACGTTTTACGTTATGTCCTATATCTACGTATTGTTATACGTTATATACTATGTCTACGAGTCGTTATACGTTATATCCTATATCTACGTATCGTTATACGTTATATCCTATATGTAGATAACGTTATACGTTATATCCTACATCTACATATCGTTATACGTTATATCCCACATCTACATATCGTTATACGTTATATCCTATATCTACGTATCGTTATACGTTATATCCTATATGTAGGTAACGTTATACGTTATATCCTACGTCTACATATCGTTACACGTTATATCCTATATCTACGTATCGTTATACGTTATATCCTATATGTAGATAACGTTATACGTTATATCCTACGTCTACATGTCGTTATTCGTTATATCCTATATGTAGATATCTTTATACGTTATATCCTACATCTACACATCGTTATACGTTATATCCCACATCTACATATCGTTATACGTTATATCCTATATCCACGTATCGTTATACGTTATATCCCATATGTAGATAACGTTTTACGTTATATCCTATATCCACATATCGATATACGTTATATCCTATATGTACGTATCGTTATACGTTATATCCTATATGTAGATAACGTTATACGTTATATCCTATATGTACGTATCGTTATACGTTATATCCTATATCTACATATCGTTATAAGTTATATCCCATATGTTGATAACGTTTTACGTTATGTCCTATATCTACGTATTGTTATACGTTATATACTATGTCTACGAGTCGTTATACGTTATATCCTATATCTACGTATCGTTATACGTTATATCCTATATGTAGATAACGTTATACGTTATATCCTACATCTACATATCGTTATACGTTATATCCCACATCTACATATCGTTATACGTTATATCCTATATCTACGTATCGTTATACGTTATATCCTATATGTAGGTAACGTTATACGTTATATCCTACGTCTACATATCGTTACACGTTATATCCTATATCTACGTATCGTTATACGTTATATCCTATATGTAGATAACGTTATACGTTATATCCTACGTCTACATGTCGTTATTCGTTATATCCTATATGTAGATATCTTTATACGTTATATCCTACATCTACACATCGTTATACGTTATATCCCACATCTACATATCGTTATACGTTATATCCTATATCCACGTATCGTTATACGTTATATCCCATATGTAGATAACGTTTTACGTTATATCCTATATCCACATATCGATATACGTTATATCCTATATGTACGTATCGTTATACGTTATATCCTATATGTAGATAACGTTATACGTTATATCCTATATGTACGTATCGTTATACGTTATATCCTATATCTACATATCGTTATACGTTATATCCTATATCTACGTATCGTTATACGTTATATCATATATCTACATATCGTTATACGTTATATCCTATATCTACATATCGTTATACGTCATATCCTATATCTACGTATCGTTATACGTTATATACTATATCTACATATCGTTATACGTCACATCCTATATCTACGTATCGTTATACGTTATATCCTATATCTACATATCGTTATACGTTATATCCTATATCTACATATCGTTATACGTTATATCCTATATCTACGTATCGTTATACGTTATATCCTATATCTACGTATCGTTATACGTTATATCCTACTTGTTGATAACGTTATACGTTATACCCTACGTCTTCATATCGTTATACGTTATATCCTACATGTAGATAACGTTATACGTTATATCCTACGTCTTCATATCGTTATACGTTATATCCTATATGTAGATATCGTTATACGTTATATACTATATCTACATATCGTTATACGTCATATCCTATATCTACGTATCGTTATACGTTATATCCTATACCTACATATCGTTATACGTTATATCCTATATCTACATATTGTTATACGTTATATCCTATATCTACATATCGTTATACGTTATATCCTATATCTACATATCGTTATACGTTATATCCTATATCTACGTATCGTTATACGTTATATCCTATATGTAGATAACGTTATACGTTATATCCTTCGTCTACATATCGTTATACGTTATATCCTATATGTAGATATCGTTATACGTTATATCCTATATCTACATATTGCTTTACGTTGTATCCTATATCTACGTATCGTTATACGTTATATCCTATATGTAGATAACGTTATACGTTATATCCTACATCTACATATCGTTATACGCTATATCCCACATCTACATATCGTTATACGTTATATCCTATATCTACGTATCGTTATACGTTATATCCTATATGTAGGTAACGTTATACGTTATATCCTACGTCTACATATCGTTATACGTTATATCCTATATGTAGATAACGTTATACGTTATATCCTATATGTACGTATCGTTATACGTTATATCCTATATCTACATATCGTTACACGTTATATCCTATATCTGCGTATCGTTATACGTTATATCCTATATGTAGATAACGTTATACGTTATATCCTACGTCTACATGTCGTTATTCGTTATATCCTATATGTAGATATCGTTATACGTTATATCCTACATCTACACATCGTTATACGTTATATCCCATATCTACATATCGTTATACGTTATATCCTATATCTACGTATCGTTATACGTTGCATCCTATATCTACATATCGTTATACGTTATATCCTATATCTACATATCGTTATACGTTATATCCTATATCTACGTATCGTTATACGTTATATCCTATATCTACGTATCGTTATACGTTATATCCTACATGTAGATAACGTTATACGTTATATCCTACGTCTTCATATCGTTATACGTTATATCCTACATGTAGATAACGTTATACGTTATATCCTACGTCTTCATATCGTTATACGTTATATCCTACATGTAGATAACGTTATACGTTATATCCTACGTCTTCATATCGTTATACGTTATATCCTATATGTAGATATCGTTATACGTTATATACTATATCTACATATCGTTATACGTTATATCCAATATCTGCATATCGTTATACGTTATATCCTATATCTACGTATCGTTATACGTTATATCCTATATCTACATATCGTTATAAGTTATATCCCATATGTAGATAACGTTTTACGTTATATCCTATATCTACGTATCGTTATACGATATATCCTATATGTAGATATCGTTATACGTTATATCCAATATCTGCATATCGTTATACGTTATATCGTATATCTACGTATCGTTATACGTTATATACTATGTCTACGTATCGTTATACGTTATATCCTATATCTACGTATCGTTATACGTGATATCGTATATGTAGATAACGTTATACGTTATATGCTACGTCTACATATCGTTATACGTTATATCCTATATGTAGATATCGTTATACGTTATATCCTATATCTACATATCGTTATACGTTATATCCTATATCTACGAATCGTTATACGTTATATCCTACGTCTACATATCGTTATACGTTATATCCAATATCTACATATTGCTTTACGTTGTATCCTATATCTACGTATCGTTATACGTTATATCCTATATGTAGATAACGTTATACGTTATATCCTACATCTACATATCGTTATACGTTATATCCCACATCTACATATCGTTATACGTTATATCCTATATCTACGTATCGTTATACGTTATATCCTATATGTAGGTAACGTTGTACGTTATATCCTACGTCTACATATCGTTATACGTTATATCCTATATGTAGATAACGTTATACGTTATATCCTATATGTACGTATCGTTATACGTTATATCCTATATCTACATATCGTTACACGTTATATCCTATATCTACGTATCGTTGTACGTTATATCCTATATGTAGATAACGTTATACGTTATATCCTACGTCTACATGTCGTTATTCGTTATATCCTATATGTAGATATCGTTATACGTTATATCCTACATCTACACATCGTTATACGTTATATCCCATATCTACATATCGTTATACGTTATATCCTATATCTACGTATCGTTATACGTTATATCCTATATCTACATATCGTTATACGTTATATCCTATATCTACATATCGTTATACGTTATATCCTATATCTACGTATCGTTATACGTTATATCCTATATGTAGGTAACGTTATACGTTATATCCTACGTCTACATATCGTTATACGTTATATCCTATATGTAGATAACGTTATACGTTATATCCAATATCTGCATATCGTTATACGATATATCCTATATCTACGTATCGTTATACGTTATATACTATGTGTACGTATCGTTATACGTTATATCCTATATGTAGATAACGTTATACGTTATATCCTATATGTACGTATCGTTATACGTTATATCCTATATCTACATATCGTTATACGTTATATCCTATATCTACGTATCGTTATACGATATATCCTATATGTAGATAACGTTATACGTTATATCCTACGTCTACATATCGTTATTCGTTATATCCTATATGTAGATATCGTTATACGTTATATCCTATATCTACATATCGTTATACGTTGTATCCTATATCTACGTATCCTTATACGTTATATCCTATATGTAGATAACTTTATACGTTAAATCCTACATCTACATATCGTTATACGTTATATCCAATATCTGCATATCGTTATACGTCATATCCTATATCTACGTATCGTTATACGTTATATACTATGTCTACGTATCGTTATACCTTATATCCTATATCTACGTATCGTTATACGATATATCCTATATGTAGATATCGTTATACGTTATATCCAATATCTGCATATCGTTATACGATATATCCTATATCTACGTATCGTTATACGTTATATACTATGTGTACGTATCGTTATAGGTTATATCCTATATCTACATATCGTTATACGTTATATCCTATGTCTACATATCGTTATACGTTATATCCTATATCTACGAATCGTTATACGTTATATCCTACGTCTACATATCGTTATACGTTATATCCAATATCTGCATATCGTTATACGTTATATCCTATATCTACGTATCGTTATACGTTATATCCTACGTCTACATATCGTTACACGTTATATCCTATATGTAGGTAACGTTATACGTTATATCCTACGTCTACATATCGTTACACGTTATATCCTATATCTACGTATCGTTATACGTTATATCCTATATGTAGATAACGTTATACGTTATATCCTACGTCTACATGTCGTTATTCGTTATATCCTATATGTAGATATCTTTATACGTTATATCCTACATCTACACATCGTTATACGTTATATCCCACATCTACATATCGTTATACGTTATATCCTATATCCACGTATCGTTATACGTTATATCCCATATGTAGATAACGTTTTACGTTATATCCTATATCCACATATCGATATACGTTATATCCTATATGTACGTATCGTTATACGTTATATCCTATATGTAGATAACGTTATACGTTATATCCTATATGTACGTATCGTTATACGTTATATCCTATATCTACATATCGTTATAAGTTATATCCCATATGTTGATAACGTTTTACGTTATGTCCTATATCTACGTATTGTTATACGTTATATACTATGTCTACGAGTCGTTATACGTTATATCCTATATCTACGTATCGTTATACGTTATATCCTATATGTAGATAACGTTATACGTTATATCCTACATCTACATATCGTTATACGTTATATCCCACATCTACATATCGTTATACGTTATATCCTATATCTACGTATCGTTATACGCTATATCCTATATGTAGGTAACGTTATACGTTATATCCTACGTCTACATATCGTTACACGTTATATCCTATATCTACGTATCGTTATACGTTATATCCTATATGTAGATAACGTTATACGTTATATCCTACGTCTACATGTCGTTATTCGTTATATCCTATATGTAGATATCTTTATACGTTATATCCTACATCTACACATCGTTATACGTTATATCCCACATCTACATATCGTTATACGTTATATCCTATATCCACGTATCGTTATACGTTATATCCCATATGTAGATAACGTTTTACGTTATATCCTATATCCACATATCGATATACGTTATATCCTATATGTACGTATCGTTATACGTTATATCCTATATGTAGATAACGTTATACGTTATATCCTATATGTACGTATCGTTATACGTTATATCCTATATCTACATATCGTTATACGTTATATCCTATATCTACGTATCGTTATACGTTATATCATATATCTACATATCGTTATACGTTATATCCTATATCTACATATCGTTATACGTCATATCCTATATCTACGTATCGTTATACGTTATATACTATATCTACATATCGTTATACGTCATATCCTATATCTACGTATCGTTATACGTTATATCCTATATCTACATATCGTTATACGTTATATCCTATATCTACATATCGTTATACGTTATATCCTATATCTACGTATCGTTATACGTTATATCCTATATCTACGTATCGTTATACGTTATATCCTACTTGTTGATAACGTTATACGTTATACCCTACGTCTTCATATCGTTATACGTTATATCCTACATGTAGATAACGTTATACGTTATATCCTACGTCTTCATATCGTTATACGTTATATCCTATATGTAGATATCGTTATACGTTATATACTATATCTACATATCGTTATACGTCATATCCTATATCTACGTATCGTTATACGTTATATCCTATACCTACATATCGTTATACGTTATATCCTATATCTACATATTGTTATACGTTATATCCTATATCTACATATCGTTATACGTTATATCCTATATCTACATATCGTTATACGTTATATCCTATATCTACGTATCGTTATACGTTATATCCTATATGTAGATAACGTTATACGTTATATCCTTCGTCTACATATCGTTATACGTTATATCCTATATGTAGATATCGTTATACGTTATATCCTATATCTACATATTGCTTTACGTTGTATCCTATATCTACGTATCGTTATACGTTATATCCTATATGTAGATAACGTTATACGTTATATCCTACATCTACATATCGTTATACGCTATATCCCACATCTACATATCGTTATACGTTATATCCTATATCTACGTATCGTTATACGTTATATCCTATATGTAGGTAACGTTATACGTTATATCCTACGTCTACATATCGTTATACGTTATATCCTATATGTAGATAACGTTATACGTTATATCCTATATGTACGTATCGTTATACGTTATATCCTATATCTACATATCGTTACACGTTATATCCTATATCTGCGTATCGTTATACGTTATATCCTATATGTAGATAACGTTATACGTTATATCCTACGTCTACATGTCGTTATTCGTTATATCCTATATGTAGATATCGTTATACGTTATATCCTACATCTACACATCGTTATACGTTATATCCCATATCTACATATCGTTATACGTTATATCCTATATCTACGTATCGTTATACGTTGCATCCTATATCTACATATCGTTATACGTTATATCCTATATCTACATATCGTTATACGTTATATCCTATATCTACGTATCGTTATACGTTATATCCTATATCTACGTATCGTTATACGTTATATCCTACATGTAGATAACGTTATACGTTATATCCTACGTCTTCATATCGTTATACGTTATATCCTACATGTAGATAACGTTATACGTTATATCCTACGTCTTCATATCGTTATACGTTATATCCTACATGTAGATAACGTTATACGTTATATCCTACGTCTTCATATCGTTATACGTTATATCCTATATGTAGATATCGTTATACGTTATATACTATATCTACATATCGTTATACGTTATATCCAATATCTGCATATCGTTATACGTTATATCCTATATCTACGTATCGTTATACGTTATATCCTATATCTACATATCGTTATAAGTTATATCCCATATGTAGATAACGTTTTACGTTATATCCTATATCTACGTATCGTTATACGATATATCCTATATGTAGATATCGTTATACGTTATATCCAATATCTGCATATCGTTATACGTTATATCGTATATCTACGTATCGTTATACGTTATATACTATGTCTACGTATCGTTATACGTTATATCCTATATCTACGTATCGTTATACGTTATATCGTATATGTAGATAACGTTATACGTTATATGCTACGTCTACATATCGTTATACGTTATATCCTATATGTAGATATCGTTATACGTTATATCCTATATCTACATATCGTTATACGTTATATCCTATATCTACGTATCGTTATACGTTATATCCTATACCTACATACGTTATACGTTATATCCTATATATACATATCGTTATACTTTATATCCTATATGTAGAAAACGTTTTACGTTATATACTATATCTACGTATCGTTATACGTTATATCCTATATCTACACATCGTTATACGTTATATCCTATATCTACATACCGTTATACGTTATATCCTATATCTACGTATCGTTATACGTTATATCCTATATGTAGATACCGTTATACGTTATATTCAATACCTACATAACGTTATACGTTATATCCTATATCTACATATCGCTATACGTTATATCCTATATCTACATATCGTTATACGTTATATCCTATGTCTACACATCGTTATACGTTATATCCTATATCTACGTATCGTTATACGTTATATCCTATATCTACATATCGTTATACGACATATCCTATATCTACGTATCGTTATACGTTATATCCTATACCTACATATCGTTATACGTTATATCCTATATCTACATATCGTTATACGTTATATCCAATATCTGCATATCGTTATACGTTATATCCTATATCTACGTATCGTTATACGTTATATCCTATATCTACGTATCGTTATACGTTATATCCTACATGTAGATAACGTTATACGTTATATCCTACGTCTTCATATCGTTATACGTTATATCCTACATGTAGATAACGTTATACGTTATATCCTACGTCTTCATATCGTTATACGTTATATCCTACATGTAGATAACGTTATACGTTATATCCTACGTCTTCATATCGTTATACGTTATATCCTACATGTAGATAACGTTATACGTTATATCCTACGTCTTCATATCGTTATACGTTATATCCTATATGTAGATATCGTTATACGTTATATACTATATCTACATATCGTTATACGTTATATCCAATATCTGCATATCGTTATACGTTATATCCTATATCTACGTATCGTTATACGTTATATCCTATATCTACATATCGTTATAAGTTATATCCCATATGTAGATAACGTTTTACGTTATATCCTATATCTACGTATCGTTATACGATATATCCTATATGTAGATATCGTTATACGTTATATCCAATATCTGCATATCGTTATACGTTATATCGTATATCTACGTATCGTTATACGTTATATACTATGTCTACGTATCGTTATACGTTATATCCTATATCTACGTATCGTTATACGTTATATCGTATATGTAGATAACGTTATACGTTATATGCTACGTCTACATATCGTTATACGTTATATCCTATATGTAGATATCGTTATACGTTATATCCTATATCTACATATCGTTATACGTTATATCCTATATCTACGTATCGTTATACGTTATATCCTATACCTACATACGTTATACGTTATATCCTATATATACATATCGTTATACTTTATATCCTATATGTAGAAAACGTTTTACGTTATATACTATATCTACGTATCGTTATACGTTATATCCTATATCTACACATCGTTATACGTTATATCCTATATCTACATACCGTTATACGTTATATCCTATATCTACGTATCGTTATACGTTATATCCTATATGTAGATACCGTTATACGTTATATCCAATACCTACATAACGTTATACGTTATATCCTATATCTACATATCGCTATACGTTATATCCTATATCTACATATCGTTATACGTTATATCCTATGTCTACACATCGTTATACGTTATATCCTATATCTACGTATCGTTATACGTTATATCCTATATGTAGATAACGTTATACGTTATATCCCATATGTAGATAACGTTTTACGTTATATCTTATATGCACATATCGATATACGTTATATCCTATATGTACGTATCGTTATACGTTATATCCTATATCTACGTATCGTTATACGTTATATCCTATATCTACGTATCGTTATACGTTATATCCTATATCTACATATCGTTATACGACATATCCTATATCTACGTATCGTTATACGTTATATCCTATACCTACATATCGTTATACGTTATATCCTATATCTACATATCGTTATACGTTATATCCTATATGTAGATATCGTTATACGTTATATGCTACGTCTACATATCGTTATACGTTATATCCTATATGTAGATATCGTTATACGTTATATCCTATATCTACATATCGTTATACGTTATATCCTATATCTACGTACCGTTATACGTTATATATTATATGTAGATAACGTTATACGTTATTTCCTACATCTACATATCGTTATACGGTATATCCTATATGTCGATATCGTTATACGTTATATCCTATGTCTACATATCGTTATACGTTATATACTATGTCTACGTACCGTTATACGTTATATCCTATATGTAGATATCGTTATACGTTATATCCTATATCTACATATCGTTATACGTTATATCGTACGTCTACATATCGTTATACGTTATATCCTATATGTAGATATCGTTATACGTTATATCCTACATCTACATATCGTTATACGTTATATACTATATCTACGTATCGTTTTACGTTATATCCTATAACTACATATCGTTATACGTTATATCCTATATCTACATATCGATATAAGTTATATCCTATATCTACGAATCGTTATACGTTATATCCTATATGTAGATAACGTTATACGTTATATCCTACGTCTACATATCGTTATACGTTATATCCTATATGTAGATAACGTTATACGTTATATCCTACGTCTACATATCGTTATACGTTATATCCTATCTGTAGATATCGTTATACGTTATATCCTACATCTACATATCGTTATACGTTATATCTTACATCTACATATCGTTATACGTTATATCCTATATCTTCATATCGTTATACGTTATATCCTATATCTACGTATCGTTATACGTTATATCCTATATGTAGATAACGTTTTACGTTATATACTATATCTACATATCGTTATACGTTATATCCTATATCTACATATCGTTATACGTTATATCCTATATCTACGTATCGTTATACGTTATATCGTATATGTAGATAACGTTATACGTTATATCCTATATCTACGTATCGCTATACGATATATACTATATGTAGATATCGTTATACGTTATATCCAATATCTGCATATCGTTATACGTTATATCCTATATCTACGTATCGTTATACGTTATATACTATGTCTACGTATCGTAATACGTTATATCCTATGTCTACATATCGCTATACTTTATATCCTATGTCTACATATCGTTATACGTTATATAATATATCTACGTATCGTTATACGTTATATCCTATATGTAGATAACGTTATACGTTATATCCTACGTCATCATATCGTTATACATTATATCCTATATGTAGATATCGTTATACGTTATATACTATATCTACATATCGTTATACGTCATATCCTATATCTACGTATCGTTATACGTTATATCCTATACCTACATATCGTTATACGTTATATCCTATATCTACATATCGTTATACGTTATATACTATGTCTACGTACCGTTATACGTTATATAATATATGTAGAAATCGTTATACGTTATATCCTATATCTACATATCGTTATACGTTGTATCCTATATCTACGTATCATTACACGTTGTATCCTATATCTACGTATCGTTATACATTATATCGTATATGTAGATAACATTATATGTTATATCCTATATCTACGTATCGCTATACGATATATCCTATATGTAGATATCGTTATACGTTATATCCTACGTCATCATATCGTTATACATTATATCCTATATGTAGATATCGTTATACGTTATATAATATATCTACGTATCGTTATACGTTATATCCTATATCTACATATCGTTATACGTTATATCCTATATCTACGTATCGTTATACGTTATATCCTATATGTAGATAACGTTATACGTTATATCCCAAATGTAGATAACGTTTTACGTTATATCCTATATCCACATATCGATATACGTTATATCCTATATGTACGTATCGTTATACGTTATATCCTATATCTACGTATCGTTATACGTTATATCCTATATCTACGTATCGTTATACGTTATATCCTATATGTAGATAACGTTATACGTTATATCCTACGTCATCATATCGTTATACATTATATCCTATATGTAGATATCGTTATACGTTATATACTATATCTACATATCGTTATACGTCATATCCTATATCTACGTATCGTTATACGTTATATCCTATACCTACATACCGTTATACGTTATATCCTATATCTACATATCGTTATACGTTATATCCTATATCTACATATCGTTATACGTTATATCCTATATCTACATATCGTTATACGTTATATCCTATATCTACGTATCGTTATACGTTATATCGTATATGTAGATAACGTTATACGTTATATCATATATCTACGTATCGCTATACGATATATCCTATATGTAGATATCGTTATACGTTATATCCAATATCTGCATATCCTTATACGTTATATCCTATATCTACATATCGTTATACGTTATATACTATGTCTACGTATCGTTATACGTTATATCCTATATCTACGTACCGTTATACGTTATATATTATATGTAGATAACGTTATACGTTATTTCCTACATCTACATATCGTTATACGGTATATCCTATATGTCGATATCGTTATACGTTATATCCTATATCTACATATCGTTATACGTTATATACTATGTCTACGTACCGTTATACGTTATATCCTATATGTAGATATCGTTATACGTTATATCCTATATCTACATATCGTTATACGTTATATCGTACGTCTACATATCGTTATACGTTATATCCTATATGTAGATATCGTTATACGTTATATCCTACATCTACATATCGTTATACGTTATATACTATATCTACGTATCGTTTTACGTTATATCCTATAACTACATATCGTTATACGTTATATCCTATATCTACATATCGATATAAGTTATATCCTATATCTACGAATCGTTATACGTTATATCCTATATGTAGATAGCGTTATACGTTATATCCTACGTCTACATATCGTTATACGTTATATCCTATATGTAGATAACGTTATACGTTATATCCTACGTCTACATATCGTTATACGTTATATCCTATCTGTAGATATCGTTATACGTTATATCCTACATCTACATATCGTTATACGTTATATCTTACATCTACATATCGTTATACGTTATATCCTATATCTTCATATCGTTATACGTTATATCCTATATCTACGTATCGTTATACGTTATATCCTATATGTAGATAACGTTTTACGTTATATACTATATCTACATATCGTTATACGTTATATCCTATATCTACATATCGTTATACGTTATATCCTATATCTACGTATCGTTATACGTTATATCGTATATGTAGATAACGTTATACGTTATATCCTATATCTACGTATCGCTATACGATATATACTATATGTAGATATCGTTATACGTTATATCCAATATCTGCATATCGTTATACGTTATATCCTATATCTACGTATCGTTATACGTTATATACTATGTCTACGTATCGTAATACGTTATATCCTATGTCTACATATCGCTATACTTTATATCCTATGTCTACATATCGTTATACGTTATATAATATATCTACGTATCGTTATACGTTATATCCTATATGTAGATAACGTTATACGTTATATCCTATATCTACGTATCGTTATACGTTATATCCTATATGTAGATTACGTTATACGTTATATCCTACATCTACATATCGTTATACGTTATATCCTATATGTCGATATCGTTATAAGTTATATCCAATATCTGCATATCGTTATACGTTATATCCTATATCTACATATCGTTATACGTTATATACTATGTCTACGTACCGTTATACGTTATATAATATATGTAGAAATCGTTATACGTTATATCCTATATCTACATATCGTTATACGTTGTATCCTATATCTACGTATCATTATACGTTGTATCCTATATCTACGTATCGTTATACATTATATCGTATATGTAGATAACATTATACGTTATATCCTATATCTACGTATCGCTATACGATATATCCTATATGTAGATATCGTTATACGTTATATCCAATATCTGCATACCGTTATACGTTATATCCTATATCTACGTATCGTTATACGTTATATACTATGTCTACGTATCGTTATACGTTATATCCTATATCTACGTATCGTTATACGTTATATCGTATATGTAGATAACGTTATACGTTATATCCTACGTCTACATATCGTTATACGTTATATCAGATATGTAGATATCGTTATACGTTATATCCTATATCTACGTATAGTTATACGCCATATCCTATGTCTACATATCGTTATACGTTATATCCTATGTCTACATGTCGTTATACGTTATATCCTATATCTACGTATCGTTATACGTTATATCCTATATCTACGAATCGTTATACGTTATATCCTATGTCTACATATCGTTATGCGTTATATCCTATGTCTACATATCGTTATACGTTATATCCTATATGTAGATATCGTTATACGTTATATCCTATATCTACGTATAGTTATACGCCATATCCTATGTCTACATATCGTTATACGTTATATCCTATGTCTACATGTCGTTATACGTTATATCCTATATCTACGTATCGTTATACGTTATATCCTATATCTACGTATCGTTATACGTTATATCCTATATGTAGATAACGTTATACGTTATATCCTACATCTACATATCGTTATACGTTATATCCTATGTGTCGATATCGTTATAAGTTATATCCAATATCTGCATATCGTTATACGTTATATCCTATATCTACATATCGTTATACGTTATATACTATGTCTACGTACCGTTATACGTTATATCCTATATGTAGATATCGTTACACGTTATATCCTATATCTACGTATCGTTATACGTTATATCGTATATGTAGATAACGTTATACGTTATATCCTATATCTACGTATCGCTATACGATATATACTATATGTAGATATCGTTATACGTTATATCCAATATCTGCATATCGTTATACGTTATATACTATATCTACGTATCGTTATACGTTATATACTATGTCTACGTATCATTATACGTTATATCCTATATGTAGATAACGTTTTACGTTATATGCTATATCTATATATCGTTATACGTTATATCCTATATCTACATATCGTTATACGTTATATCCTATATCTACGTATCGTTATACGTTATATCGTATATGTAGATAACGTTATACGTTATATCCTATATCTACGTATAGCTATACGATATATACTATATGTAGATATCGTTATACGTTATATCCAATATCTGCATATCGTTATACGTTATATCCTATATCTACGTATCGTTATACGTTATATACTATGTCTACGTATCGTTATACGTTATATCCTATGTCTACATATCGTTATACGTTATATCCTACATCTACATATAGTTATACGTTATATCCTATATCTACCTATCGTTATACGTTATATCCTATATCTACGTATCGTTATACGTTATTTCCTATATGTAGCTAACGATATACGCTATATCCTACGTCTACATATCGTTATACGTTATATCCTATATCTACATACCGTTATACGTTATATCCTATATGTAGATATCGTTATACGTTATATCCTACATCTACATATCGTTATACGTTATATCCTATATCTACGTATCGTTATACGTTATATCCTATAACTACATATCGTTATACGTTATATCCTATATGTAGATAACGTTATACGTTATATCCTATATCTACGTATCGTTATACGTTATATAATATATGTAGAAATCGTTATACGTTATATCCTATATCTACATATCGTTATACGTTGTATCCTATATCTACGTATCATTATACGTTGTATCCTATATCTACGTATCGTTATACATTATATCGTATATGTAGATAACATTATACGTTATACCCTATATCTACGTATCGCTATACGATATATCCTATATGTAGATATCGTTATACGTTATATCCAATATCTGCATACCGTTATACGTTATATCCTATATCTACGTATCGTTATACGTTATATACTATATCTACGTATCGTTATACGTTATATCCTATATCTACGTATCGTTATACGTTATATCGTATATGTAGATAACGTTATACGTTATATCCTACGTCTACATATCGTTATACGTTATATCAGATATGTAGATATCGTTATACGTTATATCCTATATCTACGTATAGTTATACGCCATATCCTATGTCTACATATCGTTATACGTTATATCCTATGTCTACATGTCGTTATACGTTATATCCTATATCTACGTATCGTTATACGTTATATCCTATATCTACGAATCGTTATACGTTATATCCTATGTCTACATATCGTTATACGTTATATCCTATGTCTACATATCGTTATACGTTATATCCTATATGTAGATATCGTTATACGTTATATCCTATATCTACGTATAGTTATACGCCATATCCTATGTCTACATATCGTTATACGTTATATCCTATGTCTACATGTCGTTATACGTTATATCCTATATCTACGTATCGTTATACGTTATATCCTATATCTACGTATCGTTATACGTTATATCCTATATGTAGATAACGTTATACGTTATATCCTACATCTACATATCGTTATACGTTATATCCTATGTGTCGATATCGTTATAAGTTATATCCAATATCTGCATATCGTTATACGTTATATCCTATATCTACATATCGTTATACGTTATATACTATGTCTACGTACCGTTATACGTTATATCCTATATGTAGATATCGTTACACGTTATATCCTATATCTACGTATCGTTATACGTTATATCGTATATGTAGATAACGTTATACGTTATATCCTATATCTACGTATCGCTATACGATATATACTATATGTAGATATCGTTATACGTTATATCCAATATCTGCATATCGTTATACGTTATATCCTATATCTACGTATCGTTATACGTTATATACTATGTCTACGTATCGTTATACGTTATATCCTATATGTAGATAACGTTTTACGTTATATGCTATATCTATATATCGTTATACGTTATATCCTATATCTACATATCGTTATACGTTATATCCTATATCTACGTATCGTTATACGTTATATCGTATATGTAGATAACGTTATACGTTATATCCTATATCTACGTATAGCTATACGATATATACTATATGTAGATATCGTTATACGTTATATCCAATATCTGCATATCGTTATACGTTATATCCTATATCTACGTATCGTTATACGTTATATACTATGTCTACGTATCGTTATACGTTATATCCTATGTCTACATATCGTTATACGTTATATCCTACATCTACATATAGTTATACGTTATATCCTATATCTACCTATCGTTATACGTTATATCCTATATCTACGTATCGTTATACGTTATTTCCTATATGTAGCTAACGATATACGCTATATCCTACGTCTACATATCGTTATACGTTATATCCTATATCTACATACCGTTATACGTTATATCCTATATGTAGATATCGTTATACGTTATATCCTACATCTACATATCGTTATACGTTATATCCTATATCTACGTATCGTTATACGTTATATCCTATAACTACATATCGTTATACGTTATATCCTATATGTAGATAACGTTATACGTTATATCCTATATCTACGTATCGTTATACGTTATATCCTATATGTAGATTACGTTATACGTTATATCCTACATCTACATATCGTTATACGTTATATCCTATAACTACATATCGTTATACGTTATATCCTATATCTACATATCGTTATACGTTATATCCTATATCTACGAATCGTTATACGTTATACCCTATATGTAGATAACGTTATACGTTATATCCTACGTCTACATATCGTTATACGTTATATCCTATATGTAGGTAACGTTATACGTTATATCCTACGTCTACATATCGTTATACGTTATATCCTATCTGTAGATATCGTTATACGTTATATCCTACATCTACATATCGTTATACGTTATATCCTACATCTACATATAGTTATACGTTATATCCTATATCTACCTATCGTTATACGTTATATCCTATATCTACGTATCGTTATACGTTATTTCCTATATGTAGCTAACGATATACGCTATATCCTACGTCTACATATCGTTATACGTTATATCCTATATCTACGTATCGTTATACGTTATATCGTATATGTAGATAACGTTATACGTTATATCCTATATCTACGTATCGCTATACGATATGTCCTATATGTAGATATCGTTATACGTTATATCCAATATCTGCATATCGTTATACGTTATATCCTATATCTACATATCGTTATACGTTATATCCTATATCTACGTATCGTTATACGTTATATACTATGTCTACGTATCGTTATAGGTTATATCCTATATCTACGTATCGTTATACGTTATATCGTATATGTAGATAACGTTATACGTTATATCCTACGTCTACATATCGTTATACGTTATATCAGATATGTAGATATCGTTATACGTTATATCCTATATCTACGTATAGTTATACGCCATATCCTATGTCTACATATCGTTATACGTTATATCCTATGTCTACATGTCGTTATACGTTATATCCTATATCTACGTATCGTTATACGTTATATCCTATATCTACGAATCGTTATACGTTATATCCTATGTCTACATATCGTTATACGTTATATCCTATGTCTACATATCGTTATACGTTATATCCTATATGTAGATATCGTTATACGTTATATCCTATATCTACGTATAGTTATATGCCATATCCTATGTCTACATATCGTTATACGTTATATCCTATATCTACGTATCGTTATACGTTATATCGTATATGTAGATAACGTTATACGTTATATCCTATATCTACGTATCGCTATACGATATATCCTATATGTAGATATCGTTATACGTTATATCCAATATCTGCATACCGTTATACGTTATATCCTATATCTACGTATCGTTATACGTTATATACTATGTCTACGTATCGTTATAGGTTATATCCTATATCTACGTATCGTTATACGTTATATCGTATATGTAGATAACGTTATACGTTATATCCTACGTCTACATATCGTTATACGTTATATCAGATATGTAGATATCGTTATACGTTATATCCTATATCTACGTATAGTTATACGCCATATCCTATGTCTACATATCGTTATACGTTATATCCTATGTCTACATGTCGTTATACGTTATATCCTATATCTACGTATCGTTATACGTTATATCCTATATCTACGAATCGTTATACGTTATATCCTATGTCTACATATCGTTATACGTTATATCCTATGTCTACATATCGTTATACGTTATATCCTATATGTAGATATCGTTATACGTTATATCCTATATCTACGTATAGTTATATGCCATATCCTATGTCTACATATCGTTATACGTTATATCCTATGTCTACATGTCGTTATACGTTATATCCTATATCTACGTATCGTTATACGTTATATCCTATATCTACGTATCGTTATACGTTATATCCTATATGTAGATAACGTTATACGTTATATCCTACATCTACATATCGTTATACGTTATATCCTATGTGTCGATATCGTTATAAGTTATATCCAATATCTGCATATCGTTATACGTTATATCCTATATCTACATATCGTTATACGTTATATACTATGTCTACGTACCGTTATACGTTATATCCTATATGTAGATATCGTTACACGTTATATCCTATATCTACGTATCGTTATACGTTATATCGTATATGTAGATAACGTTATACGTTATATCCTATATCTACGTATCGCTATACGATATATACTATATGTAGATATCGTTATACGTTATATCCAATATCTGCATATCGTTATACGTTATATCCTATATCTACGTATCGTTATACGTTATATACTATGTCTACGTATCGTTATACGTTATATCCTATATGTAGATAACGTTTTACGTTATATGCTATATCTATATATCGTTATACGTTATATCCTATATCTACATATCGTTATACGTTATATCCTATATCTACGTATCGTTATACGTTATATCGTATATGTAGATAACGTTATACGTTATATCCTATATCTACGTATAGCTATACGATATATACTATATGTAGATATCGTTATACGTTATATCCAATATCTGCATATCGTTATACGTTATATCCTATATGTAGATAACGTTATACGTTATATCCTATATCTACGTATCGTTATACGTTATATCCTATATGTAGATTACGTTATACGTTATATCCTACATCTACATATCGTTATACGTTATATCCTATAACTACATATCGTTATACGTTATATCCTATATCTACATATCGTTATACGTTATATCCTATATCTACGAATCGTTATACGTTATACCCTATATGTAGATAACGTTATACGTTATATCCTACGTCTACATATCGTTATACGTTATATCCTATATGTAGGTAACGTTATACGTTATATCCTACGTCTACATATCGTTATACGTTATATCCTATCTGTAGATATCGTTATACGTTATATCCTACATCTACATATCGTTATACGTTATATCCTACATCTACATATAGTTATACGTTATATCCTATATCTACCTATCGTTATACGTTATATCCTATATCTACGTATCGTTATACGTTATTTCCTATATGTAGCTAACGATATACGCTATATCCTACGTCTACATATCGTTATACGTTATATCCTATATCTACGTATCGTTATACGTTATATCGTATATGTAGATAACGTTATACGTTATATCCTATATCTACGTATCGCTATACGATATGTCCTATATGTAGATATCGTTATACGTTATATCCAATATCTGCATATCGTTATACGTTATATCCTATATCTACATATCGTTATACGTTATATCCTATATCTACGTATCGTTATACGTTATATCGTATATGTAGATAACGTTATACGTTATATCATATATCTACGTATCGCTATACGATATATCCTATATGTAGATATCGTTATACGTTATATCCAATATCTGCATATCCTTATACGTTATATCCTATATCTACATATCGTTATACGTTATATACTATGTCTACGTATCGTTATACGTTATATCCTATATCTACGTACCGTTATACGTTATATATTATATGTAGATAACGTTATACGTTATATCCTACATCTACATATCGTTATACGGTATATCCTATATGTCGATATCGTTATACGTTATATCCTATATCTACATATCGTTATACGTTGTATCCTATATCTACGTATCGTTATACGTTGTATCCTATATCTACGTATCGTTATACATTATATTCTATATGTAGATAACGTTATACGTTATATCCTATATGTAGATATCGTATTACGTTATATCCTACATCTACATATCGTTATACGTTATATCCTATATGTCGATATCGTTATACGTTATATCCTATATGTCGATATCGTTATACGTTATATCCTATATCTACATATCGTTATACGTTGTATCCTATATCTACGTATCGTTATACGTTGTATCCTATACCTACGTATCCTTATACATTATATCGTATATGTAGATAACATTATACGTTTTATCCTATATCTACGTATAGTTATACACCATATCCTATGTCTACATATCGTTATACGTTATATCCTATGTCTACATGTCGTTATACGTTATATCCTATATCTACGTATCGTTATACGTTATATCCTATATCTACGAATCGTTATACGTTATATCCCATATCTACATATCGTTATACGTTATATCCTACGTCTACATATCGTTATACGTTATATCCTATGTCTACATATCGTTATACGTTATATCCTATGTCTACATATCGTTATACGTTATATCCTATATGTAGATATCGTTATACGTTATATCCTATATCTACGTATAGTTATACGGCATATCCTATGTCTACATATCGTTATACGTTATATCCTATGTCTACATGTCGTTATACGTTATATCCTATATCTACGTATCGTTATACGTTATATCCTATATCTACGAATCGTTATACGTTATATCCTATATCTACATATCGTTATACGTTATATCCTACGTCTACATATCGTTATACGTTATATCCTATGTCTACATATCGTTATACGTTATATCCTATGTCTACATATCGTTATACGTTATATCCTATATGTAGATATCGTTATACGTTATATCCTATATCTACGTATAGTTATACGCCATATCCTATGTCTACATATCGTTATACGTTATATCCTATGTCTACATGTCGTTATACGTTATATCCTATATCTACGTATCGTTATACGTTATATCCTATATCTACGTATCGTTATACGTTATATCCTATATGTAGATAACGTTATACGTTATATCCTATATGTAGATAACGTTATACGTTATATACTATATCTACGTATCGTTTTACGTTATATCCTATAACTACATATCGTTATACGTTATATCCTATATCTACATATCGATATAAGTTATATCCTATATCTACGAATCGTTATACGTTATATCCTATATGTAGATAACGTTAAACGTTATATCCTACGTCTACATATCGTTATACGTTATATCCTATATGTAGATAACGTTATACGTTATATCCTACGTCTACATATCGTTATACGTTATATCCTATCTGTAGATATCGTTATACGTTATATCCTACATCTACATATCGTTATACGTTATATCTTACATCTACATATCGTTATACGTTATATCCTATATCTTCATATCGTTATACGTTATATCCTATATCTACGTATCGTTATACGTTATATCCTATATGTAGATAACGTTTTACGTTATATACTATATCTACATATTGTTATACGTTATATCCTATATCTACATATCGTTATACGTTATATCCTATATCTACGTATCGTTATACGTTATATCGTATATGTAGATAACGTTATACGTTATATCCTATATCTACGTATCGCTATACGATATATACTATATGTAGATATCGTTATACGTTATATCCAATATCTGCATATCGTTATACGTTATATCCTATATCTACGTATCGTTATACGTTATATACTATGTCTACGTATCGTTATACGTTATATCCTATGTCTACATATCGTTATACTTTATATCCTATGTCTACATATCGTTATACGTTATATAATATATCTACGTATCGTTATACGTTATATCCTATATGTAGATAACGTTATACGTTATATCCTATATCTACGTATCGTTATACGTTATATCCTATATGTAGATTACGTTATACGTTATATCCTACATCTACATATCGTTATACGTTATATCCTATATGTCGATATCGTTATAAGTTATATCCAATATCTGCATATCGTTATACGTTATATCCTATATCTACATATCGTTATACGTTATATACTATGTCTACGTACCGTTATACGTTATATCCTATATGTAGATATCGTTATACGTTATATCCTATATCTACATATCGTTACACGTTGTATCCTATATCTACGTATCATTATACATTGTATCCTATATCTACGTATCGTTATACATTATATCGTATATGTAGATAACATTATACGTTATATCCTATATCTACGTATCGCTATACGATATATCCTATATGTAGATATCGTTATACGTTATATCCAATATCTGCATACCGTTATACGTTATATCCTATATCTACGTATCGTTATACGTTATATACCATGTCTACGTATCGTTATACGTTATATCCTATATCTACGTATCGTTATACGTTATATCGTATATGTAGATAACGTTATACGTTATATCCTACGTCTACATATCGTTATACGTTATATCAGATATGTAGATATCGTTATACGTTATATCCTACATCTACGTATAGTTATACGCCATATCCTATGTCTACATATCGTTATACGTTATATCCTATGTCTACATGTCGTTATACGTTATATCCTATATCTACGTATCGTTATACGTTATATCCTATATCTACGAATCGTTATACGTTATATCCTATGTCTACATATCGTTATACGTTGTATCCTATATCTACGTATCGTTATACGTTGTATCCTATATCTACGTATCGTTATACGTTATATTCTATATGTAGATAACGTTATACGTTATATCCTATATGTAGATAACGTTTTACGTTATATCCTACATCTACATATCGTTATACGTTATATCCTATATGTCGATATCGTTATACGTTATATCCTATATCTACATATCGTTATACGTTGTATCCTATATCTACGTATCGTTATACGTTGTATCCTATACCTACGTATCGTTATACATTATATCGTATATGTAGATAACATTATACGTTATATCCTATATCTACGTATAGTTATACACCATATCCTATGTCTACATATCGTTATACGTTATATCCTATGTCTACATGTCGTTATACGTTATATCCTATATCTACGTATCGTTATACGTTATATCCTATATCTACGAATCGTTATACGTTATATCCCATATCTACATATCGTTATACGTTATATCCTACGTCTACATATCGTTATACGTTATATCCTATGTCTACATATCGTTATACGTTATATCCTATGTCTACATATCGTTATACGTTATATCCTATATGTAGATATCGTTATACGTTATATCCTATATCTACGTATAGTTATACGCCATATCCTATGTCTACATATCGTTATACGTTATATCCTATGTCTACATGTCGTTATACGTTATATCCTATATCTACGTATCGTTATACGTTATATCCTATATCTACGAATCGTTATACGTTATATCCTATATCTACATATCGTTATACGTTATATCCTACGTCTACATATCGTTATACGTTATATCCTATGTCTACATATCGTTATACGTTATATCCTATGTCTACATATCGTTATACGTTATATCCTATATGTAGATATCGTTATACGTTATATCCTATATCTACGTATAGTTATACGCCATATCCTATGTCTACATATCGTTATACGTTATATCCTATGTCTACATGTCGTTATACGTTATATCCTATATCTACGTATCGTTATACGTTATATCCTATATCTACGAATCGTTATACGTTATATCCTATATGTAGATATCGTTATACGTTATATCCTATATCTACATATCGTTATACGTTATATCGTACGTCTACATATCGTTATACGTTATATCCTATATGTAGATATCGTTATACGTTATATCCTACATCTACATATCGTTATACGTTATATACTATATCTACATATCGTTATACGTTATATACTATATCTACGTATCGTTTTACGTTAGATCCTATAACTACATATCGTTATACGTTATATCCTATATCTACATATCGATATAAGTTATATCCTATATCTACGAATCGTTATACGTTATATCCTATATGTAGATAACGTTATACGTTATATCCTACGTCTACATATCGTTATACGTTATATCCTATATGTAGATAACGTTATACGTTATATCCTACGTCTACATATCGTTATACGTTATATCCTATCTGTAGATATCGTTATACGTTATATCCTACATCTACATATCGTTATACGTTATATCTTACATCTACATATCGTTATACGTTATATCCTATATCTTCATATCGTTATACGTTATATCCTATATCTACGTATCGTTATACGTTATATCGTATATGTAGATAACGTTATACGTTATATCCTATATCTACGTATCGCTATACGATATATACTATATGTAGATATCGTTATACGTTATATCCAATATCTGCATATCGTTATACGTTACATCCAATATCTACGTATCTTTATACGTTATATACTATGTCTACGTATCGTTATACGTTATATCCTATGTCTACATGTCGTTATACGTTATATCCTATATCTACGTATCGTTATACGTTATATCCTATATCTACGAATCGTTATACGTTATATCCTATATCTACATATCGTTATACGTTATATCCTACGTCTACATATCGTTATACGTTATATCCTATGTCTACATATCGTTATACGTTATATCCTATGTCTACATATCGTTATACGTTATATCCTATATGTAGATATCGTTATACGTTATATCCTATATCTACGTATAGTTATACGCCATATCCTATGTCTACATATCGTTATACGTTATATCCTATGTCTACATGTCGTTATACGTTATATCCTATATCTACGTATCGTTATACGCTATATCCTATATCTACGTATCGTTATACGTTATATCCTATATGTAGATAACGTTATACGTTATATCCTATATGTAGATAACGTTATACGTTATATCCTACATCTACATATCGTTATACGTTATATCCTATGTGTCGATATCGTTATAAGTTATATCCAATATCTGCATATCGTTATACGTTATATCCTATATCTACATATCGTTATACGTTATATACTATGTCTACGTACCGTTATACGTTATATCCTATATGTAGATATCGTTATACGTTATATCCTATATCTACATATCGTTATACGTTATATCGTACGTCTACATATCGTTATACGTTATATCCTATATGTAGATATCGTTATACGTTATATCCTACATCTACATATCGTTATACGTTATATACTATATCTACATATCGTTATACGTTATATCCTATATCTACGTACCGTTATACGTTATATCCTATATGTAGATAATGTTATACGTTATATCCTACGTCTACATATCGTTACACGTTATATCCTATATGTAGATAACGTTATACGTTATATCCTATATGTACGTATCGTTGTACGTTATATCCTATAACTACATATCGTTATACGTTATATCCTATATCTACATATCGTTATACGTTATATCCTATATCTACGAATCGTTATACGTTATACCCTATATGTAGATAACGTTATACGTTATATCCTACGTCTACATATCGTACTTCGTTATATCCTATATGTAGGTAACGTTATACGTTATATCCTACGTCTACATATCGTTATACGTTATATCCTATCTGTAGATATCGTTATACGTTATATCCTACATCTACATATCGTTATACGTTATATCCTACATCTACATATAGTTATACGTTATATCCTATATCTACCTATCGTTATACGTTATATCCTATATCTACGTATCGTTATACGTTATTTCCTATATGTAGCTAACGATATACGCTATATCCTACGTCTACATATCGTTATACGTTATATCCTATATCTACATAACGTTATACGTTATATCCTATATCTACATATCGTTATACGTTATATCCTATATGTAGATAACGTTTTACGTTATATACTATATCTACATATCGTTATACGTTATATCCTATATCTACGTATCGTTATACGTTATATCCTATATGTAGATAATGTTATACGTTATATCCTACGTCTACATATCGTTACACGTTATATCCTATATGTAGATAACGTTATACGTTATATCCTATATGTACGTATCGTTATGCGTTATATCCTATATCTAAATACCGTTTTACGTTATATACTATTTCTACATATCGTTATACGTTACATCCTATATGTAGATAACGTTATACGTTATATCCTACGTCTACATATCGTTATACGTTATATCCTATCTGTAGATATCGTTATACGTTATATCCTACATCTACATATCGTTATACGTTATATCTTACATCTACATATCGTTATACGTTATATCCTATATCTACGTATCGCTATACGATATATACTATATGTAGATATCGTTATACGTTATATCCAATATCTGCATATCGTTATACGTTATATCCTATATCTGCGTATCGTTATACGTTATATACTATGTCTACGTATCGTTATACGTTATATCCTATGTCTACATATCGTTATACGTTATATCCTATGTCTACATATCGTTATACGTTATATAATATATCTACATATCGTTATACGTTATATCCTATGTCTGCATATCGTTACACGTTATATCCTATATCTACGTATCGTTATACGTTATATCCTATATCTACGAATCGTTATACGTTATATCCTATATCTACATATCGTTATACGTTATATCCTACGTCTACATATCGTTATACGTTATATCCTATGTCTACATATCGTTATACGTTATATCCTATGTCTACATATCGTTATACGTTATACCCTATATGTAGATATCGTTATACGTTATATCCTATATCTACGTATAGTTATACGCCATATCCTATGTCTACATATCGTTATACGTTATATCCTATATCTACGTATAGTTATACGCCATATCCTATGTCTACATATCGTTATACGTTATATCCTATGTCTACATGTCGTTATACGTTATATCCTATATCTACGTATCGTTATACGTTATATCCTATATCTACGTATCGTTATACGTTATATCCTATATGTAGATAACGTTATACGTTATATCCTATATGTAGATAACGTTATACGTTATATCCTACATCTACATATCGTTATACGTTATATCCTATGTGTCGATATCGTTATAAGTTATATCCAATATCTGCATATCGTTATACGTTATATCCTATATCTACATATCGTTATACGTTATATACTATGTCTACGTACCGTTATACGTTATATCCTATATGTAGATATCGTTATACGTTATATCCTATATCTACATATTGTTATACGTTATATCGTACGTCTACATATCGTTATACGTTATATCCTATATGTAGATATCGTTATACGTTATATCCTACATCTACATATCGTTATACGTTATATACTATATCTACATATCGTTTTACGTTATATCCTATAACTACATATCGTTATACGTTATATCCTATATCTACATATCGATATAAGTTATATCCTATATCTACGAATCGTTATACGTTATATCCTATATGTAGATAACGTTATACGTTATATCCTACGTCTACATATCGTTATACGTTATATCCTATATGTAGATAACGTTATACGTTATATCCTACGTCTACATATCGTTATACGTTATATCCTATCTGTAGATATCGTTATACGTTATATCCTACATCTACATATCGTTATACGTTATATCTTACATCTACATATCGTTATACGTTATGTCCTATATCTTCATATCGTTATACGTTATATCCTATATCTACGTATCGTTATACGTTATATCCTATATGTAGATAACGTTTTACGTTATATACTATATCTACATATCGTTATACGTTATATCCTATATCTACATATCGTTATACGTTATATCCTATATCTACGTATCGTTATACGTTATATGGTATATGTAGATAACGTTATACGTTATATCCTATATCTACGTATCGCTATACGATATATACTATATGTAGATATCGTTATACGTTATATCCAATATCTGCATATCGTTATACGTTATATCCTATATCTACGTATCGTTATACGTTATATACTATGTCTACGTATCGTTATACGTTATATCCTATGTCTACATATCGTTATACGTTATATCCTATATGTAGATATCGTTATACGTTATATCCTACATCTACATACCGTTATACGTTATATCCTATATCTACGTATCGTTATACGTTATATCCTATAACTACATATCGTTATACGCTATATCCTATATCTACATATCGTTATACGTTATATCCTATATCTACGAATCGTTATACGTTATATCCTATATGTAGATAACGTTATACGTTATATCCTATATCTACGTATCGTTATACGTTATATCCTATATCTTCATATCGTTATACGTTATATAATATATCTACGTATCGTTATACGTTATATCCTATATGTAGATAACGTTATACGTTATATCCTATATCTACGTATCGTTATACGTTATATCCTATATGTAGATTACGTTATACGTTATATCCTACATCTACATATCGTTATACGTTATATCCTATGTGTCGATATCGTTGTAAGTTATATCCAATATCTGCATATCGTTATACGTTATATCCTATATCTACATATCGTTATACGTTATATACTATGTCTACGTACCGTTATACGTTATATCCTATATGTAGATATCGTTATACGTTATATCCTATATCTACATATCGTTATACGTTATATCGTACGTCTACATATCGTTATACGTTATATCCTATATGTAGATATCGTTATACGTTATATCCTACATCTACATATCGTTATACGTTATATACTATATCTACATATCGTTTTACGTTATATCCTATAACTACATGTCGTTATACGTTATATCCTATATCTACATATCGATATAAGTTATATCCTATATCTACGAATCGTTATACGTTATATCCTATATGTAGATAACGTTATACGTTATATCCTACGTCTACATATCGTTATACGTTATATCCTATATGTAGATAACGTTATACGTTATATCCTACGTCTACATATCGTTATACGTTATATCCTATCTGTAGATATCGTTATACGTTATATCCTACATCTACATATCGTTATACGTTATATCTTACATCTACAAATCGTTATACGTTATGTCCTATATCTCCATATCGTTATACGTTATATCCTATATCTACGTATCGTTATACGTTATATCCTATATGTAGATAACGTTTTACGTTATATACTATATCTACATATCGTTATACGTTATATCCTATATCTACATATCGTTATACGTTATATCCTATATCTACGTATCGTTATAAGTTATATGGTATATGTAGATAACGTTATACGTTATATCCTATATCTACGTATCGCTATACGATATATACTATATGTAGATATCGTTATACGTTATATCCAATATCTGCATATCGTTATACGTTATATCCTATATCTACGTATCGTTATACGTTATATACTATGTCTACGTATCGTTATACGTTATATCCTATGTCTACATATCGTTATACGTTATATCCTATATGTAGATATCGTTATACGTTATATCCTACATCTACATACCGTTATACGTTATATCCTATATCTACGTATCGTTATACGTTATATCCTATAACTACATATCGTTATACGCTATATCCTATATCTACATATCGTTATACGTTATATCCTATATCTACGAATCGTTATACGTTATATCCTATATGTAGATAACGTTATACGTTATATCCTATATCTACGTATCGTTATACGTTATATCCTATATCTTCATATCGTTATACGTTATATAATATATCTACGTATCGTTATACGTTATATCCCATATGTAGATAACGTTATACGTTATATCCTATATCTACGTATCGTTATACGTTATATCCTATATGTAGATTACGTTATACGTTATATCCTACATCTACATATCGTTATACGTTATATCCTATATGTCGATATCGTTATAAGTTATATCCAATATCTGCATATCGTTATACGTTATATCCTATATCTACATATCGTTATACGTTATTTACTATGTCTACGTACCGTTATACGTTATATCCTATATGTAGATATCGTTATACGTTATATCCTATATCTACATATCGTTATACGTTATATCCTACGTCTACATATCGTTATACGTTATATCCTATATGTAGATATCGTTATACGTTATATCCTACATCTACATACCGTTATACGTTATATCCTATATCTACGTATCGTTATACGTTATATCCTACAACTACATATCGTTATACGTTATATCCTATATCTACATATCGTTATACGTTATATCCTAAATCTACGAATCGTTATACGTTATACCCTATATGTAGATAACGTTATACGTTATATCCTACGTCTACATATCGTTATACGTTATATCCTATATTCAGGTAACGTTATACGTTATATCCTACGTCTACATATCGTTATACGTTATATCCTATCTGTAGATATCGTTATACGTTATATCCTACACCTACATATCGTTATACGTTATATCCTACATCTACATATCGTTATACGTTATATCCTATATCTACCTATCGTTATACGTTATATCCTATATCTACGTATCGTTATACGTTATTTCCTATATGTAGCTAACGATATACGCTATATTCTACGTCTACATATCGTTATACGTTATATCCTATATCTACATAACGTTATACGTTATATCCTATATCTACATATCGTTATACGTTATATCCTATATGTAGATAACGTTCTACGTTATATCCTACATCTACGTATCGTTATACGTTATATCCTATATGTAGATTACGTTATACGTTATATCCTACATCTACATATCGTTATACGTTATATCCTATATCTACCTATCGTTATACGTTATATCCTATATCTACGTATCGTTATACGTTATTTCCTATATGTAGCTAACGATATACGCTATATTCTACGTCTACATATCGTTATACGTTATATCCTATATCTACATAACGTTATACGTTATATCCTATATCTACATATCGTTATACGTTATATCCTACGTCTACATATCGTTATACGTTATATCCTATATGTAGATATCGTTATACGTTATATCCTACATCTACATATCGTTATACGTTATATCCTATATCTACGTATCGTTATACGTTATATCCTATAACTACATATCATTATACGTTATATCCTATATCTACGTATCGCTATACGATATATCCTATATGTAGATATCGTTATACGTTATATCCAATATCTGCATATCGTTATACGTTATATCCTATATCTACGTATCGTTATACGTTATATCCTATATGTAGATTACGTTATACGTTATATCCTACATCTACATATCGTTATACGTTATATCCTACATGTCGATATCGTTATAAGTTATATCCAATATCTGCATATCGTTATACGTTATATCCTATATCTACATATCGTTATACGTTATATACTATGTCTACGTACCGTTATACGTTATATCCTATATGTAGATATCGTTATACGTTATAGCCTATATCTACATATCGTTATACGTTATATCCTACGTCTACATATCGTTATACGTTATATCCTATATGTAGATATCGTTATACGTTATATCCTACATCTACATACCGTTATACGTTATATCCTATATCTACGTATCGTTATACGTTATATCCTATATCTACATATCGTTATACGTTATATCCTATATCTATGTATCGTTATACGTTATATCCTACGTCTACATATCGTTATACGTTATATCCTATATGTAGATATCGTTATACGTTATATCCTACATCTACATATCGTTATACGTTATATCCTATATCTACGTATCGTTATACGTTATATCCTATATCTACATATCGTTATGCGTTATATCCTATATCTACATATCGTTATACGTTTTATCCTATATCTTCGTATCGTTATAAGTTATATCCTATATGTAGATAACGTTATACGTTATATCCTACGTCTACATATCGTTATACGTTATATCCTATATGTAGATAACGTTATACGTTATATCCCACGTCTACATATCGTTATACGTTATATCCTATCTGTAGATATCGTTATACGTTATATCCCACATCTAAATATCGTTTTACGTTATATACTATATCTACATATCGTTATCCGTTATATCCTATATGTAGATAACGTTTTACGTTATATACTATATCTACATTTCGTTATACGTTATATACTATATCTACATATCGTTATACGTTATATACTATATCTACATATCGTTATACGTTATATCCTATATCTATGTATCGTTATACGTTATATCCTATATCTACGTATCGCTATACGTTATATCCTATATGTAGATAATGTTATACGTTATATCCTACGTCCACATATCGTTATACGTTATATCCTATATGTAGATAACGTTATACGTTATATCCTATATCTACGTATCGTTATACGTTATATCCTATCTGTAGATATCGTTATACGTTATATCCTACATCTACATATCGTTATACGTTATATCCTACATCTACATATCGTTATACGTTATATCCTATATCTACATATCGTTATACGTTATATCCTATATCTACGTATCGTTATACGTTATATCCTATATGTAGATAACGTTATACGCTATATCCTACGTCTACATATCGTTATACGTTATATCCTATATGTAGATATCGTTATACGTTATATCCTACATCTACATATCGTTATACGTTATATCCTATATCTACGTATCGTTATACGTTATATCCTATATGTAGATAACGTTATACGTTATATCCTATATCTATGTATCGTTATACGTTATATCCTATATCTTCATATCGTTATACGTTATATAATATATCTACGTATCGTTATACGTTATATCCTATATGTAGATAACGTTATACGTTATATCCTATATCTACGTATCGTTATACGTTATATCCTATATGTAGATTACGTTATACGTTATATCCTACATCTACATATCGTTATACGTTATATCCTATGTGTCGATATCGTTATAAGTTATATCCAATATCTGCATATCGTTATACGTTATATCCTATATCTACATATCGTTATACGTTATATACTATGTCTACGTACCGTTATACGTTATATCCTATATGTAGATATCGTTATACGTTATATCCTATATCTACATATCGTTATACGTTATATCGTACGTCTACATATCGTTATACGTTATATCCTATATGTAGATATCGTTATACGTTATATCCTACATCTACATATCGTTATACGTTATATACTATATCTACATATCGTTTTACGTTATATCCTATAACTACATATCGTTATACGTTATATCCTATATCTACGTATCGTTATACGTTATATCCTATATGTAGATAACGTTATACGTTATATCCTATATCTACGTATCGTTATACGTTATATCCTATATGTAGATTACGTTATACGTTATATCCTACATCTACATATCGTTATACGTTATATCCTATGTGTCGATATCGTTATAAGTTATATCCAATATCTGCATATCGTTATACGTTATATCCTATATCTACATATCGTTATACGTTATATACTATGTCTACGTACCGTTATACGTTATATCCTATATGTAGATATCGTTATACGTTATATCCTATATCTACATATCGTTATACGTTATATCGTACGTCTACATATCGTTATACGTTATATCCTATATGTAGATATCGTTATACGTTATATCCTACATCTACATATCGTTATACGTTATATACTATATCTACATATCGTTTTACGTTATATCCTATAACTACATATCGTTATACGTTATATCCTATATCTACATATCGATATAAGTTATATCCTATATCTACGAATCGTTATACGTTATATCCTATATGTAGATAACGTTATACGTTATATCCTACGTCTACATATCGTTATACGTTATATCCTATATGTAGATAACGTTATACGTTATATCCTACGTCTACATATCGTTATACGTTATATCCTATCTGTAGATATCGTTATACGTTATATCCTACATCTACATATCGTTATACGTTATATCTTACATCTACATATCGTTATACGTTATGTCCTATATCTTCATATCGTTATACGTTATATCCTATATCTACGTATCGTTATACGTTATATCCTATATGTAGATAACGTTTTACGTTATATACTATATCTACATATCGTTATACGTTATATCCTATATCTACATATCGTTATACGTTATATCCTATATCTACGTATCGTTATACGTTATATGGTATATGTAGATAACGTTATACGTTATATCCTATATCTACGTATCGCTATACGATATATACTATATGTAGATATCGTTATACGTTATATCCAATATCTGCATATCGTTATACGTTATATCCTATATCTACGTATCGTTATACGTTATATACTATGTCTACGTATCGTTATACGTTATATCCTATGTCTACATATCGTTATACGTTATATCCTATATGTAGATATCGTTATACGTTATATCCTACATCTACATACCGTTATACGTTATATCCTATATCTACGTATCGTTATACGTTATATCCTATAACTACATATCGTTATACGCTATATCCTATATCTACATATCGTTATACGTTATATCCTATATCTACGAATCGTTATACGTTATATCCTATATGTAGATAACGTTATACGTTATATCCTATATCTACGTATCGTTATACGTTATATCCTATATCTTCATATCGTTATACGTTATATAATATATCTACGTATCGTTATACGTTATATCCTATATGTAGATAACGTTATACGTTATATCCTATATCTACGTATCGTTATACGTTATATCCTATATGTAGATTACGTTATACGTTATATCCTACATCTACATATCGTTATACGTTATATCCTATATGTCGATATCGTTATAAGTTATATCCAATATCTGCATATCGTTATACGTTATATCCTATATCTACATATCGTTATACGTTATTTACTATGTCTACGTACCGTTATACGTTATATCCTATATGTAGATATCGTTATACGTTATATCCTATATCTACATATCGTTATACGTTATATCCTACGTCTACATATCGTTATACGTTATATCCTATATGTAGATATCGTTATACGTTATATCCTATATCTACATACCGTTATACGTTATATCCTATATCTACGTATCGTTATACGTTATATCCTACAACTACATATCGTTATACGTTATATCCTATATCTACATATCGTTATACGTTATATCCTATATCTACGAATCGTTATACGTTATACCCTATATGTAGATAACGTTATACGTTATATCCTACGTCTACATATCGTTATACGTTATATCCTATATTCAGGTAACGTTATACGTTATATCCTACGTCTACATATCGTTATACGTTATATCCTATCTGTAGATATCGTTATACGTTATATCCTACACCTACATATCGTTATACGTTATATCCTACATCTACATATCGTTATACGTTATATCCTATATCTACCTATCGTTATACGTTATATCCTATATCTACGTTTCGTTATACGTTATTTCCTATATGTAGCTAACGATATACGCTATATTCTACGTCTACATATCGTTATACGTTATATCCTATATCTACATAACGTTATACGTTATATCCTATATCTACATATCGTTATACGTTATATCCTATATGTAGATAACGTTCTACGTTATATCCTATATCTACGTATCGTTATACGTTATATCCTATATGTAGATTACGTTATACGTTATATCCTACATCTACATATCGTTATACGTTATATCCTATATCTACCTATCGTTATACGTTATATCCTATATCTACGTATCGTTATACGTTATTTCCTATATGTAGCTAACGATATACGCTATATTCTACGTCTACATATCGTTATACGTTATATCCTATATCTACATAACGTTATACGTTATATCCTATATCTACATATCGTTATACGTTATATCCTACGTCTACATATCGTTATACGTTATATCCTATATGTAGATATCGTTATACGTTATATCCTACATCTACATATCGTTATACGTTATATCCTATATCTACGTATCGTTATACGTTATATCCTATAACTACATATCGTTATACGTTATATCCTATATCTACGTATCGCTATACGATATATCCTATATGTAGATATCGTTATACGTTATATCCAATATCTGCATATCGTTATACGTTATATCCTATATCTACGTATCGTTATACGTTATATCCTATATGTAGATTACGTTATACGTTATATCCTACATCTACATATCGTTATACGTTATATCCTACATGTCGATATCGTTATAAGTTATATCCAATATCTGCATATCGTTATACGTTATATCCTATATCTACATATCGTTATACGTTATATACTATGTCTACGTACCGTTATACGTTATATCCTATATGTAGATATCGTTATACGTTATAGCCTATATCTACATATCGTTATACGTTATATCCTACGTCTACATATCGTTATACGTTATATCCTATATGTAGATATCGTTATACGTTATATCCTACATCTACATACCGTTATACGTTATATCCTATATCTACGTATCGTTATACGTTATATCCTATATCTACATATCGTTATACGTTATATCCTATATCTATGTATCGTTATACGTTATATCCTACGTCTACATATCGTTATACGTTATATCCTATATGTAGATATCGTTATACGTTATATCCTACATCTACATATCGTTATACGTTATATCCTATATCTACGTATCGTTATACGTTATATCCTATATCTACATATCGTTATGCGTTATATCCTATATCTACATATCGTTATACGTTTTATCCTATATCTTCGTATCGTTATAAGTTATATCCTATATGTAGATAACGTTATACGTTATATCCTACGTCTACATATCGTTATACGTTATATCCTATATGTAGATAACGTTATACGTTATATCCCACGTCTACATATCGTTATACGTTATATCCTATCTGTAGATATCGTTATACGTTATATCCCACATCTAAATATCGTTTTACGTTATATACTATATCTACATATCGTTATACGTTATATCCTATATGTAGATAACGTTTTACGTTATATACTATATCTACATTTCGTTATACGTTATATACTATATCTACATATCGTTATACGTTATATACTATATCTACATATCGTTATACGTTATATCCTATATCTATGTATCGTTATACGTTATATCCTATATCTACGTATCGCTATACGTTATATCCTATATGTAGATAATGTTATACGTTATATCCTACGTCCACATATCGTTATACGTTATATCCTATATGTAGATAACGTTATACGTTATATCCTATATCTACGTATCGTTATACGTTATATCCTATCTGTAGATATCGTTATACGTTATATCCTACATCTACATATCGTTATACGTTATATCCTACATCTACATAACGTTATACGTTATATCCTATATCTACATATCGTTATACGTTATATCCTATATCTACGTATCGTTATACGTTATATCCTATATGTAGATAACGTTATACGCTATATCCTACGTCTACATATCGTTATACGTTATATCCTATATGTAGATATCGTTATACGTTATATCCTACATCTACATATCGTTATACGTTATATCCTATATCTACGTATCGTTATACGTTATATCCTATATGTAGATAACGTTATACGTTATATCCTATATCTATGTATCGTTATACGTTATATCCTATATCTTCATATCGTTATACGTTATATAATATATCTACGTATCGTTATACGTTATATCCTATATGTAGATAACGTTATACGTTATATCCTATATCTACGTATCGTTATACGTTATATCCTATATGTAGATTACGTTATACGTTATATCCTACATCTACATATCGTTATACGTTATATCCTATGTGTCGATATCGTTATAAGTTATATCCAATATCTGCATATCGTTATACGTTATATCCTATATCTACATATCGTTATACGTTATATACTATGTCTACGTACCGTTATACGTTATATCCTATATGTAGATATCGTTATACGTTATATCCTATATCTACATATCGTTATACGTTATATCGTACGTCTACATATCGTTATACGTTATATCCTATATGTAGATATCGTTATACGTTATATCCTACATCTACATATCGTTATACGTTATATACTATATCTACATATCGTTTTACGTTATATCCTATAACTACATATCGTTATACGTTATATCCTATATCTACATATCGATATAAGTTATATCCTATATCTACGAATCGTTATACGTTATATCCTATATGTAGATAACGTTATACGTTATATCCTACGTCTACATATCGTTATACGTTATATCCTATATGTAGATAACGTTATACGTTATATCCTACGTCTACATATCGTTATACGTTATATCCTATCTGTAGATATCGTTATACGTTATATCCTACATCTACATATCGTTATACGTTATATCTTACATCTACATATCGTTATACGTTATATCCTACATCTACATACCGTTATACGTTATATCCTATATCTACGTATCGTTATACGTTATATCCTACACCTACATATCGTTATACGTTATATCCTACATCTACATATCGTTATACGTTATATCCTATATGTAGATAACGTTATACGTTATATCCTATATCTACGTATCGTTATACGTTATATGGTATATGTAGATAACGTTATACGTTATATCCTATATCTACGTATCGCTATACGATATATACTATATGTAGATATCGTTATACGTTATATCCAATATCTGCATATCGTTATACGTTATATCCTATATCTACGTATCGTTATACGTTATATACTATGTCTACGTATCGTTATACGTTATATCCTATGTCTACATATCGTTATACGTTATATCCTATATGTAGATATCGTTATACGTTATATCCTACATCTACATACCGTTATACGTTATATCCTATATCTACGTATCGTTATACGTTATATCCTATAACTACATATCGTTATACGCTATATCCTATATCTACATATCGTTATACGTTATATCCTATATCTACGAATCGTTATACGTTATATCCTATATGTAGATAACGTTATACGTTATATCCTATATCTACGTATCGTTATACGTTATATCCTATATCTTCATATCGTTATACGTTATATAATATATCTACGTATCGTTATACGTTATATCCTATATGTAGATAACGTTATACGTTATATCCTATATCTACGTATCGTTATACGTTATATCCTATATGTAGATTACGTTATACGTTATATCCTACATCTACATATCGTTATACGTTATATCCTATATGTCGATATCGTTATAAGTTATATCCAATATCTGCATATCGTTATACGTTATATCCTATATCTACATATCGTTATACGTTATTTACTATGTCTACGTACCGTTATACGTTATATCCTATATGTAGATATCGTTATACGTTATATCCTATATCTACATATCGTTATACGTTATATCCTACGTCTACATATCGTTATACGTTATATCCTATATGTAGATATCGTTATACGTTATATCCTACATCTACATACCGTTATACGTTATATCCTATATCTACGTATCGTTATACGTTATATCCTACAACTACATATCGTTATACGTTATATCCTATATCTACATATCGTTATACGTTATATCCTATATCTACGAATCGTTATACGTTATACCCTATATGTAGATAACGTTATACGTTATATCCTACGTCTACATATCGTTATACGTTATATCCTATATTCAGGTAACGTTATACGTTATATCCTACGTCTACATATCGTTATACGTTATATCCTATCTGTAGATATCGTTATACGTTATATCCTACACCTACATATCGTTATACGTTATATCCTACATCTACATATCGTTATACGTTATATCCTATATCTACCTATCGTTATACGTTATATCCTATATCTACGTATCGTTATACGTTATTTCCTATATGTAGCTAACGATATACGCTATATTCTACGTCTACATATCGTTATACGTTATATCCTATATCTACATAACGTTATACGTTATATCCTATATCTACATATCGTTATACGTTATATCCTATATGTAGATAACGTTCTACGTTATATCCTATATCTACGTATCGTTATACGTTATATCCTATATGTAGATTACGTTATACGTTATATCCTACATCTACATATCGTTATACGTTATATCCTATATGTCGATATCGGTATAAGTTATATCCAATATCTGCATATCGTTATACGTTATATCCTATATCTACATATCGTTATACGTTATATACTATGTCTACGTACCGTTATACGTTATATCCTATATGTAGATATCGTTATACGTTATATCCTATATGTAGATATCGTTTTACGTTATATCCTATATCTACATATCGTTATACGTTATATCCTACGTCTACATATCGTTATACGTTATATCCTATATGTAGATATCGTTATACGTTATATCCTACATCTACATATCGTTATACGTTATATCCTATATCTGCGTATCGTTATACGTTATATCCTATAACTACATATCGTTATACGTTATATCCTATATCTACGTATCGCTATACGATATATCCTATATGTAGATATCGTTATACGTTATATCCAATATCTGCATATCGTTATACGTTATATCCTATATCTACGTATCGTTATACGTTATATCCTATATGTAGATTACGTTATACGTTATATCCTACATCTACATATCGTTATACGTTATATCCTACATGTCGATATCGTTATAAGTTATATCCAACATCTGCATATCGTTATACGTTATATCCTATATCTACATATCGTTATACGTTATATACTATGTCTACGTACCGTTATACGTTATATCCTATATGTAGATATCGTTATACGTTATATCCTACATCTACATACCGTTATACGTTATATCCTATATCTACGTATCGTTATACGTTATATCCTACAACTACATATCGTTATACGTTATATCCTATATCTACATATCGTTATACGTTATATCCTATATCTACGAATCGTTATACGTTATACCCTATATGTAGATAACGTTATACGTTATACCCTACGTCTACATATCGTTATACGTTATATCCTATATTCAGGTAACGTTATACGTTATATCCTACGTCTACATATCGTTATACGTTATATCCTACAACTACATATCGTTATACGTTATATCCTATATCTACATATCGTTATACGTTATATACTATGTCTACGTACCGTTATACGTTATATCCTATATGTAGATATCGTTATACGTTATATCCTACATCTACATACCGTTATACGTTATATCCTATATCTACGTATCGTTATACGTTATATCCTACAACTACATATCGTTATACGTTATATCCTATATCTACATATCGTTATACGTTATATACTATGTCTACGTACCGTTATACGTTATATCCTATATGTGGATATCGTTATACGTTATATCCTATATGTAGATATCGTTTTACGTTATATCCTATATCTACATATCGTTATACGTTATATCCTACGTCTACATATCGTTATACGTTATATCCTATATGTAGATATCGTTATACGTTATATCCTACATCTACATATCGTTATACGTTATATCCTATATCTGCGTATCGTTATACGTTATATCCTATAACTACATATCGTTATACGTTATATCCTATGTCTACGTACCGTTATACGTTATATCCTATATGTAGATATCGTTATACGTTATAGCCTATATCTACATATCGTTATACGTTATATCCTACGTCTACATATCGTTATACGTTATATCCTATATGTAGATATCGTTATACGTTATATCCTACATCTACATACCGTTATACGTTATATCCTATATCTACGTATCGTTATACGTTATATCCTATAACTACATATCGTTATACGTTATATCCTATATCTACATATCGTTATACGCTATATCCTACGTCTACATATCGTTATACGTTATATCCTATATGTAGATATCGTTATACGTTATATCCTACATCTACATACCGTTATACGTTATATCCTATATCTACGTATCGTTATACGTTATATCCTACAACTACATATCGTTATACGTTATATCCTATATCTACATATCGTTATACGTTATATCCTATATCTACGAATCGTTATACGTTATACCCTATATGTAGATAACGTTATACGTTATATCCTACGTCTACATATCGTTATACGTTATATCCTATATTCAGGTAACGTTATACGTTATATCCTACGTCTACATATCGTTATACGTTATATCCTATCTGTAGATATCGTTATACGTTATATCCTACACCTACATATCGTTATACGTTATATCCTACATCTACATATCGTTATACGTTATATCCTATATCTACCTATCGTTATACGTTATATCCTATATCTACGTATCGTTGTACGTTATTTCCTATATGTAGCTAACGATATACGCTATATTCTACGTCTACATATCGTTATACGTTATATCCTATATCTACATAACGTTATACGTTATATCCTATATCTACATATCGTTATACGTTATATCCTATATGTAGATAACGTTCTACGTTATATCCTATATCTACGTATCGTTATACGTTATATCCTATATGTAGATTACGTTATACGTTATATCCTACATCTACATATCGTTATACGTTATATCCTATATGTCGATATCGGTATAAGTTATATCCAATATCTGCATATCGTTATACGTTATATCCTATATCTACATATCGTTATACGTTATATACTATGTCTACGTACCGTTATACGTTATATCCTATATGTAGATATCGTTATACGTTATATCCTATATGTAGATATCGTTTTACGTTATATCCTATATCTACATATCGTTATACGTTATATCCTACGTCTACATATCGTTATACGTTATATCCTATATGTAGATATCGTTATACGTTATATCCTACATCTACATATCGTTATACGTTATATCCTATATCTACGTATCGTTATACGTTATATCCTATAACTACATATCGTTATACGTTATATCCTATATCTACGTATCGCTATACGATATATCCTATATGTAGATATCGTTATACGTTATATCCAATATCTGCATATCGTTATACGTTATATCCTATATCTACGTATCGTTATACGTTATATCCTATATGTAGATTACGTTATACGTTATATCCTACATCTACATATCGTTATACGTTATATCCTACATGTCGATATCGTTATAAGTTATATCCAATATCTGCATATCGTTATACGTTATATCCTATATCTACATATCGTTATACGTTATATACTATGTCTACGTACCGTTATACGTTATATCCTATATGTAGATATCGTTATACGTTATAGCCTATATCTACATATCGTTATACGTTATATCCTACGTCTACATATCGTTATACGTTATATCCTATATGTAGATATCGTTATACGTTATATCCTACATCTACATACCGTTATACGTTATATCCTATATCTACGTATCGTTATACGTTATATCCTATAACTACATATCGTTATACGTTATATCCTATATCTACATATCGTTATACGTTATATCCTACGTCTACATATCGTTATACGTTATATCCTATATGTAGATATCGTTATACGTTATATCCTACATCTACATACCGTTATACGTTATATCCTATATCTACGTATCGTTATACGTTATATCCTACAACTACATATCGTTATACGTTATATCCTATATCTACATATCGTTATACGTTATATCCTATATCTACGAATCGTTATACGTTATACCCTATATGTAGATAACGTTATACGTTATATCCTACGTCTACATATCGTTATACGTTATATCCTATATGTAGGTAACGTTATACGTTATATCCTACGTCTACATATCGTTATACGTTATATCCTATCTGTAGATATCGTTATACGTTATATCCTACACCTACATATCGTTATACGTTATATCCTACATCTACATCTCGTTATACGTTATATCCTATATCTACCTATCGTTATACGTTATATCCTATATCTACGTATCGTTGTACGTTATTTCCTATATGTAGCTAACGATATACGCTATATTCTACGTCTACATATCGTTATACGTTATATCCTATATCTACATAACGTTATACGTTATATCCTATATCTACATATCGTTATACGTTATATCCTATATGTAGATAACGTTCTACGTTATATCCTATATCTACGTATCGTTATACGTTATATCCTATATGTAGATTACGTTATACGTTATATCCTACATCTACATATCGTTATACGTTATATCCTATATGTCGATATCGGTATAAGTTATATCCAATATCTGCATATCGTTATACGTTATATCCTATATCTACATATCGTTATACGTTATATACTATGTCTACGTACCGTTATACGTTATATCCTATATGTAGATATCGTTATACGTTGTATCCTATATGTAGATATCGTTTTACGTTATATCCTATATCTACATATCGTTATACGTTATATCCTACGTCTACATATCGTTATACGTTATATCCTATATGTAGATATCGTTATACGTTTTATCCTACATCTACATATCGTTATACGTTATATCCTATATCTACGTATCGTTATACGTTATATCCTATAACTACATATCGTTATACGTTATATCCTATATCTACGTATCGCTATACGATATATCCTATATGTAGATATCGTTATACGTTATATCCAATATCTGCATATCGTTATACGTTATATCCTATATCTACGTATCGTTATACGTTATATCCTATATGTAGATTACGTTATACGTTATATCCTACATCTACATATCGTTATACGTTATATCCCATATGTCGATATCGTTATAAGTTATATCCAATATCTGCATATCGTTATACGTTATATCCTATATCTACATATCGTTATACGTTATATACTATGTCTACGTACCGTTATACGTTATATCCTATATGTAGATATCGTTATACGTTATATCCTATATCTACATATCGTTATACGTTATATCCTACGTCTACATATCGTTATACGTTATATCCTATATGTAGATATCGTTATACGTTATATCCTACATCTACATATCGTTATACGTTATATCCTATATCTACGTATCGTTATACGTTATATCCTATAACTACATATCGTTATACGTTATATCCTATATCTACATATCGTTATACGTTATATCCTATATCTACGAATCGTTATACGTTATACCCTATATGTAGATAACGTTATACGTTATATCCTACGTCTACATATCGTTATACGTTATATCCTATATGTAGGTAACGTTATACGTTATATCCTACGTCTACATATCGTTATACGTTATATCCTATCTGTAGATATCGTTATACGCTATATCCTACGTCTCCATATCGTTATGCGTTATATCCTATATCTACATAACGTTATACGTTATATCCTACATCTACATTTCGTTATACGTTATATCCTATATCTACCTATCGTTATACGTTATATCCTATATCTACGTATCGTTATACGTTATTTCCTATATGTAGCTAACGATATACGCTATATCCTACGTCTCCATATCGTTATGCGTTATATCCTATATCTACATAACGTTATACGTTATATCCTATATCTACATATCGTTATACGTTATATCCTATATGTAGATAACGTTTTACGTTATATACTATATCTACATATCGTTATACGTTATATCCTATATCTACGTATCGTTATACGTTATATCCTATATGTAGATAACGTTATTCGTTATATCCTATATCTACCTATCGTTATACGTTATATCCTATATCCACGTATCGCTATACGATATATCCTATATGTAGATATCGTTATACGTTATATCCATTATCTGCATATCGTTATACGTTATATCCTATATCTACGTGTCGTTATACGTTATATACTATGTCTACGTATCGTTATACGTTATATCCTATGTCTACATATCGTTATACGTTATATCCTATGTCTACATATCGTTATACGTTATATAATATATCTACGTATCGTTATACGTTATATCCTATATGTAAATAACGTTATACGTTATATCCTATATCTACGTATCGTTATACGTTATATCCTATATGTAGATTACGTTATACGTTATATCCTACATCTACATATCGTTATACGTTATATCCTATATGTCGATATCGTTATAAGTTATATCCAATATCTGCATATCGTTATACGTTATATCCTATATCTACATATCGTTATACGTTATATACTATGTCTACGTACCGTTATACGTTATATCCTATATGTAGATATTGTTATACGTTATATCCTATATCTACATATCGTTATACGTTATATCCTACGTCTACATATCGTTATACGTTATATCCTATATGTAGATATCGTTATACGTTATATCCTACATCTACATATCGTTATACGTTATATCCTATATCTACGTATCGTTATACGTTATATCCTATATGTAGATTACGTTATACGTTATATCCTACATCTACATATCGTTATACGTTATATCCTATATGTCGATATCGGTATAAGTTATATCCAATATCTGCATATCGTTATACGTTATATCCTATATCTACATATCGTTATACGTTATATACTATGTCTACGTACCGTTATACGTTATATCCTATATGTAGATATCGTTATACGTTATATCCTATATGTAGATATCGTTTTACGTTATATCCTATATCTACATATCGTTATACGTTATATCCTACGTCTACATATCGTTATACGTTATATCCTATATGTAGATATCGTTATACGTTTTATCCTACATCTACATATCGTTATACGTTATATCCTATATCTACGTATCGTTATACGTTATATCCTATAACTACATATCGTTATACGTTATATCCTATATCTACGTATCGCTATACGATATATCCTATATGTAGATATCGTTATACGTTATATCCAATATCTGCATATCGTTATGCGTTATATCCTATATCTACGTATCGTTATACGTTATATCCTATATGTAGATTACGTTATACGTTATATCCTACATCTACATATCGTTATACGTTATATCCTATATGTCGATATCGTTATAAGTTATATCCAATATCTGCATATCGTTATACGTTATATCCTATATCTACATATCGTTATACGTTATATACTATGTCTACGTACCGTTATACGTTATATCCTATATGTAGATATCGTTATACGTTATATCCTATATCTACATATCGTTATACGTTATATCCTACGTCTACATATCGTTATACGTTATATCCTATATGTAGATATCGTTATACGTTATATCCTACATCTACATATCGTTATACGTTATATCCTATATCTACGTATCGTTATACGTTATATCCTATAACTACATATCGTTATACGTTATATCCTATATCTACATATCGTTATACGTTATATCCTATATCTACGAATCGTTATACGTTATACCCTATATGTAGATAACGTTATACGTTATATCCTACGTCTACATATCGTTATACGTTATATCCTATATGTAGGTAACGTTATACGTTATATCCTACGTCTACATATCGTTATACGTTATATCCTATCTGTAGATATCGTTATACGCTATATCCTACGTCTCCATATCGTTATGCGTTATATCCTATATCTACATAACGTTATACGTTATATCCTACATCTACATTTCGTTATACGTTATATCCTATATCTACCTATCGTTATACGTTATATCCTATATCTACGTATCGTTATACGTTATTTCCTATATGTAGCTAACGATATACGCTATATCCTACGTCTCCATATCGTTATGCGTTATATCCTATATCTACATAACGTTATACGTTATATCCTATATCTACATATCGTTATACGTTATATCCTATATGTAGATAACGTTTTACGTTATATACTATATCTACATATCGTTATACGTTATATCCTATATCTACGTATCGTTATACGTTATATCCTATATGTAGATAACGTTATTCGTTATATCCTATATCTACCTATCGTTATACGTTATATCCTATATCCACGTATCGTTATACGTTATATCCTATATGTAGATAACGTTTTACGTTATATACTATATCTACATATCGTTATACGTTATATCCTATATCTACGTATCGTTATACGTTATATCCTATATGTAGATAACGTTATTCGTTATATCCTATATCTACCTATCGTTATACGTTATATCCTATATCCACGTATCGCTATACGATATATCCTATATGTAGATATCGTTATACGTTATATCCATTATCTGCATATCGTTATACGTTATATCCTATATCTACGTGTCGTTATACGTTATATACTATGTCTACGTATCGTTATACGTTATATCCTATGTCTACATATCGTTATACGTTATATCCTATGTCTACATATCGTTATACGTTATATAATATATCTACGTATCGTTATACGTTATATCCTATATGTAAATAACGTTATACGTTATATCCTATATCTACGTATCGTTATACGTTATATCCTATATGTAGATTACGTTATACGTTATATCCTACATCTACATATCGTTATACGTTATATCCTATATGTCGATATCGTTATAAGTTATATCCTATATGTAGATATCGTTATACGTTATATCCTATCTGTAGATATCGTTATACGTTATATCCTATATCCACGTATCGCTATACGATATATCCTATATGTAGATATCGTTATACGTTATATCCATTATCTGCATATTGTTATACGTTATATCCTATATCTACATATCGTTATACGTTATATCCTACGTCTACATATCGTTATACGTTATATCCTATATGTAGATATCGTTATACGTTATATCCTACATCTACATATCGTTATACGTTATATCCTATATCTACGTATCGTTATACGTTATATCCTATAACTACATATCGTTATACGTTATATCCTATATCTACATATCGTTATACGTTATATCCTATATCTATGAATCGTTATACGTTAAACCCTATATGTAGATAACGTTATACGTTATATTCTACGTCTACATATCGTTATACGTTATATCCTATATGTAGGTAACGTTATACGTTATATCCTACGTCTACATATCGTTATACGTTATATCCTATCTGTAGATATCGTTATACGTTATATCCTACATCTACATATCGTTATACGTTATATCGTATATGTAGATAACGTTATTCGTTATATCCTATATCTACCTATCGTTATACGTTATATCCTATATCTACGTATCGCTATACGATATATCCTATATGTAGATATCGTTATACGTTATATCCATTATCTGCATATCGTTATACGTTATATCCTATATCTACGTATCGTTATACGTTATATACTATGTCTACGTATCGTTATACGTTATATCCTATGTCTACATATCGTTATACGTTATATCCTATGTCTACATATCGTTATACGTTATATAATATATCTACGTATCGTTATACGTTATATCCTATATGTAGATAACGTTATACGTTATATCCTATATCTACGTATCGTTATACGTTATATCCTATATGTAGATTACGTTATACGTTATATCCTACATCTACATATCGTTATACGTTATATCCTATATGTCGATATCGTTATAAGTTATATCCAATATCTGCATATCGTTATACGTTATATCCTATATCTACATATCGTTATACGTTATATCCTATATCTACGAATCGTTATACGTTATACCCTATATGTAGATAACGTTATACGTTATATCCTACGTCTACATATCGTTATACGTTATATCCTATATGTAGATAACGTTATACGTTATATCCTACGTCTACATATCGTTATACTTTATATCCTCTCTGTAGATATCGTTATACGTTATATCCTACATCTACATATCGTTATACGTTATATCCTACATCTACTTATCGTTATACGTTATATCCTATATCTACCTATCGTTATACGTTATATCCTATATCTACGTATCGTTATACGTTATTTCCTATATGTAGCTAACGGTATACGCTATATCCTACGTCTACATATCGTTATACGTTATATCCTATATCTACATAACGTTATACGTTATATCCTATATCTACATATCGTTATACCTTATATCCTATATGTAGATAACGTTTTACGTTATATACTATATCTACATATCGTTATACGTTATATCCTATATCTACGTATCGTTATACGTTATATCCTATATGTAGATAATGTTATACGTTATATCCTACGTCTACATATCGTTACACGTTATATCCTATATGTAGATAACGTTATACGTTATATCGTATATGTACGTATCGTTATGCGTTATATCCTATATCTAAATACCTTTTTACGTTATATACTATATCTACATATCGTTATACGTTATATCCTATATGTAGGTAACGTTATACGTTATATCCTACGTCTACATATCGTTATACGTTATATCCTATATGTAGGTAACGTTATACGTTATATCCTACGTCTACGTATCGTTATACGTTATATCCTATCTGTAGATATCGTTATACGTTATATCCTGCATCTACATATCGTTATACGTTATATCGTATATGTAGATAACGTTATTCGTTATATCCTATATCTACCTATCGTTATACGTTATATCCTATATCTACGTATCGCTATACGATATATCCTATATGTAGATATCGTTATACGTTATATCCATTATCTGCATATCGATATACGTTATATCCTATATCTACGTATCGTTATACGTTATATACTATGTCTACGTATCGTTATACGTTATATCCTATGTCTACATATCGTTATACGTTATATCCTATGTCTACATATCGTTATACGTTATATAATATATCTACGTATCGTTATACGTTATATCCTATATGTAAATAACGTTATACGTTATATCCTATATCTACGTATCGTTATACGTTATATCCTATATGTAGATTACGTTATACGTTATATCCTACATCTACATATCGTTATACGTTATATCCTATATGTCGATATCGTTATAAGTTATATCCAATATCTGCATATCGTTATACGTTATATCCTATATCTACATATCGTTATACGTTATATACTATGTCTACGTACCGTTATACGTTATATCCTATATGTAGATATCGTTATACGTTATATCCTATATCTACATATCGTTATACGTTATATCCTACGTCTACATATCGTTATACGTTATATCCTATATGTAGATATCGTTATACGTTATATCCTACATCTACATATCGTTATACGTTATATCCTATATCTACGTATCGTTATACGTTATATCCTATAACTACATATCGTTATACGTTATATCCTATATCTACATATCGTTATACGTTATATCCTATATCTATGAATCGTTATACGTTATACCCTATATGTAGATAACGTTATACGTTATATCCTACGTCTACATATCGTTATACGTTATATCCTATATGTAGGTAACGTTATACGTTATATCCTACGTCTACATATCGTTATACGTTATATCCTATCTGTAGATATCGTTATACGTTATATCCTACATCTACATATCGTTATACGTTATATCCTACATCTACATATCGTTATACGTTATATCCTATATCTACCTATCGTTATACGTTATATCCTATATCTACGTATCGTTATACGTTATTTCCTATATGTAGCTAACGATATACGCTATATCCTACGTCTACATATCGTTATACGTTATATCCTATATCTACATAACGTTATACGATATATCCTATATCTACATATCGTTATACGTTATATCCTATATGTAGATAACGTTTTACGTTATATACTATATCTACATATCGTTATACGTTATATCCTATATCTACGTATCGTTATACGTTATATCCTATATGTAGATAATGTTATACGTTATATCCTACGTCTACATATCGTTACACGTTATATCCTATATGTAGATAACGTTATACGTTATATCCTATATGTACGTATCGTTATGCGTTATATCCTATATCTAAATACCGTTTTACGTTATATACTATATCTACATATCGTTATACGTTATATCCTATATGTAGATAACGTTATACGTTATATCCTACGTCTACATATCGTTATACGTTATATCCTATATGTAGGTAACGTTATACGTTATATCCTACGTCTACATATCGTTATACGTTACATCCTATCTGTAGATATCGTTATACGTTATATCCTATATCTACGAATCGTTATACGTTATACCCTATATGTAGATAACGTTATACGTTATATCCTACGTCTACATATCGTTATACGTTATATCCTATATGTAGGTAACGTTATACGTTATATCCTACGTCTACATATCGTTATACGTTATATCCTATCTGTAGATATCGTTATACGTTATATCCTACATATACATATCGTTATACGTTATATCCTACATCTACATATCGTTATACGTTATATCCTATATCTACGTATCGTTATACGTTATTTCCTATATGTAGCTAACGATATACGCTATATCCTACGTCTACATATCGTTATACGTTATATCCTATATCTACATAACGTTATACGTTATATCCTATATCTACATATCGTTATACGTTATATCCTATATGTAGATAACGTTTTACGTTATATACTATATCTACATATCGTTATACGTTATATCCTATATCTACGTATCGTTATACGTTATATCCTATATGTAGATAATGTTATACGTTATATCCTACGTCTACATATCGTTACACGTTATATCCTATATGTAGATAACGTTATACGTTATATCCTATATGTACGTATCGTTATTCGTTATATCCTATATCTAAATACCGTTTTACGTTATATACTATATCTACATATCGTTATACGTTATATCCTATATGTAGATAACGTTTTACGTTATATACTATATCTACATATCGTTATTCGTTATATCCTATATCTACATACCGTTATACGTTATATCCTATATTTACATATCGTTATACGTTATATCCTATATGTAGATATCGTTATACGTTATATCCTATATCTACGAATCGCTATACGTTATATCCTATGTCTACATATCGTTATACGTTATGTCCTATATCTACATATCGCTTTACGTTATATCCTATATGTAGATAACGTTTTACGTTATATCCTATATCTACATATCGTTATACGTTATATCCTATATGTAGATAACGTTTTACGTTATATCCTATATCTACGTATCGTTATACGTTATATCCTATACCTACCAATCGTTAAACGTTATATCCTGTATCTACATATCGTTATACGTTATATCCTATATCTACGTATCGTTATACGTTATATCCTATGTCTACATATCTTTATACGTTATATCCTATATCTACGTATCGTTATACGTTATATCCTATATGTAGATAACGTTATACGTTATATCCTATATATATGTATCGTTATACGTGATATCCTATATGTAGATAACGTTTTACGTTATATGCTATATCTACGTATCGCTATACGTTATATCCTATATGTAGATAACGTTTTACGTTATATACTATATCCACGTATCGTTATACGTTATATCCTATATCTACATATCGTTATACGTTATATCCTATTTGTAGATATCGTTATACGTTATATCCTATATCTACGTATCGTTATACGTTATATCCTATATCTACATATCGTTATACGTTATATCCTATATCTACATATCGTTATACCTTATATCCTACATCTACATATCGTTATACGTTATATCCTATATCTACATATCGTTATACGTTATATCCTATATATATGTATCGTTATACGTTATATCCTACGTCTACATATCGTTATACGTTATATCCTATATGTAGATATCGTTATACGTTATATCCTACATCTACATATCGTTATACGTTATATCCTATATTTACATATCGTTATACGTTATATCCTATATGTAGATATCGTTATACGTTATATCCTATATCTACGAATCGCTATACGTTATATCCTAGGTCTACATATCGTTATACGTTATGTCCTATATCTACATATCGCTTTACGTTATATCCTATATGTAGATAACGTTTTACGTTATATCCTATATCTACGAATCGTTATACGTTATATCCTATGTCTACATATCGTTATACGTTATATCCTATATCTACGTATCGTTATACGTTATATCCTATATCTACATATCGATATACGTTATATCCTATATGTAGATAACGTTTTACGTTATATCCTATATCTACATATCGTTATACGTTATATCCTATATGTAGATAACGTTTTACGTTATATCCTATATCTCCGTATCGTTATACGTTATATCCTATACCTACCAATCGTTAAACGTTATATCCTGTATCTACATATCGTTATACGTTATATCCTATATCTACGTATCGTTATACGTTATATCCTATGTCTACATATCTTTATACGTTATATCCTATATCTACGTATCGTTCTACGTTATATCCTATATCTACATATCGATATACGTTATATCCTATATGTAGATAACGTTTTACGTTATATCCTATATCTACATATCGTTATACGTTATATTATATATGTAGATAACGTTATACGTTATATCCCATATCTATGTTTCGTTATACGTTATATCCTATATGTAGATAACGTTATACGTTATATCCTATATGTACGTATCGTTATACGTTATATCCTATATCTAAATATCGTTATACTTTATATCCTATATCCACATATCGTTATACGTTATATACTATGTCTACGTATCGTTATACGTTATATCCTATATGTAGATATCGTTATACGTTATATCCTATATCTACATATCGTTAAAACTTATATCCTACGTCTACATATCGTTATACGTTATATCCTATATGTAGATATCGTTATACGTTATATCCTACATCTACATATCGTTATACGTTATATCCTATATCTACGTATCGTTATACGTTATATCCTATATCTACATATCGTTATACGTTATATCCTATATCTACATATCGTTATACGTTATATCCTATATCTACGTATCGTTATACGTTATATCCTATATGTAGATAACGTTATACGTTATATCCTATATATATGTATCGTTATACGTGATATCCTATATGTAGATAACGTTTTACGTTATATGCTATATCTACGTATCGCTATACGTTATATCCTATATGTAGATAACGTTTTACGTTATATACTATATCTACGTATCGTTATACGTTATATCCTACATCTACATATCGTTATACGCTATATCCCATATGTAGATAACGTTTTACGTTATATACTATATCTACGTATCGTTATACGTTATATCCTATGTCTACATATCGTTATACGTTATATCCTATGTCTACATATCGTTATACGTTATATCCTATATCTACATATCGTTATACGTTATATCCTATATCTACGAATCGTTATACGTTATATCCTATATCTACATATCGTTGTACGTTATATCCTACGTCTACATATCGTTATACGTTATATCCTATATGTAGATATCGTTATACGTTATATCCTACATCTACATATCGTTATACGTTATATCCTATATCTACGTATCGTTATACGTTATATCCTATATCTACATATCGTTATACGTTATATCCTATATCTACATATCGTTATACCTTATATCCTACATCTACATATCGTTATACGTTATATCCTATATCTACGTATATTTATACGTTATATCCTATATGTAGATAACTTTATACGTTATATCCTACGTCTACATATCGTTATACGTTATATCCTATATGTAGATAACGTTATACGTTATATCCTATATGTACGTATCGTTATACGTTATATCCTATATGTAGATAACGTTATACGTTATATCCTACGTCTACATATCGTTATACGTTATATCCTATATGTAGATAACGTTATACGTTATGTCCCACGTCTACATATCGTTATACGTTATATCCTATCTGTAGATAACGTTATACGTTATATCCTACGTCTACATATCGTTATACGTTATATCCTATCTGTAGATATCGTTATACGTTATATCCTACATCTAAATATCGTTTTTCGTTATATACTATATCTACATATCGTTATAAGTTATATACTATATCTACATATCGTTATACGTTATATCCTATATCTACATATCGTTATACGTTATATCCTCTATCTATGTATCGTTATACGTTATATCCTATATCTACGTATCATTATACGTTATATCCTACATCTACATATCGTTATACGTTATATCCTACATCTACATATCGTTATACGTTATATCCTATATGTAGATATCGTTATACGTTATATCCTACATCTACATATCGTTATACGTTATATCCTATATCTACGTATCGTTATACGTTATATCCTATGTCTACATATCTTTATACGTTATATCCTATATCTACGTATCGTTATACGTTATATCCTATATCTACATATCGATATACGTTATATCCTATATGTAGATAACGTTTTACGTTATATCCTATATCTACATATCGTTATACGTTATATTATATATGTAGATAACGTTATACGTTATATCCCATATCTATGTTTCGTTATACGTTATATCCTATATGTAGATAACGTTATACGTTATATCCTATATGTACGTATCGTTATACGTTATATCCTATATCTAAATATCGTTATACTTTATATCCTATATCCACATATCGTTATACGTTATATACTATGTCTACGTATCGTTATACGTTATATCCTATATGTAGATATCGTTATACGTTATATCCTATATCTACATATCGTTAAAACTTATATCCTACGTCTACATATCGTTATACGTTATATCCTATATGTAGATATCGTTATACGTTATATCCTACATCTACATATCGTTATACGTTATATCCTATATCTACGTATCGTTATACGTTATATCCTATATCTACATATCGTTATACGTTATATCCTATATCTACATATCGTTATACGTTATATCCTATATCTACGTATCGTTATACGTTATATCCTATATGTAGATAACGTTATACGTTATATCCTATATATATGTATCGTTATACGTGATATCCTATATGTAGATAACGTTTTACGTTATATGCTATATCTACGTATCGCTATACGTTATATCCTATATGTAGATAACGTTTTACGTTATATACTATATCTACGTATCGTTATACGTTATATCCTATATCTACATATCGTTATACGTTATATCCTATTTGTAGATAACGTTTTACGTTATATCCTATATCTACGAATCGTTATACGTTATATCCTATGTCTACATATCGTTATACGTTATATCCTATGTCTACATATCGTTATACGTTATATCCTATATCTACGTATCGTTATACGTTATATCCTATATCTACGAATCGTTATACGTTATATCCTATATCTACATATCGTTGTACGTTATATCCTACGTCTACATATCGTTATACGTTATATCCTATATGTAGATATCGTTATACGTTATATCCTACATCTACATATCGTTATACGTTATATCCTATATCTACGTATCGTTATACGTTATATCCTATATCTACATATCGTTATACGTTATATCCTATATCTACATATCGTTATACGTTATATCCTACATCTACATATCGTTATACGTTATATCCTATATCTACGTATATTTATACGTTATATCCTATATGTAGATAACTTTATACGTTATATCCTACGTCTACATATCGTTATACGTTATATCCTATATGTAGATAACGTTATACGTTATATCCTATATGTACGTATCGTTATACGTTATATCCTATATGTAGATAACGTTATACGTTATATCCTACGTCTACATATCGTTATACGTTATATCCTATATGTAGATAACGTTATACGTTATGTCCCACGTCTACATATCGTTATACGTTATATCCTATCTGTAGATAACGTTATACGTTATATCCTACGTCTACATATCGTTATACGTTATATCCTATCTGTAGATATCGTTATACGTTATATCCTACATCTAAATATCGTTTTTCGTTATATACTATATCTACATATCGTTATAAGTTATATACTATATCTACATATCGTTATACGTTATATCCTATATCTACATATCGTTATACGTTATATCCTCTATCTATGTATCGTTATACGTTATATCCTATATCTACGTATCATTATACGTTATATCCTACATCTACATATCGTTATACGTTATATCCTACATCTACATATCGTTATACGTTATATCCTATATGTAGATATCGTTATACGTTATATCCTACATCTACATATCGTTATACGTTATATCCTATATCTACGTATCGTTATACGTTATATCCTATGTCTACATATCTTTATACGTTATATCCTATATCTACGTATCGTTATACGTTATATCCTATATCTACATATCGATATACGTTATATCCTATATGTAGATAACGTTTTACGTTATATCCTATATCTACATATCGTTATACGTTATATTATATATGTAGATAACGTTATACGTTATATCCCATATCTATGTTTCGTTATACGTTATATCCTATATGTAGATAACGTTATACGTTATATCCTATATGTACGTATCGTTATACGTTATATCCTATATCTAAATATCGTTATACTTTATATCCTATATCCACATATCGTTATACGTTATATACTATGTCTACGTATCGTTATACGTTATATCCTATATGTAGATATCGTTATACGTTATATCCTATATCTACATATCGTTAAAACTTATATCCTACGTCTACATATCGTTATACGTTATATCCTATATGTAGATATCGTTATACGTTATATCCTACATCTACATATCGTTATACGTTATATCCTATATCTACGTATCGTTATACGTTATATCCTATATCTACATATCGTTATACGTTATATCCTATATCTACATATCGTTATACGTTATATCCTATATCTACGTATCGTTATACGTTATATCCTATATGTAGATAACGTTATACGTTATATCCTATATATATGTATCGTTATACGTGATATCCTATATGTAGATAACGTTTTACGTTATATGCTATATCTACGTATCGCTATACGTTATATCCTATATGTAGATAACGTTTTACGTTATATACTATATCTACGTATCGTTATACGTTATATCCTATATCTACATATCGTTATACGTTATATCCTATTTGTAGATAACGTTTTACGTTATATCCTATATCTACGAATCGTTATACGTTATATCCTATGTCTACATATCGTTATACGTTATATCCTATGTCTACATATCGTTATACGTTATATCCTATATCTACGTATCGTTATACGTTATATCCTATATCTACGAATCGTTATACGTTATATCCTATATCTACATATCGTTGTACGTTATATCCTACGTCTACATATCGTTATACGTTATATCCTATATGTAGATATCGTTATACGTTATATCCTACATCTACATATCGTTATACGTTATATCCTATATCTACGTATCGTTATACGTTATATCCTATATCTACATATCGTTATACGTTATATCCTATATCTACATATCGTTATACCTTATATCCTACATCTACATATCGTTATACGTTATATCCTATATCTACGTATATTTATACGTTATATCCTATATGTAGATAACTTTATACGTTATATCCTACGTCTACATATCGTTATACGTTATATCCTATATGTAGATAACGTTATACGTTATATCCTATATGTACGTATCGTTATACGTTATATCCTATATGTAGATAACGTTATACGTTATATCCTACGTCTACATATCGTTATACGTTATATCCTATATGTAGATAACGTTATACGTTATGTCCCACGTCTACATATCGTTATACGTTATATCCTATCTGTAGATAACGTTATACGTTATATCCTACGTCTACATATCGTTATACGTTATATCCTATCTGTAGATATCGTTATACGTTATATCCTACATCTAAATATCGTTTTTCGTTATATACTATATCTACATATCGTTATAAGTTATATACTATATCTACATATCGTTATACGTTATATCCTATATCTACATATCGTTATACGTTATATCCTATATCTATGTATCGTTATACGTTATATCCTATATCTACGTATCATTATACGTTATATCCTACATCTACATATCGTTATACGTTATATCCTACATCTACATATCGTTATACGTTATATCCTATATGTAGATATCGTTATACGTTATATCCTACATCTACATATCGTTATACGTTATATCCTATATCTACGTATCGTTATACGTTATATCCTATCTGTAGATATCGTTATACGTTATATCCTACATCTACATATCGTTATACGTTATATCCTACATCTACATATCGTTATACGTTATATCCTATATCTACATATCGTTATACGTTATATCCTATATCTACGTATCGTTATACGTTATATCCTACATCTACATATCGTTATACGTTATATCCTATATGTAGATATCGTTATACGTTATATCCTACATCTACATATCGTTATACGTTATATCCTATATCTACGTATCGTTATACGTTATATCCTATATCTACATATCGTTATACGTTATATCCTATATCTACATATCGTTATACGTTTTATCCTATATCTACGTATCGTTATAAGTTATATCCTATATGTAGATAACGTTATACGTTATATCCTACGTCTACATATCGTTATACGTTATATCCTATATGTAGATAACGTTATACGTTATATCGTACGTCTACATATCGTTATACGTTATATCCTATCTGTAGATATCGTTATACGTAATATCCTACATCTAAATATCGTTTTTCGTTATATACTATATCTACATATCGTTATAAGTTATATCCTATATGTAGATAACGTTTTACGTTATATACTATATCTACATATCGTTATACGTTATATACTATATCTACATATCGTTATACGTTATATCCTATATCTACATATCGTTATACGTTATATCCTATATCTATGTATCGTTATACGTTATATCCTACGTCTACATATCGTTATACGTTATATCCTATATGTAGATATCGTTATACGTTATATCCTACATCTACATATCGTTATACGTTATATCCTATATCTACGTATCGTTATACGTTATATCCTATATCTACATATCGTTATGCGTTATATCCTATATCTACGTATCGTTATACGTTATATCCTATATGTAGATATCGTTATACGTTATATCCTACATCTACATATCGTTATACGTTATATCCTATATCTACGTATCGTTATACGTTATATCCTATATGTAGATATCGTTATACGTTATATCCTACATCTACATATCGTTATACGTTATATCCTATATCTACGTATCGTTATACGTTATATCCTATATCTACATATCGTTATACGTTATATCCTATATCTACATATCGTTATACGTTATATCCTATATCTACGTATCGTTATACGTTATATCCTATATGTAGATAACGTTATACGTTATATCCTATATATATGTATCGTTATACGTGATATCCTATATGTAGATAACTTTATACGTTATATCCTACGTCTACATATCGTTATACGTTATATCCTATATGTAGATAACGTTATACGTTATATCCTATATGTACGTATCGTTATACGTTATATCCTATATGTAGATAACGTTATACGTTATATCCTACGTCTACATATCGTTATACGTTATATACTATATCTACGTATCGTTATACGTTATATCCTATATCTACATATCGTTATACGTTATATCCTATATCTACGAATCGTTATACGTTATATCGTATGTCTACATATCGTTATACGTTATATCCTATGTCTACATATCGTTATACGTTATATCCTATATCTACGTATCGTTATACGTTATATCCTATATCTACGAATCGTTATACGTTATATCCTATATCTACATATCGTTGTACGTTATATCCTACGTCTACATATCGTTATACGTTATATCCTATATGTAGATATCGTTATACGTTATATCCTACATCTACATATCGTTATACGTTATATCCTATATCTACGTATCGTTATACGTTATATCCTACATCTACATATCGTTATACGTTATATCCTATATCTACAAATCGTTATACCTTATATCCTACATCTACATATCGTTATACGTTATATCCTATATCTACGTATATTTATACGTTATATCCTATATGTAGATAACTTTATACGTTATATCCTACGTCTACATATCGTTATACGTTATATCCTATATGTAGATAACGTTATACGTTATATCCTATATGTACGTATCGTTATACGTTATATCCTATATGTAGATAACGTTATACGTTATATCCTACGTCTACATATCGTTATACGTTATATCCTATATGTAGATAACGTTATACGTTATGTCCCACGTCTACATATCGTTATACGTTATATCCTATCTGTAGATAACGTTATACGTTATATCCTACGTCTACATATCGTTATACGTTATATCCTATCTGTAGATATCGTTATACGTTATATCCTACATCTAAATATCGTTTTTCGTTATATACTATATCTACATATCGTTATACGTTATATACTATATCTACATATCGTTATAAGTTATATCCTATATGTAGATAACGTTATACGTTATATCCTACGTCTACATATCGTTATACGTTATATCCTATATCTACGTATCGTTATACGTTATATCCTATATGTAGATAACGTTATACGTTATATCCTATATGTACGTATCGTTATACGTTATATCCTATATGTAGATAACGTTATACGTTATATCCTACGTCTACATATCGTTATACGTTATATCCTATCTGTAGATATCGTTATACGTTATATCCTACGTCTACATATCGTTATACGTTATATCCTATATGTAGATAACGTTATACGTTATATCCTATATGTACGTATCGTTATACGTTATATCCTATATGTAGATAACGTTATACGTTATATCCTACGTCTACATATCGTTATACGTTATATCCTATATGTAGATAACGTTATACGTTATATCCTACGTCTACATATCGTTATAAGTTATATCCTATATGTAGATAACGTTATACGTTATATCCTACGTCTACATATCGTTATACGTTATATCCTATATCTACGTATCGTTATACGTTATATCCTATATCAACATATCGTTATACGTTATATCCTATCTGTAGATATCGTTATACGTTATATCCTACATCTACATATCGTTATACGTTATATCCTACATCTACATATCGTTATACGTTATATCCTATATGTAGATATCGTTATACGTTATATCCTACATCTACATATCGTTATACGTTATATCCTATATCTACGTATCGTTATACGTTATATCCTATCTGTAGATATCGTTATACGTTATATCCTACATCTACATATCGTTATACGTTATATCCTACATCTACATATCGTTATACGTTATATCCTATATCTACATATCGTTATACGTTATATCCTATATCTACGTATCGTTATACGTTATATCCTACATCTACATATCGCTATACGTTATATCCTATATGTAGATATCGTTATACGTTATATCCTACATCTACATATCGTTATACGTTATATCCTATATCTACGTATCGTTATACGTTATATCCTATATCTACATATCGTTATACGTTATATCCTATATCTACATATCGTTATACGTTTTATCCTATATCTACGTATCGTTATAAGTTATATCCTATATGTAGATAACGTTATACGTTATATCCTACGTCTACATATCGTTATACGTTATATCCTATATGTAGATAACGTTATACGTTATATCGTACGTCTACATATCGTTATACGTTATATCCTATCTGTAGATATCGTTATACGTAATATCCTACATCTAAATATCGTTTTTCGTTATATACTATATCTACATATCGTTATAAGTTATATCCTATATGTAGATAACGTTTTACGTTATATACTATATCTACATATCGTTATACGTTATATACTATATCTACATATCGTTATACGTTATATCCTATATCTACATATCGTTATACGTTATATCCTATATCTATGTATCGTTATACGTTATATCCTACGTCTACATATCGTTATACGTTATATCCTATATGTAGATATCGTTATACGTTATATCCTACATCTACATATCGTTATACGTTATATCCTATATCTACGTATCGTTATACGTTATATCCTATATCTACATATCGTTATGCGTTATATCCTATATCTACGTATCGTTATACGTTATATCCTATATGTAGATATCGTTATACGTTATATCCTACATCTACATATCGTTATACGTTATATCCTATATCTACGTATCGTTATACGTTATATCCTATATCTACATATCGTTATACGTTATATCCTATATCTACATATCGTTATACCTTATATCCTACATCTACATATCGTTATACGTTATATCCTATATCTACATATCGTTATACGTTATATCCTATATCTATGTATCGTTATACGTTATATCCTACGTCTACATATCGTTATACGTTATATCCTATATGTAGATATCGTTATACGTTATATCCTACATCTACATATCGTTATACGTTATATCCTATATCTACGTATCGTTATACGTTATATCCTATATCTACATATCGTTATGCGTTATATCCTATATCTACGTATCGTTATACGTTATATCCTATATGTAGATATCGTTATACGTTATATCCTACATCTACATATCGTTATACGTTATATCCTATATCTACGTATCGTTATACGTTATATCCTATATCTACATATCGTTATACGTTATATCCTATTTGTAGATAACGTTTTACGTTATATCCTATATCTACGAATCGTTATACGTTATATCCTATGTCTACATATCGTTATACGTTATATCCTATGTCTACATATCGTTATACGTTATATCCTATATCTACGTATCGTTATACGTTATATCCTATATCTACGAATCGTTATACGTTATATCCTATATCTACATATCGTTGTACGTTATATCCTACGTCTACATATCGTTATACGTTATATCCTATATGTAGATATCGTTATACGTTATATCCTACATCTACATATCGTTATACGTTATATCCTATATCTACGTATCGTTATACGTTATATCCTATATCTACATATCGTTATACGTTATATCCTATATCTACATATCGTTATACCTTATATCCTACATCTACATATCGTTATACGTTATATCCTATATCTACGTATCGTTATACGTTATATCCTATATCTACATATCGTTATGCGTTATATCCTATATCTACATATCGTTATACGTTATATCCTATATCTACGTATCGTTATACGTTATATCCTATATCAACATATCGTTATACGTTATATCCTATCTGTAGATATCGTTATACGTTATATCCTACATCTACATATCGTTATACGTTATATCCTACATCTACATATCGTTATACGTTATATCCTATATGTAGATATCGTTATACGTTATATCCTACATCTACATATCGTTATACGTTATATCCTATATCTACGTATCGTTATACGTTATATCCTATCTGTAGATATCGTTATACGTTATATCCTACATCTACATATCGTTATACGTTATATCCTACATCTACATATCGTTATACGTTATATCCTATATCTACATATCGTTATACGTTATATCCTATATCTACGTATCGTTATACGTTATATCCTACATCTACATATCGCTATACGTTATATCCTATATGTAGATATCGTTATACGTTATATCCTACATCTACATATCGTTATACGTTATATCCTATATCTACGTATCGTTATACGTTATATCCTATATCTACATATCGTTATACGTTATATCCTATATCTACATATCGTTATACGTTTTATCCTATATCTACGTATCGTTATAAGTTATATCCTATATGTAGATAACGTTATACGTTATATCCTACGTCTACATATCGTTATACGTTATATCCTATATGTAGATAACGTTATACGTTATATCGTACGTCTACATATCGTTATACGTTATATCCTATCTGTAGATATCGTTATACGTAATATCCTACATCTAAATATCGTTTTTCGTTATATACTATATCTACATATCGTTATAAGTTATATCCTATATGTAGATAACGTTTTACGTTATATACTATATCTACATATCGTTATACGTTATATACTATATCTACATATCGTTATACGTTATATCCTATATCTACATATCGTTATACGTTATATCCTATATCTATGTATCGTTATACGTTATATCCTACGTCTACATATCGTTATACGTTATATCCTATATGTAGATATCGTTATACGTTATATCCTACATCTACATATCGTTATACGTTATATCCTATATCTACGTATCGTTATACGTTATATCCTATATCTACATATCGTTATACGTTATATCCTATATCTACGTATCGTTATACGTTATATCCTATATGTAGATATCGTTATACGTTATATCCTACATCTACATATCGTTATACGTTATATCCTATATCTACGTATCGTTATACGTTATATCCTATATCTACATATCGTTATACGTTATATCCTATATCTACATATCGTTATACCTTATATCCTACATCTACATATCGTTATACGTTATATCCTATATCTACATATCGTTATACGTTATATCCTATATCTATGTATCGTTATACGTTATATCCTACGTCTACATATCGTTATACGTTATATCCTATATGTAGATATCGTTATACGTTATATCCTACATCTACATATCGTTATACGTTATATCCTATATCTACGTATCGTTATACGTTATATCCTATATCTACATATCGTTATGCGTTATATCCTATATCTACGTATCGTTATACGTTATATCCTATATGTAGATATCGTTATACGTTATATCCTACATCTACATATCGTTATACGTTATATCCTATATCTACGTATCGTTATACGTTATATCCTATATCTACATATCGTTATACGTTATATCCTATTTGTAGATAACGTTTTACGTTATATCCTATATCTACGAATCGTTATACGTTATATCCTATGTCTACATATCGTTATACGTTATATCCTATGTCTACATATCGTTATACGTTATATCCTATATCTACGTATCGTTATACGTTATATCCTATATCTACGAATCGTTATACGTTATATCCTATATCTACATATCGTTGTACGTTATATCCTACGTCTACATATCGTTATACGTTATATCCTATATGTAGATATCGTTATACGTTATATCCTACATCTACATATCGTTATACGTTATATCCTATATCTACGTATCGTTATACGTTATATCCTATATCTACATATCGTTATACGTTATATCCTATATCTACATATCGTTATACCTTATATCCTACATCTACATATCGTTATACGTTATATCCTATATCTACGTATATTTATACGTTATATCCTATATGTAGATAACTTTATACGTTATATCCTACGTCTACATATCGTTATACGTTATATCCTATATGTAGATAACGTTATACGTTATATCCTATATGTACGTATCGTTATACGTTATATCCTATATGTAGATAACGTTATACGTTATATCCTACGTCTACATATCGTTATACGTTATATCCTATATGTAGATAACGTTATACGTTATGTCCCACGTCTACATATCGTTATACGTTATATCCTATCTGTAGATAACGTTATACGTTATATCCTACGTCTACATATCGTTATACGTTATATCCTATCTGTAGATATCGTTATACGTTATATCCTACATCTAAATATCGTTTTTCGTTATATACTATATCTACATATCGTTATAAGTTATATACTATATCTACATATCGTTATACGTTATATCCTATATCTACATATCGTTATACGTTATATCCTATATCTATGTATCGTTATACGTTATATCCTATATCTACGTATCATTATACGTTATATCCTACATCTACATATCGTTATACGTTATATCCTACATCTACATATCGTTATACGTTATATCCTATATGTAGATATCGTTATACGTTATATCCTACATCTACATATCGTTATACGTTATATCCTATATCTACGTATCGTTATACGTTATATCCTATCTGTAGATATCGTTATACGTTATATCCTACATCTACATATCGTTATACGTTATATCCTACATCTACATATCGTTATACGTTATATCCTATATCTACATATCGTTATACGTTATATCCTATATCTACGTATCGTTATACGTTATATCCTACATCTACATATCGTTATACGTTATATCCTATATGTAGATATCGTTATACGTTATATCCTACATCTACATATCGTTATACGTTATATCCTATATCTACGTATCGTTATACGTTATATCCTATATCTACATATCGTTATACGTTATATCCTATATCTACATATCGTTATACGTTTTATCCTATATCTACGTATCGTTATAAGTTATATCCTATATGTAGATAACGTTATACGTTATATCCTACGTCTACATATCGTTATACGTTATATCCTATATGTAGATAACGTTATACGTTATATCGTACGTCTACATATCGTTATACGTTATATCCTATCTGTAGATATCGTTATACGTAATATCCTACATCTAAATATCGTTTTTCGTTATATACTATATCTACATATCGTTATAAGTTATATCCTATATGTAGATAACGTTTTACGTTATATACTATATCTACATATCGTTATACGTTATATACTATATCTACATATCGTTATACGTTATATCCTATATCTACATATCGTTATACGTTATATCCTATATCTATGTATCGTTATACGTTATATCCTACGTCTACATATCGTTATACGTTATATCCTATATGTAGATATCGTTATACGTTATATCCTACATCTACATATCGTTATACGTTATATCCTATATCTACGTATCGTTATACGTTATATCCTATATCTACATATCGTTATGCGTTATATCCTATATCTACGTATCGTTATACGTTATATCCTATATGTAGATATCGTTATACGTTATATCCTACATCTACATATCGTTATACGTTATATCCTATATCTACGTATCGTTATACGTTATATCCTATATGTAGATATCGTTATACGTTATATCCTACATCTACATATCGTTATACGTTATATCCTATATCTACGTATCGTTATACGTTATATCCTATATCTACATATCGTTATACGTTATATCCTATATCTACATATCGTTATACGTTATATCCTATATCTACGTATCGTTATACGTTATATCCTATATGTAGATAACGTTATACGTTATATCCTATATATATGTATCGTTATACGTGATATCCTATATGTAGATAACTTTATACGTTATATCCTACGTCTACATATCGTTATACGTTATATCCTATATGTAGATAACGTTATACGTTATATCCTATATGTACGTATCGTTATACGTTATATCCTATATGTAGATAACGTTATACGTTATATCCTACGTCTACATATCGTTATACGTTATATACTATATCTACGTATCGTTATACGTTATATCCTATATCTACATATCGTTATACGTTATATCCTATATCTACGAATCGTTATACGTTATATCGTATGTCTACATATCGTTATACGTTATATCCTATGTCTACATATCGTTATACGTTATATCCTATATCTACGTATCGTTATACGTTATATCCTATATCTACGAATCGTTATACGTTATATCCTATATCTACATATCGTTGTACGTTATATCCTACGTCTACATATCGTTATACGTTATATCCTATATGTAGATATCGTTATACGTTATATCCTACATCTACATATCGTTATACGTTATATCCTATATCTACGTATCGTTATACGTTATATCCTACATCTACATATCGTTATACGTTATATCCTATATCTACAAATCGTTATACCTTATATCCTACATCTACATATCGTTATACGTTATATCCTATATCTACGTATATTTATACGTTATATCCTATATGTAGATAACTTTATACGTTATATCCTACGTCTAGATATCGTTATACGTTATATCCTATATGTAGATAACGTTATACGTTATATCCTATATGTACGTATCGTTATACGTTATATCCTATATGTAGATAACGTTATACGTTATATCCTACGTCTACATATCGTTATACGTTATATCCTATATGTAGATAACGTTATACGTTATGTCCCACGTCTACATATCGTTATACGTTATATCCTATCTGTAGATAACGTTATACGTTATATCCTACGTCTACATATCGTTATACGTTATATCCTATCTGTAGATATCGTTATACGTTATATCCTACATCTAAATATCGTTTTTCGTTATATACTATATCTACATATCGTTATACGTTATATACTATATCTACATATCGTTATAAGTTATATCCTATATGTAGATAACGTTATACGTTATATCCTACGTCTACATATCGTTATACGTTATATCCTATATCTACGTATCGTTATACGTTATATCCTATATGTAGATAACGTTATACGTTATATCCTATATGTACGTATCGTTATACGTTATATCCTATATGTAGATAACGTTATACGTTATATCCTACGTCTACATATCGTTATACGTTATATCCTATCTGTAGATATCGTTATACGTTATATCCTACGTCTACATATCGTTATACGTTATATCCTATATGTAGATAACGTTATACGTTATATCCTATATGTACGTATCGTTATACGTTATATCCTATATGTAGATAACGTTATACGTTATATCCTACGTCTACATATCGTTATACGTTATATCCTATATGTAGATAACGTTATACGTTATATCCTACGTCTACATATCGTTATAAGTTATATCCTATATGTAGATAACGTTATACGTTATATCCTACGTCTACATATCGTTATACGTTATATCCTATATGTAGATAACGTTATACGTTATATCCTATATGTACGTATCGTTATACGTTATATCCTATATGTAGATATCGTTATACGTTATATCCTACATCTACATATCGTTATACGTTATATCCTACATCTACATATCGTTATACGTTATATCCTATATGTAGATATCGTTATACGTTATATCCTACATCTACATATCGTTATACGTTATATCCTATATCTACGTATCGTTATACGTTATATCCTATCTGTAGATATCGTTATACGTTATATCCTACATCTACATATCGTTATACGTTATATCCTACATCTACATATCGTTATACGTTATATCCTATATCTACATATCGTTATACGTTATATCCTATATCTACGTATCGTTATACGTTATATCCTACATCTACATATCGCTATACGTTATATCCTATATGTAGATATCGTTATACGTTATATCCTACATCTACATATCGTTATACGTTATATCCTATATCTACGTATCGTTATACGTTATATCCTATATCTACATATCGTTATACGTTATATCCTATATCTACATATCGTTATACGTTTTATCCTATATCTACGTATCGTTATAAGTTATATCCTATATGTAGATAACGTTATACGTTATATCCTACGTCTACATATCGTTATACGTTATATCCTATATGTAGATAACGTTATACGTTATATCGTACGTCTACATATCGTTATACGTTATATCCTATCTGTAGATATCGTTATACGTAATATCCTACATCTAAATATCGTTTTTCGTTATATACTATATCTACATATCGTTATAAGTTATATCCTATATGTAGATAACGTTTTACGTTATATACTATATCTACATATCGTTATACGTTATATCCTATATCTACATATCGTTATACGTTATATCCTATATCTACATATCGTTATACGTTATATCCTATATCTATGTATCGTTATACGTTATATCCTACGTCTACATATCGTTATACGTTATATCCTATATGTAGATATCGTTATACGTTATATCCTACATCTACATATCGTTATACGTTATATCCTATATCTACGTATCGTTATACGTTATATCCTATATCTACATATCGTTATACGTTATATCCTATATCTACGTATCGTTATACGTTATATCCTATATGTAGATATCGTTATACGTTATATCCTACATCTACATATCGTTATACGTTATATCCTATATCTACGTATCGTTATACGTTATATCCTATATCTACATATCGTTATACGTTATATCCTATATCTACATATCGTTATACCTTATATCCTACATCTACATATCGTTATACGTTATATCCTATATCTACATATCGTTATACGTTATATCCTATATCTATGTATCGTTATACGTTATATCCTACGTCTACATATCGTTATACGTTATATCCTATATGTAGATATCGTTATACGTTATATCCTACATCTACATATCGTTATACGTTATATCCTATATCTACGTATCGTTATACGTTATATCCTATATCTACATATCGTTATGCGTTATATCCTATATCTACGTATCGTTATACGTTATATCCTATATGTAGATATCGTTATACGTTATATCCTACATCTACATATCGTTATACGTTATATCCTATATCTACGTATCGTTATACGTTATATCCTATATCTACATATCGTTATACGTTATATCCTATATCTACATATCGTTATACCTTATATCCTACATCTACATATCGTTATACGTTATATCCTATATCTACGTATCGTTATACGTTATATCCTATATCTACATATCGTTATGCGTTATATCCTATATCTACGTATCGTTATACGTTATATCCTATATGTAGATAACGTTATACGTTATATCCTATATATATGTATCGTTATACGTGATATCCTATATGTAGATAACGTTTTACGTTATATGCTATATCTACGTATCGCTATACGTTATATCCTATATGTAGATAACGTTTTACGTTATATACTATATCTACGTATCGTTATACGTTATATCCTATATCTACATATCGTTATACGTTATATCCTATTTGTAGATAACGTTTTACGTTATATCCTATATCTACGAATCGTTATACGTTATATCCTATGTCTACATATCGTTATACGTTATATCCTATGTCTACATATCGTTATACGTTATATCCTATATCTACGTATCGTTATACGTTATATCCTATATCTACGAATCGTTATACGTTATATCCTATATCTACATATCGTTGTACGTTATATCCTACGTCTACATATCGTTATACGTTATATCCTATATGTAGATATCGTTATACGTTATATCCTACATCTACATATCGTTATACGTTATATCCTATATCTACGTATCGTTATACGTTATATCCTATATCTACATATCGTTATACGTTATATCCTATATCTACATATCGTTATACCTTATATCCTACATCTACATATCGTTATACGTTATATCCTATATCTACGTATATTTATACGTTATATCCTATATGTAGATAACTTTATACGTTATATCCTACGTCTACATATCGTTATACGTTATATCCTATATGTAGATAACGTTATACGTTATATCCTATATGTACGTATCGTTATACGTTATATCCTATATGTAGATAACGTTATACGTTATATCCTACGTCTACATATCGTTATACGTTATATCCTATATGTAGATAACGTTATACGTTATGTCCCACGTCTACATATCGTTATACGTTATATCCTATCTGTAGATAACGTTATACGTTATATCCTACGTCTACATATCGTTATACGTTATATCCTATCTGTAGATATCGTTATACGTTATATCCTACATCTAAATATCGTTTTTCGTTATATACTATATCTACATATCGTTATACGTTATATACTATATCTACATATCGTTATACGTTATATCCTATATCTACATATCGTTATACGTTATATCCTATATCTATGTATCGTTATACGTTATATCCTATATCTACGTATCGCTATACGTTATATCCTATATCTACGAATCGTTATACGTTATATCCTATACCTACATATCGTTATACGTTATATCCTACGTCTACATATCGTTATACGTTATATCCTATATGTAGATAACGTTATACGTTATATCCTACGTCTACATATCGTTATAAGTTATATCCTATATGTAGATAACGTTATACGTTATATCCTACGTCTACATATCGTTATACGTTATATCCTATATCTACGTATCGTTATACGTTATATCCTATATCTACATATCGTTATACGTTATATCCTATCTGTAGATATCGTTATACGTTATATCCTACATCTACATATCGTTATACGTTATATCCTACATCTACATATCGTTATACGTTATATCCTATATGTAGATATCGTTATACGTTATATCCTACATCTACATATCGTTATACGTTATATCCTATATCTACGTATCGTTATACGTTATATCCTATCTGTAGATATCGTTATACGTTATATCCTACATCTACATATCGTTATACATTATATACTACATCTACATATCGTTATACGTTATATCCTATATCTACATATCGTTATACGTTATATCCTATATCTACGTATCGTTATACGTTATATCCTACATCTACATATCGTTATACGTTATATCCTATATGTAGATATCGTTATACGTTATATCCTACATCTACATATCGTTATACGTTATATCCTATATCTACGTATCGTTATACGTTATATCCTATATCTACATATCGTTATACGTTATATCCTATATCTACATATCGTTATACGTTTTATCCTATATCTACGTATCGTTATAAGTTATATCCTATATGTAGATAACGTTATACGTTATATCCTACGTCTACATATCGTTATACGTTATATCCTATATGTAGATAACGTTATACGTTATATCGTACGTCTACATATCGTTATACGTTATATCCTATCTGTAGATATCGTTATACGTAATATCCTACATCTAAATATCGTTTTTCGTTATATACTATATCTACATATCGTTATAAGTTATATCCTATATGTAGATAACGTTTTACGTTATATACTATATCTACATATCGTTATACGTTATATACTATATCTACATATCGTTATACGTTATATCCTATATCTACATATCGTTATACGTTATATCCTATATCTATGTATCGTTATACGTTATATCCTACGTCTACATATCGTTATACGTTATATCCTATATGTAGATATCGTTATACGTTATATCCTACATCTACATATCGTTATACGTTATATCCTATATCTACGTATCGTTATACGTTATATCCTATATCTACATATCGTTATGCGTTATATCCTATATCTACATATCGTTATACGTTTTATCCTATATCTTCGTATCGTTATAAGTTATATCCTATATGTAGATAACGTTATACGTTATATCCTACGTCTACATATCGTTATACGTTATATCCTATATGTAGATAACGTTATACGTTATATCCCACGTCTACATATCGTTATACGTTATATCCTATCTGTAGATATCGTTATACGTTATATCCCACATCTAAATATCGTTTTACGTTATATACTATATCTACATATCGTTATACGTTATATCCTATATGTAGATAACGTTTTACGTTATATACTATATCTACATATCGTTATACGTTATATACTATATCTACATATCGTTATACGTTATATACTATATCTACATATCGTTATACGTTATATCCTATATATATGTATCGTTATACGTTATATCCTATATCTACGTATCGCTATACGTTATATCCTATATGTAGATAATGTTATACGTTATATCCTACGTCCACATATCGTTATACGTTATATCCTATATGTAGATAACGTTATACGTTATATCCTATATCTACGTATCGTTATACGTTATATCCTATCTGTAGATATCGTTATACGTTATATCCTACATCTACATATCGTTATACGTTATATCCTACATCTACATATCGTTATACGTTATATCCTACATCTACATATCGTTATACGTTATATCCTATGTCTACATATCGTTATGCGTTATATCCTATATGTAGATAACGTTATACGTTATATCCTATATCTACGTATCGTTATACGTTATATCCTATCTGTAGATATCGTTATACGTTATATCCTACGTCTACATATCGTTATACGTTATATCCTATATGTAGATAACGTTTTACGTTATGTCCTATATCTACCTATCGTTATACGTTATATCCTATATGTAGATAACGTTATACGTTATATCCTATATCTATGTATCGTTATACGTTATATCCTATGTCTACATATCGTTATACGTTATATCCTATATCTACGTATCGTTATACGTTATATCCTATATCTACATATCGATATACGTTATATCCTATATGTAGATATCGTTTTACGTTATATCCTATATCTACATATCGTTATACGTTATATCCTATATGTAGATAACGTTATACGTTATATCCTATAAGTAGATAACGTTATACGTTATATCCTATATCTATGTATCGTTATACGTTATATCCTATATGTAGATAACGTTTTACGTTATATCGTATATGTAGATAACGTTTTACGTTATATCCTATATCTACATATCGTTATACGTTATATCCTATATCTACATATCGTTATACGTTTTATCCTATATCTACGTATCGTTATAAGTTATATCCTATATGTAGATAACGTTATACGTTATATCCTACGTCTACATATCGTTATACGTTATATCCTATATGTAGATAACGTTATACGTTATATCGTACGTCTACATATCGTTATACGTTATATCCTATCTGTAGATATCGTTATACGTTATATCCTACATCTAAATATCGTTTTTCGTTATATACTATAGCTACATATCGTTATAAGTTATATCCTATATGTAGATAACGTTTTACGTTATATACTATATCTACATATCGTTATACGTTATATACTATATCTACATATCGTTATACGTTATATCCTATATCTACATATCGTTATACGTTATATCCTATATCTATGTATCGTTATACGTTATATCCTACGTCTACATATCGTTATACGTTATATCCTATATGTAGATATCGTTATACGTTATATCCTTCATCTACATATCGTTATACGTTATATCCTATATCTACGTATCGTTATACGTTATATCCTATATCTACATATCGTTATGCGTTATATCCTATATCTACATATCGTTATACGTTTTATCCTATATCTTCGTATCGTTATAAGTTATATCCTATATGTAGATAACGTTATACGTTATATCCTACGTCTACATATCGTTATACGTTATATCCTATATGTAGATAACGTTATACGTTATATCCCACGTCTACATATCGTTATACGTTATATCCTATCTGTAGATATCGTTATACGTTATATCCCACATCTAAATATCGTTTTACGTTATATACTATATCTACATATCGTTATACGTTATATCCTATATGTAGATAACGTTTTACGTTATATACTATATCTACATATCGTTATACGTTATATCCTACGTCTACATATCGTTATACGTTATATCCTATATGTAGATAACGTTATACGTTATATCCTATATCTACGTATCGTTATACGTTATATCCTATCTGTAGATATCGTTATACGTTATATCCTACATCTACATATCGTTATACGTTATATCCTACATCTACATATCGTTATACGTTATATCCTATATCTACATATCGTTATACGTTATATCCTATATCTACGTATCGGTATACGTTATATCCTATACCTACATACTGTTATACGTTATATCCTATATGTAGATAACGTTATACGTTATATCCTATATCTACATATCGTTATACGTTGTATCCTATATCTACGTATCGTTATACGTTATATCCTATATGTAGATAACGTTATACGCTATATCCTACGTCTACATATCGTTATACGTTATATCCTATATGTAGATATCGTTATACGTTATATCCTACATCTACATATCGTTATACGTTATATCCTATATCTACGTATCGTTATACGTTATATCCTATATGTAGATAACGTTATACGTTATATCCTATATCTATGTATCGTTATACGTTATATCCTATATGTAGATAACGTTTTACGTTATATCCTATATCTACGAATCGTTATACGTTATATCCTATGTCTACATATCGTTATACGTTATATCCTATGTCTACATATCGTTATACGTTATATCCTATATATACGTATCGTTATACGTTATATCCTATATCTACGAATCGTTATACGTTATATCCTATATCTACATATCGTTATACGTTATATACTACGTCTACATATCGTTATACGTTATATCCTATATGTAGATATCGTTATACGTTATATCCTACATCTACATATCGTTATACGTTATATCCTATGTCTACATATCGTTATACGTTATATCCTATCTTTAGATATCGTTATACGTTATATCCTACGTCTACATATCGTTATACGTTATATCCTATATGTAGATAACGTTTTACGTTATGTCCTATATCTACCTATCGTTATACGTTATATCCTATATGTAGATAACGTTATACGTTATATCCTATATCTATGTATCGTTATACGTTAAATCCTATGTCTACATATCGTTATACGTTATATCCTATATCTACGTATCGTTATACGTTATATCCTATATCTACATATCGATATACGTTATATCCTATATGTAGATAACGTTTTACGTTATATCCTATATCTACATATCGTTATACGTTATATCCTATGTCTACATATCGTTATACGTTATATCCTATCTTTAGATATCGTTATACGTTATATCCTACGTCTACATATCGTTATACGTTATATCCTATATGTAGATAACGTTTTACGTTATGTCCTATATCTACCTATCGTTATACGTTATATCCTATATGTAGATAACGTTATACGTTATATCCTATATCTATGTATCGTTATACGTTAAATCCTACATCTACATATCGTTATACGTTATATCCTATATCTACATATCGTTATACGTTATATCCTATATCTACGTATCGTTATACGTTATATCCTATATGTAGATAACGTTATACGCTATATCCTACGTCTACATATCGTTATACGTTATATCCTATATGTAGATATCGTTATACGTTATATCCTACATCTACATATCGTTATACGTTATATCCTATATCTACGTATCGTTATACGTTATATCCTATATGTAGATAACGTTATACGTTATATCCTATATCTATGTATCGTTATACGTTATATCCGATATGTAGATAACGTTTTACGTTATATCCTATATCTACGAATCGTTATACGTTATATCCTATGTCTACATATCGTTATACGTTATATCCTATGTCTACATATCGTTATACGTTATATCCTATATATACGTATCGTTATACGTTATATCCTATATCTACGAATCGTTATACGTTATATCCTATATCTACATATCGTTATACGTTATATACTACGTCTACATATCGTTATACGTTATATCCTATATGTAGATATCGTTATACGTTATATCCTACATCTACATATCGTTATACGTTATATCCTATGTCTACATATCGTTATACGTTATATCCTATCTTTAGATATCGTTATACGTTATATCCTACGTCTACATATCGTTATACGTTATATCCTATATGTAGATAACGTTTTACGTTATGTCCTATATCTACCTATCGTTATACGTTATATCCTATATGTAGATAACGTTATACGTTATATCCTATATCTATGTATCGTTATACGTTAAATCCTATGTCTACATATCGTTATACGTTATATCCTATATCTACGTATCGTTACACGTTATATCCTATATCTACATATCGATATACGTTATATCCTATATGTAGATAACGTTTTACGTTATATCGTATATCTCCATATCGTTATACGTTATATCCTATATGTAGATAACGTTATACGTTATATCCTATATGTAGATAACGTTATACGTTATATCCTATATCTATGTATCGTTATACGTTGTATCCTATATGTAGATAACGTTTTACGTTATATCGTATATGTAGATAACGTTTTACGTTATATCCTATATCTACGTATCGCTATACGTTATATCCTATATGTAGATAACGTTTTACGTTATATACTATATCTACGTTTGGTTATACGTTATATCCTATATCTACATATCGTTATACGTTATATCCTATATCTACGTATCGTTATACGTTATATCCTATATGTAGATAACGTTATACGCTATATCCTACGTCTATATATCGTTATACGTTATATCCTATATGTAGATATCGTTATACGTTATATCCTACATCTACATATCGTTATACGTTATATCCAATATCTACGTATCGTTATACGTTATATCCTATATGTAGATAACGTTATACGTTATATCCTATATCTATGTATCGTTATACGTTATATCCTATATGTAGATAACGTTTTACGTTATATCCTATATCTACGTATCGCTATACGTTATATCCTATGTGTATATAACGTTTTACGTTATATACTATATCTACGTATCGTTATACGTTATATCCTATATCTACGAATCGTTATACGTTATATCCTATGTCTACATATCGTTATACGTTATATCCTATGTCTACATATCGTTATACGTTATATCCTATATCTACGTATCGTTATACGTTATATCCTATATCTACGTATCGTTATACGTTATATCCTATATGTAGATAACGTTATACGTTATATCCTACATCTACATATCGTTATACGTTATATCCTATATGTAGATAACGTTATACGTTATATCCTATATATAGATATCGTTATACGTTATATCCTATATCTACATATCGTTATACGTTGTATCCTATATCTACGTATCGTTATACGTTATATCGTATATGTAGATAACGTTATACGTTATATCCTACATCTACATATCGTTATACGTTATATCCTATATGTAGATAACGTTATACGTTATATCCTATATCTACATATCGTTATTCGATATATCCTATGTCTAGATATCGTTATACGTTATATCCTATATCTACATATCGTTAAACGTTATATCCTATATGTAGATATCGTTATACGTTATATCCTATATGTACGTATCGTTATAAGTTATATCCTATATCTACGTATCGTTATACGTTATATACTATGTCTACGTATCGTTATACGTTATATCCTATATTTACGTATCGTTATACGTTATATCCTATATGTAGATAACGTTATACGTTATATCCTATATCTACATATCGTTATTCGATATATCCTATGTCTAGATATCGTTATACGTTATATCCTATATCTACATATCGTTATACGTTATATCCTACATCTACATATCGTTATACGTTATATCCTATATGTAGATAACGTTATACGTTATATCCTATATCTACGTATCGTTATGCGTTATATCCTATACCTACATACTGTTATACGTTATATCCTATATGTAGATATCGTTATACGTTATATCCTATATCTACATATCGTTATACGTTGTATCCTATATCTACGTATCGTTATACGTTATATCCTATATGTAGATAACGTTATACGTTATATCCTACATCTACATATCGTTATACGTTATATCCTATATGTAGATAACGTTATACGTTATATCCTACATCTACATATCGTTATACGTTATATCCTATATGTAGATAACGTTATACGTTATATCCCATATCTACGTATCGTTATACGATATATCCTATGTCTACATATCGTTATACGTTATATCCTACATCTACATATCGTTAAACGTTATATCCTATATGTAGATATCGTTATACGTTATATCCTATATCTACGTATCGTTATACGTAATATCCTATACCTACATACTGTTATACGCTATATCCTATATCTACATATCGTTATACGTTATATCCTATATGTAGATAACGTTTTACGTTATATACTATATCTACGTATCGTTATACGTTATATCCTATATCTACATATCGTTATACGTTATATCCTATGTCTACATATCGTTATACGTTATATCCTATATCTACGTATCGTTATACGTTATAACCTATATGTAGATAACGTTATACGTTATATCCTACGTCTACATATCGTTATACGTTATATCCTATATGTAGATATCGTTATACGTTATATCCTACATCTACATATCGTTATACGTTGTATCCTATATCTACGTATCGTTATACGTTATATCCTATATGTAGATAACTTTATACGTTATATCCTACATCTACATATCGTTATACGTTATATCCTATATGTAGATAACGTTATACGTTATATCCTATATCTACGTATCGTTATTCGATATATCCTATGTCTACATAACGTTATACGTTATATCCTATATCTACATATCGTTAAACGTTATATCCTATATGTAGATATCGTTATACGTTATATCCTATATGTACGTATCATTATAAGTTATATCCTATATCTACGTATCGTTATACGTTATATCCTATATCTACGTATCGTTATACGATATATCCTATGTCTACATATCGTTATACGTTATATCCTATATCTACATATCGTTATACGTTATATCCTATATCTACGTATCGTTATACGTTATATACTATGTCTACGTATCGTTATACGTTATATCCTATATCTACGTATCGTTATACGATATATCCTTTGTCTACATATCGTTATACGTTATACCCTATATCTACGTATCGTTATGCGTTATATCCTACACCTACATATCGTTATACGTTATATCCTATGTCTACATATCGTTATACGTTATATCCTATATCTACGTATCGTTATACGTTATATACTATGTCTACGTATCGTTATACGTTATATCCTATATCTACATATCGTTATACGTTATATACTACGTCTACATATCGTTATACGTTATATCCTATATGTAGATATCGTTATACGTTATATCCTACATCTACATATCGTTATACGTTATATCCTATGTCTACATATCGTTATACGTTATATCCTATATCTACGTATCGTTATACGTTGTAGCCTATATCTACATATCGTTATACGTTATATCCTATATCTACATATCGTTATACGTTATATCCTATATCTACGTATCGTTATACGTTATATCCTATATGTAGATAACGTTATACGTTATATCCTACGTCTACATATCGTTATACGTTATATCCTATATGTAGATAACGTTATACGTTATATCCTACGTCTACATATCGTTATACGTTATATCCTATATGTAGATAACGTTATACGCTATATCCTACGTCTACATATCGTTATACGTTATATCCTATATCTACATAACGTTATACGTTATATCCTATATTTACGTATCGTTATACGTCATATCCTATATGTAGATAACGTTATACGTTATATCCTATATCTACATATCGTTATTCGATATATCCTATGTCTAGATATCGTTATACGTTATATCCTATATCTACTTATCGTTATACGTTATATCCTACATCTACATATCGTTATACGTTATATCCTATATGTAGATAACGTTATACGTTATATCCTATATCTACGTATCGTTATACGTTATATCCTATATGTAGATATCGTTATACGTTATATCCTACATCTACATATCGTTATACGTTATATCCTATATCTACGTATCGTTATACGTTATATCCTATATGTAGATAACGTTATACGTTATATCCTATATCTATGTATCGTTATACGTTATATCCTATATGTAGATAACGTTTTACGTTATATCCTATATCTACGAATCGTTATACGTTATATCCTATGTCTACATATCGTTATACGTTATATCCTATGTCTACATATCGTTATACGTTATATCCTATATATACGTATCGTTATACGTTATATGCTATATCTACGAATCGTTATACGTTATATCCTATATCTACATATCGTTATACGTTATATACTACGTCTACATATCGTTATACGTTATATCCTATATGTAGATATCGTTATACGTTATATCCTACATCTACATATCGTTATACGTTATATCCTATGTCTACATATCGTTATACGTTATATCCTATATCTACGTATCGTTATACGTTATATCCAATATCTACATATCGTTATACGTTATATCCTACATCTACATATCGTTATACGTTATATCCTATATGTAGATAACGTTATACGTTATATCCTATATCTACGTATCGTTATGCGTTATATCCTATACCTACATACTGTTATACGTTATATCCTATATGTAGATATCGTTATACGTTATATCCTATATCTACATATCGTTATACGTTGTATCCTATATCTACGTATCGTTATACGTTATATCCTATATGTAGATAACGTTATACGTTATATCCTACATCTACATATCGTTATACGTTATATCCTATATGTAGATAACGTTATACGTTATATCCTACATCTACATATCGTTATACGTTATATCCTATATGTAGATAACGTTATACGTTATATCCCATATCTACGTATCGTTATACGATATATCCTATGTCTACATATCGTTATACGTTATATCCTACATCTACATATCGTTAAACGTTATATCCTATATGTAGATATCGTTATACGTTATATCCTATATCTACGTATCGTTATACGTAATATCCTATACCTACATACTGTTATACGCTATATCCTATATCTACATATCGTTATACGTTATATCCTATATGTAGATAACGTTTTACGTTATATACTATATCTACGTATCGTTATACGTTATATCCTATATCTACATATCGTTATACGTTATATCCTATGTCTACATATCGTTATACGTTATATCCTATATCTACGTATCGTTATACGTTATAACCTATATGTAGATAACGTTATACGTTATATCCTACGTCTACATATCGTTATACGTTATATCCTATATGTAGATATCGTTATACGTTATATCCTACATCTACATATCGTTATACGTTGTATCCTATATCTACGTATCGTTATACGTTATATCCTATATGTAGATAACGTTATACGTTATATCCTACATCTACATATCGTTATACGTTATATCCTATATGTAGATAACGTTATACGTTATATCCAATATCTACGTATCGTTATTCGATATATCCTATGTCTACATAACGTTATACGTTATATCCTATATCTACATATCGTTAAACGTTATATCCTATATGTAGATATCGTTATACGTTATATCCTATATGTACGTATCATTATAAGTTATATCCTATATCTACGTATCGTTATACGTTATATCCTATATCTACGTATCGTTATACGATATATCCTATGTCTACATATCGTTATACGTTATATCCTATATCTACATATCGTTATACGTTATATCCTATATCTACGTATCGTTATACGTTATATACTATGTCTACGTATCGTTATACGTTATATCCTATATCTACGTATCGTTATACGATATATCCTTTGTCTACATATCGTTATACGTTATACCCTATATCTACGTATCGTTATGCGTTATATCCTACATCTACATATCGTTATACGTTATATCCTATGTCTACATATCGTTATACGTTATATCCTATATCTACGTATCGTTATACGTTATATACTATGTCTACGTATCGTTATACGTTATATCCTATATCTACATATCGTTATACGTTATATACTACGTCTACATATCGTTATACGTTATATCCTATATGTAGATATCGTTATACGTTATATCCTACATCTACATATCGTTATACGTTATATCCTATGTCTACATATCGTTATACGTTATATCCTATATCTACGTATCGTTATACGTTGTAGCCTATATCTACATATCGTTATACGTTATATCCTATATCTACATATCGTTATACGTTATATCCTATATCTACGTATCGTTATACGTTATATCCTATATGTAGATAACGTTATACGTTATATCCTACGTCTACATATCGTTATACGTTATATCCTATATGTAGATAACGTTATACGTTATATCCTACGTCTACATATCGTTATACGTTATATCCTATATGTAGATAACGTTATACGCTATATCCTACGTCTACATATCGTTATACGTTATATCCTATATCTACATAACGTTATACGTTATATCCTATATTTACGTATCGTTATACGTCATATCCTATATGTAGATAACGTTATACGTTATATCCTATATCTACATATCGTTATTCGATATATCCTATGTCTAGATATCGTTATACGTTATATCCTATATCTACATATCGTTATACGTTATATCCTACATCTACATATCGTTATACGTTATATCCTATATGTAGATAACGTTATACGTTATATCCTATATCTACGTATCGTTATACGTTATATCCTATATGTAGATATCGTTATACGTTATATCCTACATCTACATATCGTTATACGTTATATCCTATATCTACGTATCGTTATACGTTATATCCTATATGTAGATAACGTTATACGTTATATCCTATATCTATGTATCGTTATACGTTATATCCTATATGTAGATAACGTTTTACGTTATATCCTATATCTACGAATCGTTATACGTTATATCCTATGTCTACATATCGTTATACGTTATATCCTATGTCTACATATCGTTATACGTTATATCCTATATATACGTATCGTTATACGTTATATGCTATATCTACGAATCGTTATACGTTATATCCTATATCTACATATCGTTATACGTTATATACTACGTCTACATATCGTTATACGTTATATCCTATATGTAGATATCGTTATACGTTATATCCTACATCTACATATCGTTATACGTTATATCCTATGTCTACATATCGTTATACGTTATATCCTATATCTACGTATAGTTATACGTTATATCCTATATCTACATATCGTTATACGTTATATCCTATATCTACGTATCGTTATACGTTATATCCTATATCTACGTATCGTTATACGTTATATCCTATATGTAGATAACGTTATACGTTATATCCTACGTCTACATATCGTTATACGTTATATCCTATATGTAGATAACGTTATACGTTATATCCTACGTCTACATATCGTTATACGTTATATCCTATATGTAGATAACGTTATACGCTATATCCTACGTCTACATATCGTTATACGTTATATCCTATATCTACATAACATTATACGTTATATCCTATATCTATATATCGTTATACGTTATATCCTACATGTAGATAACGTTTTACGTTATATACTATATCTACATATCGTTATACGTTATATCCTATATCTACGTATCGTTATTCGTTATATCCTATATGTAGATAATGTTATACGTTATATCCTACGTCTACATATCGTTATACGTTATATCCTATATGTAGATAACGTTATACGTTATATCCTATATGTACGTATCGTTATACGTTATATCCTATATCTAAATATCGTTTTACGTTATATACTATATCTACATATCGTTATACGTTGTATCCTATTGTAGATAACGTTTTACGTTATATACTATATCAACATATCGTTATACGTTATATCCTGTATCTACATATCGTTATACGTTATAGCCTATATGTAGATATCGTTATACGTTATATCCTACATCTACATATCGTTATACGTTATATCCTATCTGTAGATATCGTTATACGTTATATCCTACGTCTACATATCGTTATACGTTATATCGTATATGTAGATAACGTTTTACGTTATGTCCTATATCTACCTATCGTTATACGTTATATCCTATATGTAGATAACGTTATACGTTATATCCTATATCTATGTATCGTTATACGTTATATCCTATGTCTACATATCGTTATACGTTATATCCTATATCTACGTATCGTTATACGTTATATCCTATATCTACATATCGATATACGTTATATCCTATATGTAGATAACGTTTTACGTTATATCCTATATCTACATATCGTTATACGTTATATCCTATATGTAGATAACGTTATACGTTATATCCTATATGTAGATAACGTTATACGTTGTATCCTATATCTATGTATCGTTATACGTTATATCCTATATGTAGATAACGTTTTACGTTATATCCTATATGTAGATAACGTTTTACGTTATATCCTATATCTACGTATCGCTATACGTTATATCCTATATGTAGATAACGTTTTACGTTATATACTATATCTACGTATGGTTATACGTTATATCCTTTATCTACATATCGTTATACGTTATATCCTATATCTACGTATCGTTATACGTTACATCCTATATGTAGATAACGTTATACGCTATATCCTACGTCTACATATCGTTATACGTTATATCCTATATGTAGATATCGTTATACGTTATATCCTACATCTACATATCGTTATACGTTATATCCTATATCTACGTATCGTTATACGTTATATCCTATATGTAGATAACGTTATACGTTATATCCTATATCTATGTATCGTTATACGTTATATCCTATATGTAGATAACGTTTTACGTTATATACTATATCTACGTATCGTTATACGTTATATCCTATATCTACATATCGTTATACGTTATATCCTATTTGTAGATAACGTTTTACGTTATATCCTATATCTACATATCGTTATACGTTATATCCTATTTGTAGATAACGTTTTACGTTATATCCTATATCTACGAATCGTTATACGTTATATCCTATGTCTACATATCGTTATACGTTATATCCTATGTCTACATATCGTTATACGTTATATCCTATATCTACGTATCGTTATACGTTATATCCTATATCTACGTATCGTTATACGTTATATCCTATATGTAGATAACGTTATACGTTATATCCTACATCTACATATCGTTATACGTTATATCCTATATGTAGATAACGTTATACGTTATATCCTACGTCTACATATCGTTATACGTTATATCCTATATCTACGTATCGTTATACGTTATATCCTATATGTAGATAACGTTATACGTTATATCCTACATCTACATATCGTTATACGTTATATCCTATATGTAGATAACGTTATACGTTATATCCTATATCTACGTATCGTTATACGTTATATCCTATACCTACATACTGTTATACGTTATATCCTATATATAGATATCGTTATACGTTGTATCCTATATCTACATATCGTTATACGTTGTATCCTATATCTACGTATCGTTATACGTTATATCGTATATGTAGATAACGTTATACGTTATATCCTATATCTACGTATCGTTATACGTTATATCCTATACCTACATACTGTTATACGTTATATCCTATATATAGATATCGTTATACGTTGTATCCTATATCTACATATCGTTATACGTTGTATCCTATATCTACGTATCGTTATACGTTATATCCTATATGTAGATAACGTTATACGTTATATCCTACATCTACATATCGTTATACGTTATATCCTATATGTAGATAACGTTATACGTTATATCCTACGTCTACATATCGTTATACGTTATATCCTATATCTACGTATCGTTATACGTTATATCCTATATGTAGATAACGTTATACGTTATATCCTACATCTACATATCGTTATACGTTATATCCTATATGTAGATAACGTTATACGTTATATCCTATATCTACGTATCGTTATACGTTATATCCTATACCTACATACTGTTATACGTTATATCCTATATATAGATATCGTTATACGTTGTATCCTATATCTACATATCGTTATACGTTATATCCTATATCTACGTACCGTTGTACGTTATATCCTATACCTACATATCGTTATACGTTATATCCTATATGTAGATAACGTTATACGTTATATCCTAAGTCTACATATCGTTATACGTTATATCCTATATGTAGATATCGTTATACGTTATATCCTATATCTACATATCGTTATACGTTATATCCTATATCTACGTATCGTTATACGTTATATCCTATATCTACGTATCGTTATACGTTATATCCTATACCTACATACTGTTATACGTTATATCCTATATCTACGTATCGTTATACGTTATATCCTATACCTACTTACTGTTATACGTTATATCCTATATCTACATATCGTTATACGTTATATCCTATATGTAGATAACGTTATACGTTATATCCTACGTCTACATATCGTTATACGTTATATCCTATATGTAGATATCGTTATACGTTATATCCTATATCTACATATCGTTATACGTTGTATCCTATATCTACGTATCGTTATACGTTATATCCTATATGTAGATAACGTTATACGTTATATCCTACATCTACATATCGTTATACGTTATATCCTATATGTAGATAACTTTATACGTTATATCCTATATCTACGTATCGTTATACGATATATCCTATGTCTTCATATCGTTATACGTTATATCCTATATCTACATATCGTTAAACGTTATATCCTATATGTAGATATCGTTATACGTTATATCCTATATGTACGTATCGTTATACGTTATATCCTATATCTACGTATCGTTATACGTTATATACTATGTCTACGTATCTTTATACGTTATATCCTATATCCACGTATCGTTATACGTTATATCCTATATGTAGATAACGTTTTACGTTATATACTATATCTACGTATCGTTATACGTTATATCCTATATCTACATATCGTTATACGTTATATCCTATATCTACGTATCGTTATACGTTATATCCTATATCTACGTATCGTTATACGTTATATCCTATATGTAGATAACGTTATACGTTATATCCTACGTCTACATATCGTTATACGTTATATCCTATATGTAGATATCGTTATACGTTATATCCTATATCTACATATCGTTATACGTTATATCCTATATCTACGTACCGTTGTACGTTATATCCTATACCTACATATCGTTATACGTTATATCCTATATGTAGATATCGTTATACGTTATATCCTACATCTACATATCGTTATACGTTATATCCTATGTCTACATATCGTTATACGTTATATCCTACGTCTACATATCGTTATACGTTATATCCTATATGTAGATATCGTTATACGCTATATCCTACGTCTACATATCGTTATACGTTATATCCTATATCTACATAACATTATACGTTATATCCTATATCTATATATCGTTATACGTTATATCCTACATGTAGATAACGTTTTACGTTATATACTATATCTACATATCGTTATACGTTATATGCTATATCTACGTATCTTTATACGTTATATCCTATATGTTGATAATGTTATACGTTATATCCTACGTCTACATATCGTTATACGTTATATCCTATATGTAGATAACGTTTTACGTTATATACTATATCTACATATCGTTATACGTTATATCCTATATCTACGTATCGTTATTCGTTATATCCTATATGTAGATAATGTTATACGTTATATCCTACGTCTGCATATCGTTATACGTTATATCCTATATGTAGATAACGTTATACGTTATATCCTATATGTACGTATCGTTATACGTTATATCCTATATCTAAATATCGTTTTACGTTATATACTATATCTACATATCGTTATACGTTGTATCCTATTGTAGATAACGTTTTACGTTATATACTATATCAACATATCGTTATACGTTATATCCTGTATCTACATATCGTTATACGTTATAGCCTATATGTAGATATCGTTATACGTTATATCCTACATCTACATATCGTTATACGTTATATCCTATCTGTAGATATCGTTATACGTTATATCCTTCGTCTACATATCGTTATACGTTATATCCTATATGTAGATAACGTTTTACGTTATGTCCTATATCTACCTATCGTTATACGTTATATCCTATATGTAGATAACGTTATACGTTATATCCTATATCTATGTATCGTTATACGTTATATCCTATGTCTACATATCGTTATACGTTATATCCTATATCTACGTATCGTTATACGTTATATCCTATATCTACATATCGATATACGTTATATCCTATATGTAGATAACGTTTTACGTTATATCCTATATCTACATATCGTTATACGTTATATCCTATATGTAGATAACGTTATACGTTATATCCTATATGTAGATAACGTTATACGTTATATCCTATATCTATGTATCGTTATACGTTATATCCTATATGTAGATAACGTTTTACGTTATATCCTATATGTAGATAACGTTTTACGTTATATCCTATATCTACGTATCGCTATACGTTATATCCTATATGTAGATAACGTTTTACGTTATATACTATATCTACGTATGGTTATACGTTATATCCTATATCTACATATCGTTATACGTTATATCCTATATCTACGTATCGTTATACGTTATATCCTATATGTACGTATCGTTATACGTTATATCCTATATGTAGATAACGTTTTACGTTATATAGTATACCTACGTACCGCTATACGTTATATCCTATATCTACATATCGCTATACGTTATATCCTATATCTACATATCGTTATACGTTATATCCTACATCTACATATCGTTATACGTTATATCCTATATGTAGATAACGTTATACGTTATATCCTATATCTACGTATCGTTATACGTTATATCCTATACCTACATACTGTTATACGTTATATCCTATATGTAGATATCGTTATACGTTATATCCTATATCTACATATCGTTATACGTTGTATCCTATATCTACGTATCGTTATACGTTATATCCTATTTGTAGATAACGTTATACGTTACATCCTACATCTACATATCGTTATACGTTATATCCTATATGTAGATAACGTTATACGTTATATCCTACATCTACATATCGTTATACGTTATATCCTATATGTAGATAACGTTATACGTTATATCCCATATCTACGTATCGTTATACGATATATCCTATGTCTACATATCGTTATACGTTATATCCTATATCTACGTATCGTTATACGTTATATCCTATACCTACATACTGTTATACGTTATATCCTATATATAGATATCGTTATACGTTATATCCTATATCTACATATCGTTATACGTTGTATCCTATATCTACGTATCGTTATACGTTATATCGTATATGTAGATAACGTTATACATTATATCCTACATCTACATATCGTTATACGTTATATCCTATATGTAGATAACGTTATACGTTATATCCTATATCTACGTATCGTTATTCGATATATCCTATGTCTACATATCGTTATACGTTATATCCTATATCTACATATCGTTAAACGTTATATCCTATATGTAGATATCGTTATACGTTATATCCTATATGTACGTATCGTTATAAGTTATATCCTATATCTACGTATCGTTATACGTTATATACTATGTCTACGTATCGTTATACGTTATATCCTATATCTACGTATCGTTATACGTTATATCCTATATGTAGATAACGTTTTACGTTATATACTATACCTACGTACCGCTATACGTTATATCCTATATCTACATATCGCTATACGTTATATCCTATATCTACATATCGTTATACGTTATATCCTACATCTAAATATCGTTATACGTTATATCCTATATGTAGATAACGATATACGTTATATCCCATATCTACGTATCGTTATACGATATATCCTATGTCTACATATCGTTATACGTTATATCCTATATCTACATATCGTTAAACGTTATATCCTATATGTAGATATCGTTATACGTTATATCCTATATCTACGTATCGTTATACGTTATATCCTATACCTACATACTGTTATACGCTATATCCTATATCTACATATCGTTATACGTTATATCCTATATGTAGATAACGTTTTACGTTATATACTATATCTACGTATCGTTATACGTTATATCCTATATCTACATATCGTTATACGTTATATCCTATATCTACATATCGTTATACGTTATATCCTATATCTACGTATCGTTATACGTTATATCCTATATGTAGATAACGTTATACGTTATATCCTACGTCTACATATCGTTATACGTTATATCCTATATGTAGATATCGTTATACGTTATATCCTACATCTACATATCGTTATACGTTGTATCCTATATCTACGTATCGTTATACGTTATATCCTATATGTAGATAACGTTATACGATATATCCCACATCTACATATCGTTATACGTTATATCCTATATGTAGATAACGTTATACGTTATATCCTATATCTACGTATCGTTATTCGATATATCCTATGTCTACATATCGTTATACGTTATATCCTATATCTACATATCGTTAAACGTTATATCCTATATGTAGATATCGTTATACGTTATATCCTATATGTACGTATCGTTATAAGTTATATCCTATATCTACGTATCGTTATACGTTATATCCTATATCTACGTATCGTTATACGTTATATCCTATATCTACATATCGTTATACGTTATATCCTATATCTACATATCGTTATACGTTATATCCTATATCTACATATCGCTATACGTTATATCCTATATGTAGATAACGTTATACGTTATATCCTACGTGTACATATCGTTATACGTTATATCCTATATGTAGATAACGTTATACGTTATATCCTACGTCTACATATCGTTATACGTTATATCCTATATGTAGATAACGTTATACGCTATATCCTACGTCTACATATCGTTATACGTTATATCTTATATCTACATAACGTTATACGTTATATCCTATATCTACATATCGTTATACGTTATATCCTATATGTAGATAACGTTTTACGTTATATACTATATCTATATATCGTTATACGTTATATCCTATATCTACGTATCTTTATACGTTATATCCTATATGTAGATAATGTTATACGTTATATCCTACGTCTACATATCGTTATACGATATATCCTATATGTAGATAACGTTTTACGTTATATACTATATCTACATATCGTTATACGTTATATCATATATCTACGTATCGTTATTCGTTATATCCTATATGTAGATAATGTTATACGTTATATCCTACGTCTACATATCGTTATACGTTATATCCTATGTGTAGATAACGTTATACGTTATATCCTATATGTACGTATCGTTATACGTTATATCCTATATCTAAATATCGTTTTACGTTATATACTATATCTACATATCGTTATACGTTATATCCTATATGTAGATAACGTTATACGTTATATCCTATATGTACGTATCGTTATACGTTATATCCTATATCTAAATATCGTTTTACGTTATATACTATATCTACATATCGTTATACGTTATATCCTATATGTAGATAACGTTTTACGTTATATCCTATATCTACGTATCGTTATACGTTATATCCTATATGTAGATAATGTTATACGTTATATCCTACGTCTACATATCGTTATACGTTATATCCTATATGTAGATAACGTTATACGTTATATCCTATATCTATGTATCGTTATACGTTATATCCTATATGTAGATAACGTTATACGTTATATCCTATATGTAGATATCGTTATACGTTATATCCTACATCTACATATCGTTATACGTTATATCCTATATCTACGTGTCGTTATACGTTATATCCTATATCTACATATCGTTATACGTTATATCCTATATCTACATATCGTTATACGTTATATCCTATATCTACGTATCGTTATACGTTATATCCTATATGTAGATAACGTTATACTCTATATCCTACGTCTACATATCGTTATACGTTATATCCTATATCTACATAACGATATACGTTATATCCTATATCTAAATATCGTTTTACGTTATATACTATATCTACATATCGTTATACGTTATATCCTATATGTAGATAACGTTTTACGTTATATACTATATCTACATATCGTTATACGTTATATCCTATATCTACGTATCGTTATACGTTATATCCTATATGTAGATAATGTTATACGTTATATCCTACGTCTACACATCGTTATACGTTATATCCTATATGTAGGTAACGTTATACGTTATATCCTATATGTACGTATCGTTATACGTTATATCCTATATCTAAATATCGTATTACGTTATATACTATATCTACATATCGTTATACGTTGTATCCTATATCTACGTATCGTTATACGTTATATCCTATATGTAGATAACGTTATACGTTATATCCTACATCTACATATCGTTATACGTTATATCCTATATGTAGATAACGTTATACGTTATATCCTACATCTACATATCGTTATACGTTATATCCTATATGTAGATAACGTTATACGTTATATCCCATATCTACGTATCGTTATACGATATATCCTATGTCTACATATCGTTATACGTTATATCCTATATCTACATATCGTTAAACGTTATATCCTATATGTAGATATCGTTATACGTTATATCCTACATCTACATATCGTTATACGTTATATCCTATATCTACGTATCGTTATACGTTATATCCTATATGTAGATAACGTTATACGTTATATCCTATATCTATGTATCGTTATACGTTATATCCTACATCTACATATCGTTATACGTTATATCCTATATCTACGTATCGTTATACGTTATATCCTGTATGTAGATAACGTTATACGTTATATCCTATATCTACGTATCGTTATACGTTATATCCTATATCTACATATCGTTATACGTTATATCCTATATCTACATATCGTTATAAGTTATATCCTATGTCTACATATCGTTATACGTTATATCCTACATCTACATATCGTTATAAGTTATATCCTATGTCTACATATCGTTATACGTTACATCCTACATCTACATATCGTTATACGTTATATCCTACATGTAGATAACGTTATACGTTATATCCTATGTCTACGTATCGTTATACGTTATATCCTATTGTAGATAACGTTATACGTTGTATTCTATATCTACATATCGTTATACGTTATATCCTTCATGTAGATAACGCTATACGTTATATCCTATATCTACGTGTCGTTATACGATGTATCCTGAATCTACATATAGTTATACGTTATATCCTATATCTACATATCGTTATACGTTATATCCTACATCTACATATCGTTATACGTTATATCCTACATGTAGATAACGTTATACGTTATATCCTATATCTACCTATCGATATACGTTATATCCTATATCTACATATCGTTATACGTTATATCCTATATCTACATATCGTTATACGTTATATCCTATATCTACGTATCGTTATACGTTATATCCTGTGTCTACGTATCGTTGTACGTTATATCCTATGTATACGTATCGTTATACGTTATATCCTATATGTAGATAACGTTATACGTTGTATTCTATGTCTACATATCGTTATACGTTATATCCTTTATGTAGATAACGTTATACGTTATATCCTATATGTAAATAACGTTATACGTTATATTCTACATCTACGTATCGTTATACGTTATATCCTATATCTACATATCGTTACATTTTATATCATATGTCTACGTATCGCTATACGTTATATCCTATTGTAGATAACGTTATACGTTGTATTCTATATCTACATATCGTTATACGTTATATCCTATGTCTACATATCGTTATACGTTATATCCTATATCTACCTATCGATATACGTTATATCCTATATCTACATATCGTTATACGTTATATCCTATATCTACGTATCGTTATACGTTATATCCTGTGTCTACGTATCGTTGTACGTTATATCCTATGTATACGTATCGTTATACGTTATATCCTATATGTAGATAACGATATACGTTGTATTCTATGTCTACATATCGTTATACGTTATATCCTTTATGTAGATAACGTTATACGTTATATCCTATATGTAAATAACGTTATACGTTATATCCTATGTCTACGTATCGTTATACGTTATATCCTATTGTAGATAACGTTATACGTTGTATTCTATATCTACATATCGTTATACGTTATATCCTATGTCTACATATAGTTATACGTTATATCCTATATCTACATATCGTTATACGTTATATCCTACATCTACATATCGTTATACGTTATATCCTACATGTAGATAACGTTATACGTTATATCCTATATCTACCTATCGATATACGTTATATCCTATATCTACATATCGTTATACGTTATATCCTATATCTACGTATCGTTATACGTTATATCCTGTGTCTACGTATCGTTGTACGTTATATCCTATGTATACGTATCGTTATACGTTATATCCTATATGTAGATAACGTTATACGTTGTATTCTATGTCTACATATCGTTATACGTTATATCCTTTATGTAGATAACGTTATACGTTATATCCTATATGCAAATAACGTTATACGTTATATTCTACATCTACGTATCGTTATACGTTATATCCTATATCTACATATCGTTATATTTTATATCATATGTCTACGTATCGTTATACGTTATATCCTATATGTAAATAACGTTATACGTTATATTCTACATCTACGTATCGTTATACGTTATATCCTATATCTACATATCGTTATATTTTATATCATATGTCTACGTATCGTTATACGTTATATCCTTTATGTAGATAACGTCATACATTATATCCTATATCTACGTATCGTTATACGTTATATCCTATGTCTACGTACCGTTACACGTTATATCCCATGTCTACGTATCGTTATACGTTATATCCTATATGAAGATAACGTTATACGTTATATCCTTTATGTAGATAACGTTATACGTTGTATTCTATATCTACGTATCGTTATACGTTATATCCTATATCTACATATCATTATACGTTATTTCCTATATCTACGTATCGATATACGTTATATCCTATGTCTACGTGTCGTTATACGATATATCCTGAATCTACATATAGTTATACGTTATATCCTATATCTACATATCGTTATACGTTATATCCTATGTCTGCGTATCGTTATACGTTATATCCTATATGTAGATAACGTTATACGTTGTATTCTATATCTACATATCGTTATACGTTATATACTTTATGTAGGTAACGTTATACGTTATATCCTATGTCTACGTATCGTTATACGTTAAATCCTGAATCCACATATAGTTATACGTTATATCCTATATCTACATATCGTTATACTTTATATCCTATGTCTACGTATCGTTATACGTTATATCCTATGTCTACGTGACGTTATACGTTATATCCTATATCTACACATCGTTATACGTTATATCCTAAGTGTAGATAACGTTATACGTTATATCCTATATGTAGATATCGTTATACGTTATATCCTATAGCAACGTATCGTTATACATTATATCCTATATCCACACACTGTTATACAACTAATATCTACATGTCGTTATAAGTTATATCCTATATCTACGTATCGTTATACGTTATATCCTATATGTAGATACCTTTATACGATATATCCTATATGCAGATAACGTTATACGTTATATCCTATATCTACGTATGGTTATACGTTATATCCTGTGTCTACGTATCGTTGTACGTTATATCCTATGTCTACGTATCGTTATACGTTATATCCTACATGTAGATAACGTTATACATTATATCCTATATCTACGTATCGTTATACGTTATATCCTATATCTACATATCGTTATACGTTATATCCTATATCTACATATCGTTATAAGTTATATCCTATGTCTACATATCGTTATACGTTATATCCTACATCTACATATCGTTATAAGTTATATCCTATGTCTACATATCGTTATACGTTATATCCTACATCTACATATCGTTATACGTTATATCCTACATGTAGATAACGTTATACGTTCTATCCTATATCGACATATCGTTATATGTTATATCCAATGTCTACGTACCGTTATACGTATTATCCTATATGTAGATAACGTTATACGATGTATCCTGAATCTACATATAGTTATACGTTATATCCTATATCTACATATCGTTATACGTTATATCCTACATCTTTTTTTTTTTTTTTTTTTTTTTTTGCGGGAGGAGGGGAAAATGCTTTACGCATACCCAGTGACCCGAATCGCTGGGTTATGTGGGACTCGGCAGATGTCGTCGCCATACCCACTAAAAACCCCTCCTCCATCTATCCCTGCTGCGTGGTCAGACAACCCTGGCAAACCATAGGCATTCATCAGGGTTGTCGTTGTCGTGTCCCGCTGTATCTTCTTACCGAGCAGTTATTACTCCCGGCCTTTTCTTAGCCACCTCCACATGGTTGGCTGTCCTCTTTCTGCTTCACGTTGCTGTCTTGAAGCTCTGCTGTCCCTGCTCGGCGTGGTTGTTGCGCTCACCCTCCGTCTGGCCGTCTGCATGGCCATCTCCGTCTCCCTCCTGTGGGACATGACGGTCTTACAGAACTGTCGAAACTTGTTCCAGTTCTCGTCCTTGGCGGTCACTGTGGCCATGAGGTTGTCCACGTCTATCTTCTCGCCAAGGCCGTTCTCCAACTCGATCCTTCGGTCGATCCACTTCGGGCACGTGAAGAGGACGTGCTCCGCGTCGTCGTTGGGTTCTCCGCAGTCATAGCATTTACCGTCGGTATCTTTTCCGATTCTCCGCCTGTAGGCACCGAAGGTCCCATGCCCGGTTAGCAGCTGCATGGTATGATGGTCGATGTCCCTCTTCTTCTTGGCAAACAGGTGCACACTCGGAATTAACTTCTTGGTTATGTTTTCTTTCCGGTAGTCACCCCACTCCTTTTGCCATTCGTCGTGAGCCTTCTTTTGGATCGTCTCCAACTCGTCCTTCAGCGCAATGTCTTCTCCACCGCCGGTCCTGGTCCTGTGGTTCCGGGTTCTCCAGTAGGATTCCCACAGAAGCTTCACCTTTATGTGGATCGGTAGGTTTCCGGTCAACACGCAAAGCGCTGCGTGCGAGACCGTGCGGTACGCCGTCGTTGTTATGCACAGGGCGGTTCTCTGTGCCCTTTTCAACCTGTTGTTATTTATTTTGGTATCCGCTGCGCCTGCCCACACCGGTGCACCGTACGTCACGATGGACTCCCATACGTTGTAGTAAAGCCTACGAGCCAAGCTGGGCGGCCCGTTGATGTTCGGTAAGATGCCTCTAAGGGCTCCGGTCATCTTGCCGGCCTTACCACAAACCGTCTCGATGTGTGTATCGAACCTCCCCCGGGTGTCTATCGTGACACCGAGGTATTTGATGTGCTTGACCGTTTCGGTATCCGAAGTACCCAAGTTAAGTCCGATCACTTTCGGCACTCGCATCCCAGTGATGAGCATGACTTCCGTTTTTTCTCTCGCCAGCGTGAGACCGACGCTCCTGCACCATTCGTTGACGATCCTCAGCATGGCGTTGACCTTGGTGGACGCCCCTTCGTTCCTCTCGATGGCACACGTGATGGCCAGGTCGTCCGCGAAGGCGGTTGCCCTGACCATCTCCATGTTGTCGAGCCTCTCCAGCAACCGGTCGTATACCAGGTTCCACAGGAATGGTCCCAAAACGGATCCCTGTGGAACTCCCGCCGCCACTTCGCACTCGACCGTGCCGTACTATATCCTACATCTACATATGGTTATACGTTATATCCTACATGTAGATAACGTTATACGTTGTATTCTATGTCTACATATCGTTATACGTTATATCCTTTATGTAGATAACGTTATACGTTATATCCTATATGTAAATAACGTTATACGTTATATTCTACATCTACGTATCGTTATACGTTATATCCTATATCTACATATCGTTATATTTTATATCATATGTCTACGTATCGTTATACGTTATATCCTATATGTAGATAACGTTATACGTTGTATTCTATATCTACATATCGTTATACGTTATATCCTATATCTACGTATCGTTATACGTTATATCCTATATCTACATATCGTTATAAGTTATATCCTATGTCTACATATCGTTATACGTTATATCCTACATCTACATATCGTTATACGTTATATCCTACATGTAGATAACGTTATACGTTATATCCTATGTCTACGTATCGTTATACGTTATATTCTATTGTAGATAACGTTATACGTTGTATTCTATATCTACATATCGTTATACGTTATATCCTTCATGTAGATAACGCTATACGTTATATCCTATATCTACGTGTCGTTATACGATGTATCCTGAATCTACATATAGTTATACGTTCTATCCTATATCTACATATCGTTATACGTTATATCCTATGTCTACGTACCGTTATACGTATTATCCTATATGTAGATAACGATATACGTTATATCCTATATCTACGTATCGTTATACGTTATATCCTATGTCTACGTATCGTTATACGTTATATCCTACATGTAGATAACGTTATACGTTATATCCTATATCTACGTGTCGTTATACGATGTATCCTGAATCTACATATAGTTATACGTTATATCCTATATCTACATATCGTTATACGTTATATCCTACATCTACATATCGTTATACGTTATATCCTACATGTAGATAACGTTATACGTTATATACTATATCTACCTATCGATATACGTTATATCCTATATCTACATATCGTTATACGTTATATCCTATATCTACGTATCGTTATACGTTATATCCTGTGTCTACGTATCGTTGTACGTTACATCCTATGTATACGTATCGTTATACGTTATATCCTATATGTAGATAACGTTATACGTTGTATTCTATGTCTACATATCGTTATACGTTATATCCTTTATGTAGATAACGTTATACGTTATATCCTATTTGTAAATAACGTTATACGTTATATTCTACATCTACGTATCGTTATACGTTATATCCTATATCTACATATCGTTACATTTTATATCATATGTCTACGTATCGCTATACGTTATATCCTATTGTAGATAACGTTATACGTTGTATTCTATATCTACATATCGTTATACGTTATATCCTATGTCTACATATCGTTATACGTTATATCCTATATCTACCTATCGATATACGTTATATCCTATATCTACATATCGTTATACGTTATATCCTATATCTACGTATCGTTATACGTTATATCCTGTGTCTACGTATCGTTGTACGTTATATCCTATGTATACGTATCGTTATACGTTATATCCTATATGTAGATAACGATATACGTTGTATTCTATGTCTACATATCGTTATACGTTATATCCTTTATGTAGATAACGTTATACGTTATATCCTATATGTAAATAACGTTATACGTTATATCCTATGTCTACGTATCGTTATACGTTATATCCTATTGTAGATAACGTTATACGTTGTATTCTATATCTACATATCGTTATACGTTATATCCTATGTCTACATATAGTTATACGTTATATCCTATATCTACACATCGTTATACGTTATATCCTATATGTAGATACCTTTATACGATATATCCTATATGCAGATAACGTTATACGTTATATCCTATATCTACGTATGGTTATACGTTATATCCTGTGTCTACGTATCGTTGTACGTTATATCCTATGCCTACGTATCGTTATACGTTATATCCTACATGTAGATAACGTTATACGTTATATCCTATATCTACGTATCGTTATACGTTATATCCTATATCTACGTATCGTTATACGTTATATCCTATATCTACATATCGTTATAAGTTATATCCTATGTCTACATATCGTTATACGTTATATCCTACATCTACATATCGTTATAAGTTATATCCTATGTCTACATATCGTTATACGTTATATCCTACATCTACATATCGTTATACGTTATATCCTACATGTAGATAACGTTATACGTTATATCCTATGTCTACATATCGTTATACGTTATATCCTATTGTAGATAACGGTATACGTTGTATTCTATATCTACATATCGTTATACGTTATATCCTTCATGTAGATAACGCTATACGTTATATCCTATATCTACGTGTCGTTATACGATGTATCCTGAATCTACATATAGTTATACGTTCTATCCTATATCGACATATCGTTATACGTTATATCCTATGTCTACGTACCGTTATACGTATTATCCTATATGTAGATAACGTTATACGTTATATCCTATATCTACGTATCGTTATACGTTATATCCTATGTCTACGTATCGTTATACGTTATATCCTACATGTAGATAACGTTATACGTTATATCCTATATCTACGTGTCGTTATACGATGTATCCTGAATCTACATATAGTTATACGTTATATCCTATATCTACATATCGTTATACGTTATATCCTATATCTACACATCGTTATACGTTATATCCTACATGTAGATAACGTTATACGTTGTATTCTATGTCTACATATCGTTATACGTTATATCCTTTATGTAGATAACGTTATACGTTATATCCTATATGTAAATAACGTTATACGTTATATTCTACATCTACGTATCGTTATAAGTTATATCCTATATCTACATATCGTTATATTTTATATCATATGTCTACGTATCGTTATACGTTATATCCTATATGTAGATAACGTTATACGTTGTATTCTATATCTACATATCGTTATACGTTATATCCTATATCTACGTATCGTTATACGTTATATCCTATATCTACATATCGTTATAAGTTATATCCTATGTCTACATATCGTTATACGTTATATCCTACATCTACATATCGTTATACGTTATATCCTACATGTAGATAACGTTATACGTTATATCCTATGTCTACGTATCGTTATACTTCATATCCTATTGTAGATAACGTTATACGTTGTATTCTATATCTACATATCGTTATACGTTATATCCTATATCTACGTATCGTTATACGTTATATCCTATATCTACATATCGTTATAAGTTATATCCTATGTCTACATATCATTATACGTTATATCCTACATCTACATATCGTTGTACGTTATATCCTATGTCTACGTATCGTTATACGTTATATCCTACATGTAGATAACGTTATACGTTTTATCCTATGTCTACGTATCGTTATACGTTATATCCTATTGTAGATAACGTTATACGTTGTATTCTATATCTACATATCGTTATACGTTATATCCTATGTCTACATATCGTTATACGTTATATCCTATATCTACCTATCGATATACGTTATATCGTATATCTACATATCGTTATACGTTATATCCTATATCTACGTATCGTTATACGTTATATCCTGTGTCTACGTATCGTTGTACGTTATATCCTATGTATACGTATCGTTATACGTTATATCCTATATGTAGATAACGTTATACGTTGTATTCTATGTCTACATATCGTTATACGTTATATCCTTTATGTAGATAACGTTATACGTTATATCCTATATGTAAATAACGTTATACGTTATATTCTACATCTACGTATCGTTATACGTTATATCCTATATCTACATATCGTTATATTTTATATCATATGTCTACGTATCGTTATACGTTATATCCTATATGTAAATAACGTTATACGTTATATTCTACATCTACGTATCGTTATACGTTATATCCTATATCTACATATCGTTATATTTTATATCATATGTCTACGTATCGTTATACGTTATATCCTTTATGTAGATAACGTCATACGTTATATCCTATATCTACGTATCGTTATACGTTATATCCTATGTCTACGTACCGTTACACGTTATATCCCACGTCTACGTATCGTTATACGTTATATCCTATGTCTACGTACCGTTATACGTTATATCCTATATGTAGATAACGTTATACGTTGTATTCTATATCTACATATCGTTATACGTTATATCCTATATCTACGTATCGTTATACGTTATATCCTATATCTACATATCGTTATAAGTTATATCCTATGTCTACATATCGTTATACGTTATATCCTACATCTACATATCGTTATACGTTATATCCTACATGTAGGTAACGTTATACGTTATATCCTATGTCTACGTATCGTTATACGTTATATCCTATATGTAGATAACGTTATACTTTATATCCTATATCTACGTATCGTTATACGTTATATCCTATGTCTACGTATCGTTATACGTTATATCCTACATGTAGATAACGTTATACGTTATATCCTATATCTACGTGTCGTTATACGATGTATCCTGAATCTACATATAGTTATACGTTATATCCTACATCTACATATCGTTATACGATATATCCTGAATCTACATATCGTTATACTTTATATCCTATATCTACATATCGTTATACGTTATATCCTACATCTACATATCGTTATATGTTATATCCTATGTCTACATATCGTTATACGTTATATCCTACATCTACATATCGTTATACGTTATATCCTACATGTAGATAACGTTATACGTTATATCCTATGTCTACGTATCGTTATACGTTATATCCTATTGTAGATAACGTTATACGTTGTATTCTATATCTACATATCGTTATACATTATATCCTTCATGTAGATAACGCTATACGTTATATCCTATATCAACGTGTCGTTATACGATGTATCCTGAATCTACATATAGTTATACGTTCTATCCTATATCGACATATCGTTATACGTTATATCCTATGTCTACGTACCGTTATACGTATTATCCTATATGTAGATAACGTTATACGTTATATCCTATATCTACGTATCGTTATACGTTATATCCTATGTCTACGTATCGTTATACGTTATATCCTACATGTAGATAACGTTATACGTTATATCCTATATCTACGTGTCGTTATACGATGTATCCTGAATCTACATATAGTTATACGTTATATCCTATATCTACATATCGTTATACGTTATATCCTACATCTACATATCGTTATACGTTATATCATACGTGTAGATAACGTTATACGTTGTATCCTATATCTACCTATCGATATACGTTATATCCTATATCTACATATCGTTATACGTTATATCCTATATCTACGTATCGTTATACGTTATATCCTGTGTCTACGTATCGTTGTACGTTATATCCTATGTATACGTATCGTTATACGTTATATCCTATATGTAGATAACGTTATACGTTGTATTCTATGTCTACATATCGTTATACGTTATATCCTTTATGTAGATAACGTTATACGTTATATCCTATATGTAAATAACGTTATACGTTATATTCTACATCTACGTATCGTTATACGTTATATCCTATATCTACATATCGTTATATTTTATATCATATGTCTACGTATCGTTATACGTTATATCCTATATGTAGATAACGTTATACGTTGTATTCTATATCTACATATCGTTATACGTTATATCCTATATCTACGTAACGTTATACGTTATATCCTATATCTACATATCGTTATAAGTTATATCCTATGTCTACATATCGTTATACGTTTTATCCTACATCTACATATCGTTATACGTTATATCCTACATGTAGATAACGTTATACGTTATATCCTATGTCTACGTATCGTTATACGTTATATCCTATTGTAGATAACGTTATACGTTGTATTCTATATCTACATATCGTTATACGTTATATCCTATATCTACGTATCGTTATACGTTATATCCTATATCTACATATCGTTATAAGTTATATCCTATGTCTACATATCGTTATACGTTATATCCTACATCTACATATCGTTGTACGTTATATCCTATATCTACGTATCGTTATACGTTATATCCTACATGTAGATAACGTTATACGTTTTATCCTATGTCTACGTACCGTTATACGTTATATCCTATTGTAGATAACGTTATACGTTGTATTCTATATCTACATATCGTTATACGTTATATCCTATGTCTACATATCGTTATACGTTATATCCTATATCTACCTATCGATATACGTTATATCCTATATCTACATATCGTTATACGTTATATCCTATATCTACGTATCGTTATACGTTATATCCTGTGTCTACGTATCGTTGTACGTTATATCCTATGTATACGTATCGTTATACGTTATATCCTATATGTAGATAACGTTATACGTTGTATTCTATGTCTACATATCGTTATACGTTATATCCTTTATGTAGATAACGTTATACGTTATATCCTATATGTAAATAACGTTATACGTTATATCCTATGTCTACGTATCGTTATACGTTATATCCTATTGTAGATAACGTTATACGTTGTATTCTATATCTACATATCGTTATACGTTATATCCTATGTCTACATATCGTTATACGTTATATCCTACATCTACATATCGTTATACGTTATATCCTACATGTAGATAACGTTATACGTTATATCCTATGTCTACGTATCGTTATACGTTATATCCTACATGTAGATAACGTTATACGTTATATCCTATATCTACGTGTCGTTATACGATGTATCCTGAATCTACATATAGTTATACGTTATATCCTATATCTACATATCGTTATACGTTATATCCTACATCTACATATCGTTATACGTTATATCCTACATGTAGATAACGTTATACGTTATATCCTATATCTACCTATCGATATACGTTATATCCTATATCTACATATCGTTATACGTTATATCCTATATCTACGTATCGTTATACGTTATATCCTGTGTCTACGTATCGTTGTACGTTATATCCTATGTATACGTATCGTTATACGTTATATCCTATATGTAGATAACGTTATACGTTGTATTCTATGTCTACATATCGTTATACGTTATATCATACATGTAGATAACGTTATACGTTGTATCCTATATCTACCTATCGATATACGTTATATCCTATATCTACATATCGTTATACGTTATATCCTATATCTACGTATCGTTATACGTTATATCCTGTGTCTACGTATCGTTGTACGTTATATCCTATGTATACGTATCGTTATACGTTATATCCTATATGTAGATAACGTTATACGTTGTATTCTATGTCTACATATCGTTATACGTTATATCCTTTATGTAGATAACGTTATACGTTATATCCTATATGTAAATAACGTTATACGTTATATTCTACATCTACGTATCGTTATACGTTATATCCTATATCTACATATCGTTATATTTTATATCATATGTCTACGTATCGTTATACGTTATATCCTATATGTAGATAACGTTATACGTTGTATTCTATATCTACATATCGTTATACGTTATATCCTATATCTACGTATCGTAATACGTTATATCCTATATCTACATATCGTTATAAGTTATATCCTATGTCTACATATCGTTATACGTTTTATCCTACATCTACATATCGTTATACGTTATATCCTACATGTAGATAACGTTATACGTTATATCCTATGTCTACGTATCGTTATACGTTATATCCAATTGTAGATAACGTTATACGTTGTATTCTATATCTACATATCGTTATACGTTATATCCTATATCTACGTATCGTTATACGTTATATCCTATATCTACATATCGTTATAAGTTATATCCTATGTCTACATATCGTTATACGTTATATCCTACATCTACATATCGTTGTACGTTATATCCTATGTCTACGTATCGTTATACGTTATATCCTACATGTAGATAACGTTATACGTTTTATCCTATGTCTACGTATCGTTATACGTTATATCCTATTGTAGATAACGTTATACGTTGTATTCTATATCTACATATCGTTATACGTTATATCCTATGTCTACATATCGTTATACGTTATATCCTATATCTACCTATCGATATACGTTATATCCTATATCTACATATCGTTATACGTTATATCCTATATCTACGTATCGTTATACGTTATATCCTATATGTAAATAACGTTATACGTTATATCCTATGTCTACGTATCGTTATACGTTATATCCTATTGTAGATAACGTTATACGTTGTATTCTATATCTACATATCGTTATACGTTATATCCTATGTCTACATATCGTTATACGTTATATCCTACATCTACATATCGTTATACGTTATATCCTACATGTAGATAACGTTATACGTTATATCCTATGTCTACGTATCGTTATACGTTATATCCTACATGTAGATAACGTTATACGTTATATCCTATATCTACGTGTCGTTATACGATGTATCCTGAATCTACATATAGTTATACGTTATATCCTATATCTACATATCGTTATACGTTATATCCTACATCTACATATCGTTATACGTTATATCCTACATGTAGATAACGTTATACGTTATATCCTATATCTACCTATCGATATACGTTATATCCTATATCTACATATCGTTATACGTTATATCCTATATCTACGTATCGTTATACGTTATATCCTGTGTCTACGTATCGTTGTACGTTATATCCTATGTATACGTATCGTTATACGTTATATCCTATATGTAGATAACGTTATACGTTGTATTCTATGTCTACATATCGTTATACGTTATATCATACATGTAGATAACGTTATACGTTGTATCCTATATCTACCTATCGATATACGTTATATCCTATATCTACATATCGTTATACGTTATATCCTATATCTACGTATCGTTATACGTTATATCCTGTGTCTACGTATCGTTGTACGTTATATCCTATGTATACGTATCGTTATACGTTATATCCTATATGTAGATAACGTTATACGTTGTATTCTATGTCTACATATCGTTATACGTTATATCCTTTATGTAGATAACGTTATACGTTATATCCTATATGTAAATAACGTTATACGTTATATTCTACATCTACGTATCGTTATACGTTATATCCTATATCTACATATCGTTATATTTTATATCATATGTCTACGTATCGTTATACGTTATATCCTATATGTAGATAACGTTATACGTTGTATTCTATATCTACATATCGTTATACGTTATATCCTATATCTACGTATCGTTATACGTTATATCCTATATCTACATATCGTTATAAGTTATATCCTATGTCTACATATCGTTATACGTTTTATCCTACATCTACATATCGTTATACGTTATATCCTACATGTAGATAACGTTATACGTTATATCCTATGTCTACGTATCGTTATACGTTATATCCTATTGTAGATAACGTTATACGTTGTATTCTATATCTACATATCGTTATACGTTATATCCTATATCTACGTATCGTTATACGTTATATCCTATATCTACATATCGTTATAAGTTATATCCTATGTCTACATATCGTTATACGTTATATCCTACATCTACATATCGTTGTACGTTATATCCTATGTCTACGTATCGTTATACGTTATATCCTACATGTAGATAACGTTATACGTTTTATCCTATGTCTACGTATCGTTATACGTTATATCCTATTGTAGATAACGTTATACGTTGTATTCTATATCTACATATCGTTATACGTTATATCCTATGTCTACATATCGTTATACGTTATATCCTATATCTACCTATCGATATACGTTATATCCTATATCTACATATCGTTATACGTTATATCCTATATCTACGTATCGTTATACGTTATATCCTGTGTCTACGTATCGTTGTACGTTATATCCTATGTATACGTATCGTTATACGTTATATCCTATATGTAGATAACGTTATACGTTGTATTCTATGTCTACATATCGTTATACGTTATATCCTTTATGTAGATAACGTTATACGTTATATCCTATATGTAAATAACGTTATACGTTATATCCTATGTCTACGTATCGTTATACGTTATATCCTATTGTAGATAACGTTTATACGTTGTATTCTATATCTACATATCGTTATACGTTATATCCTATGTCTACATATCGTTATACGTTATATCCTACATCTACATATCGTTATACGTTATATCCTACATGTAGATAACGTTATACGTTATATCCTATGTCTACGTATCGTTATACGTTATATCCTACATGTAGATAACGTTATACGTTATATCCTATATCTACGTGTCGTTATACGATGTATCCTGAATCTACATATAGTTATACGTTATATCATATATCTACATATCGTTATACGTTATATCCTACATCTACATATCGTTATACGTTATATCCTACATGTAGATAACGTTATACGTTATATCCTATATCTACCTATCGATATACGTTATATCCTATATCTACATATCGTTATACGTTATATCCTATATCTACGTATCGTTATACGTTATATCCTGTGTCTACGTATCGTTGTACGTTATATCCTATGTATACGTATCGTTATACGTTATATCCTATATGTAGATAACGTTATACGTTGTATTCTATGTCTACATATCGTTATACGTTATATCCTTTATGTAGATAACGTTATACGTTATATCCTATATGTAAATAACGTTATACGTTATATTCTACATCTACGTATCGTTATACGTTATATCCTATATCTACATATCGTTATATTTTATATCATATGTCTACGTATCGTTATACGTTATATCCTATATGTAAATAACGTTATACGTTATATTCTACATCTACGTATCGTTATACGTTATATCCTATATCTACATATCGTTATATTTTATATCATATGTCTACGTGTCGTTATACGTTATATCCTTTATGTAGATAACGTCATACGTTATATCCTATATCTACGTATCGTTATACGTTATATCCTATGTCTACGTACCGTTACACGTTATATCCCACGTCTACGTATCGTTATACGTTATATCCTATGTCTACGTACCGTTATACGTTATATCCTATATGTAGATAACGTTATACGTTGTATTCTATATCTACATATCGTTATACGTTATATCCTATATCTACGTATCGTTATACGTTATATCCTATATCTACATATCGTTATAAGTTATATCCTATGTCTGCATATCGTTATACGTTATATACTACATCTACATATCGTTATACGTTATATCCTACATGTAGATAACGTTATACGTTATATCCTATGTCTACGTATCGTTATACGTTATATCCTATTGTAGATAACGTTATACGTTGTATTCTATATCTACGTATCGTTATACGTTATATCCTTCATGTAGATAACGCTATACGTTATATCCTACATCTACGTGTCGTTATACGATGTATCCTGAATCTACATATAGTTATACGTTATATCCTACATCTACATATCGTTGTACGTTATATCCTATGTCTACGTATCGTTATACGTTATATCCTACATGTAGATAACGTTATACGTTTTATCCTATGTCTACGTATCGTTATACGTTATATCCTATTGTAGATAACGTTATACGTTGTATTCTATATCTACATATCGTTATACGTTATATCCTATGTCTACATATCGTTATACGTTATATCCTATATCTACCTATCGATATACGTTATATCCTATATCTACATATCGTTATACGTTATATCCTATATCTACGTATCGTTATACGTTATATCCTGTGTCTACGTATCGTTGTACGTTATATCCTATGTATACGTATCGTTATACGTTATATCCTATATGTAGATAACGTTATACGTTGTATTCTATGTCTACATATCGTTATACGTTATATCCTTTATGTAGATAACGTTATACGTTATATCCTATATGTAAATAACGTTATACGTTATATCCTATGTCTACGTATCGTTATACGTTATATCCTATTGTAGATAACGTTTATACGTTGTATTCTATATCTACATATCGTTATACGTTATATCCTATGTCTACATATCGTTATACGTTATATCCTACATCTACATATCGTTATACGTTATATCCTACATGTAGATAACGTTATACGTTATATCCTATGTCTACGTATCGTTATACGTTATATCCTACATGTAGATAACGTTATACGTTATATCCTATATCTACGTGTCGTTATACGATGTATCCTGAATCTACATATAGTTATACGTTATATCATATATCTACATATCGTTATACGTTATATCCTACATCTACATATCGTTATACGTTATATCCTACATGTAGATAACGTTATACGTTATATCCTATATCTACCTATCGATATACGTTATATCCTATATCTACATATCGTTATACGTTATATCCTATATCTACGTATCGTTATACGTTATATCCTGTGTCTACGTATCGTTGTACGTTATATCCTATGTATACGTATCGTTATACGTTATATCCTATATGTAGATAACGTTATACGTTGTATTCTATGTCTACATATCGTTATACGTTATATCCTTTATGTAGATAACGTTATACGTTATATCCTATATGCAAATAACGTTATACGTTATATTCTACATCTACGTATCGTTATACGTTATATCCTATATCTACATATCGTTATATTTTATATCATATGTCTACGTATCGTTATACGTTATATCCTATATGTAAATAACGTTATACGTTATATTCTACATCTACGTATCGTTATACGTTATATCCTATATCTACATATCGTTATATTTTATATCATATGTCTACGTGTCGTTATACGTTATATCCTTTATGTAGATAACGTCATACGTTATATCCTATATCTACGTATCGTTATACGTTATATCCTATGTCTACGTACCGTTACACGTTATATCCCACGTCTACGTATCGTTATACGTTATATCCTATGTCTACGTACCGTTATACGTTATATCCTATATGTAGATAACGTTATACGTTGTATTCTATATCTACATATCGTTATACGTTATATCCTATATCTACGTATCGTTATACGTTATATCCTATATCTACATATCGTTATAAGTTATATCCTATGTCTGCATATCGTTATACGTTATATACTACATCTACATATCGTTATACGTTATATCCTACATGTAGATAACGTTATACGTTATATCCTATGTCTACGTATCGTTATACGTTATATCCTATTGTAGATAACGTTATACGTTGTATTCTATATCTACGTATCGTTATACGTTATATCCTTCATGTAGATAACGCTATACGTTATATCCTACATCTACGTGTCGTTATACGATGTATCCTGAATCTACATATAGTTATACGTTATATCCTACATCTACATATCGTTATACGTTATATCCTACATGTAGATAACGTTATACGTTATATCCTATATCTACGTATCGTTATACGTTATATCCTATATCTACATATCGTTATACGTTATATCCTATATCTACATATCGTTATATTTTATATCATATGTCTACGTATCGTTATACGTTATATCCTATATGTAGATAACGTTATACGTTATATTATATATCTACATATCGTTATACGTTATATCCTATATCTACGTATCGTTATACGTTATATCCTATGTCTACGTACCGTTATACGTTATATCCTATATGTAGATAACGTCATACGTTATATCCTATATCTACGTATCGTTAAACGTTATATCCTATCTCTACGTACCGTTACACGTTATTTCCCACGTCTACGTATCGTTATACGTTATATCCTATATGAAGATAACGTTATACGTTATATCCTTTATGTAGATAACGTTATACGTTGTATTCTATATCTACGTATCGTTATACGTTATATCCTATATCTACATATCATTATACGTTATTTCCTATATCTACGTATCGATATACGTTATATCCTATGTCTACGTGTCGTTATACGATATATCCTGAATCTACATATAGTTATACGTTATATCCTATATCTACATATCGTTATACGTTATATCCTATGTCTGCGTATCGTTATACGTTATATCCTATATGTAGATAACGTTATACGTTGTATTCTATATCTACATATCGTTATACGTTATATCCTATATCTACGTATCGTTATACGTTATATCCTATATCTACATATCGTTATAAGTTATATCCTATGTCTACATATCGTTATACGTTATATCCTACATCTACATATCGTTGTACGTTATATCCTACATCTACATATCGTTATACGTTATATCCTACATGTAGATAACGTTATACGTTATATCCTATGTCTACGTATCGTTATACGTTATATCCTATTGTAGATAACGTTATACGTTGTATTCTATATCTACATATCGTTATACGTTATATCCTATATCTGCGTATCGTTATACGTTATATCCTATATCTACATATCGTTATAAGTTATATCCTATGTCTACATATCGTTATACGTTATATCCTACATCTACATATCGTTGTACGTTATATCCTATGTCTACGTATCGTTATACGTTATATCCTACATGTAGATAACGTTATACGTTTTATCCTATGTCTACGTATCGTTATACGTTATATCCTATTGTAGATAACGTTATACGTTGTATTCTATATCTACATATCGTTATACGTTATATCCTATGTCTACATATCGTTATACGTTATATCCTATATCTACCTATCGATATACGTTATATCCTATATCTACATATCGTTATACGTTATATCCTATATCTACGTATCGTTATACGTTATATCCTGTGTCTGCGTATCGTTGTACGTTATATCCTATGTATACGTATCGTTATACGTTATATCCTATATGTAGATAACGTTATACGTTGTATTCTATGTCTACATATCGTTATACGTTATATCCTTTATGTAGATAACGTTATACGTTATATCCTATATGTAAATAACGTTATACGTTATATCCTATGCCTACGTATCGTTATACGTTATATCCTATTGTAGATAACGTTTATACGTTGTATTCTATATCTACATATCGTTATACGTTATATCCTATGTCTACATATCGTTATACGTTATATCCTACATCTACATATCGTTATACGTTATATCCTACATGTAGATAACGTTATACGTTATATCCTATGTCTACGTATCGTTATACGTTATATCCTACATGTAGATAACGTTATACGTTATATCCTATATCTACGTGTCGTTATACGATGTATCCTGAATCTACATATAGTTATACGTTATATCCTATATCTACATATCGTTATACGTTATATCCTACATCTACATATCGTTATACGTTATATCCTACATGTAGATAACGTTATACGTTATATCCTATATCTACCTATCGATATACGTTATATCCTATATCTACATATCGTTATACGTTATATCCTATATCTACGTATCGTTATACGTTATATCCTGTGTCTACGTATCGTTGTACGTTATATCCTATGTATACGTATCGTTATACGTTATATCCTATATGTAGATAACGTTATACGTTGTATTCTATGTCTACATATCGTTATACGTTATATCCTTTATGTAGATAACGTTATACGTTATATCCTATATGTAAATAACGTTATACGTTATATTCTACATCTAAGTATCGTTATACGTTATATCCTATATCTACATATCGTTATATTTTATATCATATGTCTACATATCGTTATACGTTATATCCTATATGTAAATAACGTTATAAATACGTTATATCTACATATCGTTATATTTTATATCATATGTCTACGTATCGTTATACGTTATATCCTATATGTAGATAACGTTATACGTTATATTATATATCTACATATCGTTATACGTTATATCCTATATCTACGTATCGTTATACGTTATATCCTATGTCTACGTACCGTTATACGTTATATCCTATATGTAGATAACGTCATACGTTATATCCTATATCTACGTATCGTTAAACGTTATATCCTATCTCTACGTACCGTTACACGTTATTTCCCACGTCTACGTATCGTTATACGTTATATCCTATATGAAGATAACGTTATACGTTATATCCTTTATGTAGATAACGTTATACGTTGTATTCTATATCTACGTATCGTTATACGTTATATCCTATATCTACATATCATTATACGTTATTTCCTATATCTACGTATCGATATACGTTATATCCTATGTCTACGTGTCGTTATACGATATATCCTGAATCTACATATAGTTATACGTTATATCCTATATCTACATATCGTTATACGTTATATCCTATGTCTGCGTATCGTTATACGTTATATCCTATATGTAGATAACGTTATACGTTGTATTCTATATCTACATATCGTTATACGTTATATCCTATATCTACGTATCGTTATACGTTATATCCTATATCTACATATCGTTATAAGTTATATCCTATGTCTACATATCGTTATACGTTATATCCTACATCTACATATCGTTGTACGTTATATCCTACATCTACATATCGTTATACGTTATATCCTACATGTAGATAACGTTATACGTTATATCCTATGTCTACGTATCGTTATACGTTATATCCTATTGTAGATAACGTTATACGTTGTATTCTATATCTACATATCGTTATACGTTATATCCTATATCTACGTATCGTTATACGTTATATCCTATATCTACATATCGTTATAAGTTATATCCTATGTCTTCATATCGTTATACGTTGTATCCTACATCTACATATCGTTGTACGTTATATCCTATGTCTACGTATCGTTATACGTTATATCCTACATGTAGATAACGTTATACGTTTTATCCTATGTCTACGTATCGTTATACGTTATATCCTATTGTAGATAACGTTATACGTTGTATTCTATATCTACATATCGTTATACGTTATATCCTATGTCTACATATCGTTATACGTTATATCCTATATCTACCTATCGATATACGTTATATCCTATATCTACATATCGTTATACGTTATATCCTATATCTACGTATCGTTATACGTTATATCCTGTGTCTACGTATCGTTGTACGTTATATCCTATGTATACGTATCGTTATACGTTATATCCTATATGTAGATAACGTTATACGTTGTATTCTATGTCTACATATCGTTATACGTTATATCCTTTATGTAGATAACGTTATACGTTATATCCTATATGTAAATAACGTTATACGTTATATCCTATGTCTACGTATCGTTATACGTTATATCCTATTGTAGATAACGTTTATACGTTGTATTCTATATCTACATATCGTTATACGTTATATCCTATGTCTACATATCGTTATACGTTATATCCTACATCTACATATCGTTATACGTTATATCCTACATGTAGATAACGTTATACGTTATATCCTATGTCTACGTATCGTTATACGTTATATCCTACATGTAGATAACGTTATACGTTATATCCTATATCTACGTGTCGTTATACGATGTATCCTGAATCTACATATAGTTATACGTTATATCCTATATCTACATATCGTTATACGTTATATCCTACATCTACATATCGTTATACGTTATATCCTACATGTAGATAACGTTATACGTTATATCCTATATCTACCTATCGATATACGTTATATCCTATATCTACATATCGTTATACGTTATATCCTATATCTACGTATCGTTATACGTTATATCCTGTGTCTACGTATCGTTGTACGTTATATCCTATGTATACGTATCGTTATACGTTATATCCTATATGTAGATAACGTTATACGTTGTATTCTATGTCTACATATCGTTATACGTTATATCCTTTATGTAGATAACGTTATACGTTATATCCTTTATGTAAATAACGTTATACGTTATATTCTACATCTACGTATCGTTATACGTTATATCCTATATCTACATATCGTTATATTTTATATCATATGTCTACATATCGTTATACGTTATATCCTATATGTAAATAACGTTATACGTTATATTCTACATCTACGTATCGTTATACGTTATATCCTATATCTACATATCGTTATATTTTATATCATATGTCTACGTGTCGTTATACGTTATATCCTTTATGTAGATAACGTCATACGTTATATCCTATATCTACGTATCGTTATACGTTATATCCTATGTCTACGTACCGTTACACGTTATATCCCACGTCTACGTATCGTTATACGTTATATCCTATGTCTACGTACCGTTATACGTTATATCCTATATGTAGATAACGTTATACGTTGTATTCTATATCTACATATCGTTATACGTTATATCCTATATCTACGTATCGTTATACGTTATATCCTATATCTACATATCGTTATAAGTTATATCCTATGTCTGCATATCGTTATACGTTATATACTACATCTACATATCGTTATACGTTATATCCTACATGTAGATAACGTTATACGTTATATCCTATGTCTACGTATCGTTATACGTTATATCCTATTGTAGATAACGTTATACGTTGTATTCTATATCTACATATCGTTATACGTTATATCCTTCATGTAGATAACGCTATACGTTATATCCTACATCTACGTGTCGTTATACGATGTATCCTGAATCTACATGTAGTTATACGTTATATCCTACATCTACATATCGTTATACGTTATATCCTACATGTAGATAACGTTATACGTTATATCCTATATCTACGTATCGTTATACGTTATATCCTATATCTACATATCGTTATACGTTATATCCTATATCTACATATCGTTATATTTTATATCATATGTCTACGTATCGTTATACGTTATATCCTATATGTAGATAACGTTATACGTTATATTATATATCTACATATCGTTATACGTTATATCCTATATCTACGTATCGTTATACGTTATATCCTATGTCTACGTACCGTTATACGTTATATCCTATATGTAGATAACGTCATACGTTATATCCTATATCTACGTATCGTTAAACGTTATATCCTATCTCTACGTACCGTTACACGTTATTTCCCACGTCTACGTATCGTTATACGTTATATCCTATATGAAGATAACGTTATACGTTATATCCTTTATGTAGATAACGTTATACGTTGTATTCTATATCTACGTATCGTTATACGTTATATCCTATATCTACATATCATTATACGTTATTTCCTATATCTACGTATCGATATACGTTATATCCTATGTCTACGTGTCGTTATACGATATATCCTGAATCTACATATAGTTATACGTTATATCCTATATCTACATATCGTTATACGTTATATCCTATGTCTGCGTATCGTTATACGTTATATCCTATATGTAGATAACGTTATACGTTGTATTCTATATCTACATATCGTTATACGTTATATACTTTATGTAGGTAACGTTATACGTTATATCCTATGTCTACGTATCGTTATACGTTAAATCCTGAATCCACATATAGTTATACGTTATATCCTATATCTACATATCGTTATATTTTATATCATATGTCTACGTATCGTTATACGTTATATCCTATATGAAGATAACGTTATACGTTATATCCTTTATGTAGATAACGTTATACGTTGTATTCTATATCTACGTATCGTTATACGTTATATCCTATATCTACATATCGTTATATGTTATATCCAATGTCTACGTATCATTATACGTTATATCCTATATCTACATATCGTTATACGTTATATCCTTTGTCTACGTAACGTTATACGTTATATCCTATGTCTACGTAACGTTATACGTTAGATCCTACATGTAGATAACGTTATAAGTTATATCCTATATCTACGTATCGTTATACGTTATATCCCATGTCCACGTAACGTTATACGTTAGATCCTGTATGTAGATCCCCCGGACACGGGCATGGTATGCTACGCGGACGACACCTTCGTCCTGGCCGGGGGACGCTGGTGGCACGAGGCCGCCGACCTCGCGAGGGACGCCGTGGAGTGCGCCGCACGCGCCATTCAGAGGCTCGGCTTGAGCGTGTCGCCGGCCAAATCCGAGTCCCTGGGGTTCTTCGACCACCATCACAGAGGACCCCCCCCCCCTCCTGGACTGTCCGTGACCATCATCGGAGAAGCGGTCCCGGTGGGGGACCGGATGAAGTACCTGGGTCTCACCATCGACAGCAGATGGACGTTTGGACCGCACTTCGAGCTCCTGGTCCCGAGGACGACGGCCGCAGCCAACGCCTTATGCGGCCTACTACCGAACATCGGCAGAGCAGGATTGGGAGTCTCCCGACTCTACGAGGGAGTGATCCGGTCCCGAGTCCTCTACGGGGCCCCCGTATGGGCCGAGGACCTGATGGCGAATCGCCGCAGCCGGACCCTGCTGAGGAGGATTCAAAGGACGACCGCCATCCGCATAACGAGGGGATACAGGACCATGTCCTACGAGTCGGCGACGGTGCTGGCGGCGTCCCCCCCCCCCCGTTCGAGCTGCGGGCCCTTGCGCTCCGACGGGCGTACACACACCTGAGGGCCCCGCGCGCTGACGGACGTACGACGACGCCGCCGTCCGACGACCGACCGGCCCCGGACGTCCGAGTGGAGGCGAAGTTGGAGATCTGGGAGCGGTGGCGCTCTCAACTGACCGAAGAGGACGCCGCGCGGCCGCACCGCGCCTTTCGCGCCGTGCTTCCCAATTGGGAAACCTGGAGAGACCAAGGCGGGATCCCGCTGACCTTCAGGATGACGCAGCTGCTCACGGGACACGGAGTCTTCGGCGAGTATCTGCTAAGGATTCGGCGGGAGGTGACCTCCATCTGTCACCACTGCAAAGAAGAGGAGGACACGGCGCAACACACGCTGGAATTTTGTCCAGCGTGGGCAGAACCGCGCCGCGTCCTACGGCTCGACATCGGCGAGAGATTAGCCCCAGAAGCGATCGTCAAGGCCATGCTCAGGGGCCATCAGGAGTTCAACGCCGTTCGCACCTACTGCGAGCAAGTGATGCTGGCGAAGGAGCGAGCGGAGAGAGATCGGAAGAGAACGCGCGATCCTGCGAGATCATCGCGCCAAAGAAACTCAATACGCCACAGGGACGCGGCACTGTCGCCGCCCTAGCAGCGTCAAACTAGGAACGAGGCGTTAGGGGGTGTGGTCCCCCCCTAGCGACCCAACATAGACCGGGATGCCTCCCCAATAAACAGCTGGGAGAAGACGACGAGGAGCGACTCTCCTGGTAGCAATTGTAAAAAAGAGCCCGAGGACGCTTCCACCAATCGTCGGGACGACCACCGTGGAGTTCTAGTCGGTAGGAGTCCGACACTACTCTGCTGTTGCGTGCAACAGCGAGTGTCCATGAGGATTTCTCCACGTACGAAAAAAAAAAAAAAAGGGTTACCGATATTGTCTAACGTGTATCGACCGTTTCTCGCGTTGGCCCGAAGACATTCTTCCCATCACCGATACGGAAGCGATAACCGTTGCCTCGGCCCTCCTTTTCACGCGAATAGCGCGTTTCGGTGTACCTTCAGAAATAACAACAGATCAAGAACGCCAGTTCGAATTCAACCTATTCAACGAACTAAGCCGGTTGCTCGGCATTAAGCATTTGCGCACGACAGCCTATCACGCCGCGTCCAACGGGATGGCAGAGCGAACCGAAGGCAGCAATCAAATGCCACGATACGAGCAAATGTTACCAATAGTTGAAATATTGAAATATTACCAATAGTTTCATTAGGCACTTTTACCATCAGGATTAACGATAAAAAAGTAGCGGTATCCTTAGATCGACTAAAAGTCGCTTTTATTGTATCCGAAGATATCGAACAACAGAAACATGAAAAAAGCGCATCGAAACCTACAAATTGCTTCCGTATCTCGTCAACAGTTAGTCCACGTATCTTATACAGACATCGATTATAAGTAGAATTTTCGATATCCCTCGTTTAAATTTCCTTTTTCAGTTCGTACTTCGATTTATGGACTCGTACATATGTTTCTCTCTCGTATATTACGTACATTTGCATACATATCTGTTTCTCGTACTGGTATCTGTCGCGATAAATCGAACAAGAATATATCGTTCGATGATCCTTAATTGAGCGGCATCGCACCAGGTATATAACGTAATCCAATCAACGATTTTTCTTTATATTTATAAATAGTAAATAAAACGAACGAATGATAGAAAGGATGATAACGAAATTATATGAATCAACTAGAGAAATTTTGACGACAAGCGTGTATTTTCAAATATTAGATAACAAATAACAAATGATAGAAGAGATAGAATAAATAAGTTAACAATAAAATGATAAACAATACAAGTTTACTTATTTACAAAAATCGAAACAGAAGCAACTCAAGTAGCTCAATATTTTATGGAACGTTCTTCAAAATCGATAACTACATCGCGCTCTTTTCATTCGACAAAATTCTGTAATGTGATTTCCATACCAAAGGACGTTCTATTGTAGCAGTTTCATCAAGGAATTTCAAATAATCTAATTCTTTGTGCTTTGTTCTGTGTTCCAGCGTGGCAAACATCCAATTCAGCACAGGCTAGTGCACATTTTACGAGACAGATTTTCCACGCGTCGAAGTTGCAAATGTCGTTACACTTGTGCCGGTGTATCGACAAATATCAAAGTCACACGAGTAACATTAAATCGGAGGAAATATCGAATTTCGAAAGTTTGACGGCAATTCGACCTGTCCGAGACACGAGGTTCCGAAGAGAAATTTTGCCCTCAGGTAGACGATATCGATTGAATATTACATGCGACTTATCTTCGTTCACTGAATCAGTGAATTCCTACATTTTACGCGGTTCATCGGGCCGAATGATTCTTCTGCATACAAAGAGAGCTGGAAATTTGAAACATACTGCAAACCTGTCGCCGGATGAAACTCGACAAAGCTTCGAATCGAGAAGAACGTGGGAATCGTAATCTGACTTTTACGGAAATGGATGAAACGACGTTATCGGTGAAATAATGAAATTCTCTGTTCGTTCTTGAAATTCTATTAAATTGCCAACTACGTTCTTATTGAAATTTTCATTTCCTTCTTTTTAAACGCCCAGTCGAATTTATCGCATGCGTACTCTTGCGATTCTATTCTATCGTCGATATTATTACGACTGTGGCGGCACGCAACAGCAAATACCGCCGTTGAACAGCAGTAGTATCAGAAATAAGAAGAAAAATATGAAATATGCAGCTCACGACGAACATTGCGCGTACACGAATATTGTACATAAAAATTTAGAAAGTTACTATGCATAATATTTGATTTTTCTTCGAATTTTAGTTTGAAGTACGTTCCTTAAAAAGTTCGAATATAAGGAAATAACGCATGCACATTCTCCGTTTTATATTACTTTATAAGTACGATCCATTTTGTTCTATCAAGCTAAAGATCACAACGTTCGACAGATTAGGTTTCATGTCTGTATAAGGATGCGTCGTTGAAAAAGACGTGTCTGTAAAGGAAAGACAGTTTCCGGACAACCCAATATATAGTATTACTGGAAACGTTGTACACGGACAGAAGGTTTAATAATGGATATTTCAGATGGAGCAATAATATTGGACTGGCCACTATGAAGAAGAAAAGAAAAGAAGAATTTAGAGAATTTTAGAGTTCTTTGTACTGGTGAGAGGGGCTTTGGTTATAAAGGAAGCAGTTTCCATAGAGTGATTCCTAACATTACGTGCCAAGGAGGTGATTTCACCAACCACAATGACACTGGTGGAAGGTCCATGTATGGTGCGAGATTTGATGATGAGAACTTTACATTGAAACATACCGAACCTGGTAATCTTTCCATGGCAAATGCAGGTCTAAATACAAATGGTAGTCACTTCTTCATCACCAGTGCCAAAACAAGCTGGCTTGATGGCAAACACGTTGTATTTGGAAAAGTTATCGAAGGAATGGATGTTGTTAGAAAAGTATGTAATATAATCATATTTTTCACCTTTTATTTTATTTTATTGTATTTTATGAATAGATATTGTAGCAAAGAAAGAATATTTGTTTTTTCTTATTTTTTTTTTTTAATATTTCCTTTAATAAACATTTATTTTGCTTTTCTATATTATCGCTTGATGAAGAGTAAATTAATGCTTTCATTTCTTCTATTCTTGTAGTTTTTAATTTCAAAAGAGGTTGATACTTTAACATAGCACGTATTACTTATTATATATAAATAAAAGGAAGAATATAATATGTGTTCCTTTTTTTCAGTTGGAAAGTATGGGATCTCAAAGTGGAAAGACTTCGAAAAAATTGTAGTAGCTGACAGTGGAGAACTGTAATTGTTCGACTAGATACTCTAATGACTGCATTTTTATTTAACTGTTGCATACAACTGTTGCTATCTTTACTGTATCACTCGTTCATTCTAATCATTACCATTTTCCCTTAATATTATGGACTTAGTTTTCATGTTTAAAAAAGTGTAAATTTACCTTAACCTGGTATTAGGAAATCAAGTGCATTGTCTTATTTTTTTTTATTACAATTAATTGAAATTGGAATATACAATGAAATAGAATCGAATGAGATAATTTCTTGTTCTGTTTTTCTTTTTAATTATAAAAAAAACTTCAATTTCTTGTTTATTATTACCTGCAATAGGCAACATGCTTCTCCCATATTAAAGTGGAACGTAAAACAAATGAAAATGATGTAGATTCACATTCTTCCATGGAATATTGATCCTTTAATTTTATTAAATGGTATGTCACAGTAGAATGTACATATATTAACTGTACGCCTTATACAACTTTCTTCTCTGTACTATTCATACTTTAGTATCTAATAAGAATAATATTCGTAAGCATTTACTTACATTTCCAAGGTCCATAAATAATTAGCGAATGTTACATGATTACTGTATAATGCATCTTTGACGTTAACATATTTTAACTTTTCTATTGTGCTTTTATACTTAGAACCACCAAAATAATGCTCGTTATCTAGGGCATTACACGTTTTGATATGTAAACACCATCCCGTTTCTAAGCACAGATTGATTAATAGAGGTTTGATTAGTGTAAACCATAAGATAATGCCTTTAGATAAATCCATCTTCTTCTAATGTAACACCAGCGTTGAAAGATGTAGTTGCAGCGGTCACAGTAATTGGGATTTTTATAAAATAAAATTCTTTTCAGAAGCAATTGTTGTACATTTACTATCACAAAATTTACTTCCACGACTAGTAATAAAATAAGGAAGAAAAAGAATAAGAAAAATGAATAAAAGAAATTTTATATGAACCATAACTGTGTAATGTCTTAATAATACCGCACGACATATAATTACTAAACATTGCTAAAATTATTTTGTTGTAACTAAATTTTAATGATATTCTCTTTTTGTCTTATGTCACTATATTATAGAAAGATTATACTTCTATTTTCATGAAAATTGGAAAACTAATATTATTTAAAATTATTGGAAACTTATTTACAATTAGGTCACGTTTTTAATTTTGTCTTTAGGAATGAAATATTACATTACTTTTGCAAATTGATTTACATAGTATTACCGACCTGTTAACTATAAATAATTATAATTGTTTGTTTAGTTAATATTAGTATCGAAGGAACTAAAAATTTATTATTAATTAGTACATTGTAAGAAAATTTGTTTAGAAGATGAAATATTTTGTCTGTGAACGATAGAAACTAAGTGTAAGAATTTTCCTTTTTTTTTTTTTTTTTTATACAAAAAAATTTGCATCTCTACTGTTTGCGGTATTCATTAAATGCAATTGCATATTAGAACCTTAGAAGGAAAATTATATTTCTAACGTACACTTCTGTATCGAATCTTGTTGAAATAGTGATAAAATTATTTATATTATGTGTCCTAATAGATTAGATTGCTCAAATTACGAATGTTATAAAATTATAGAAACGAGCGATAATCGTAGATAAGCGTAAATAGGAAACATGTTTCCACTGTATTATTTATTTTATTATAGATACGTACGTATATAAGATATATAATCTACAACTACTATAATGACTACGAATATATTCCGATATATTATTACATATATATATATATATATATATATATATATATATATATATATATATATTGCGATAACGCTGTCGAATTAAAAACACACGTATATTACACATATTTTATTATAGATACGTATACATATATGGTACATAGTCTACACTACTATAATGATTACATATATATATTATTACATATATTAGACATATTGTTGTTACATATATACTCTACTATTAGTACTTCTATATTGCTACATCTATATTATTACATTGTATTGTATTACATTGTATTATTACATTATTGTATTGTATCGTTTCCATTGTATTGTATTCTCAGTTCTGTATGTTTTTCCCGACGAGACTGACTGAGAATTTAGCATTCAGTCTCGTCGGTCTCGAGCCCATCTGACTCAGAGTCGGATTGAAGTGACAGGAAATACTTGGGTGGTGCTGTCACTTCACAATCTTGAGACTGTAACAAACACATTCGAAAGTTGTAGTCAAAGCCTAAGAATAAAATTCTTAAAAATCTATGAATATTATGTGTTTACGTATTTGAGTGAAAATTTTTATGAAACGAGATCTCGCATTAAGCGAAAAGATGGTAAAAGATGACGAAGAAAATTGTAGCTTAATCAGTGGAGGATGAAGCAGTAAAATAACGCACAATACTTGAACGATATTAATATACGTAATAGTACGTAAATACGATAAATTACATATTCTTTTGCCAAAATGAAAATGTATATGTAAATTTACTTGACAGAAGTATATCGTATAAATCAGAAATAGAAACTATTTTCATGATTAAATAATAAAGGTTATAATGTTATAAATATTTAAATCTTTTACAAGCATCATAAAATCAAATAACATGTGTTTAAGTATTTAACTGTTATTTAATATTAGTAATTATTAATATAGATGAGAGAAAAGATTGTTTACAATCATTACGTACAATATCGCAAATCCACCATCAGAGATCAGTAATATTAAAATAAAATTCATATTGGATGAAAAGAGGGGTTAAGTTGGGGTTGACCAATTTTTTTCACCCCCTTGCGAACGAAAAATTCTTGCGGAACGTTTAAGAGCATCTATCAAGAAACAAAGAATTATTAGCATTTATTCGAAATGTGACATGGAAGTTGAAAAAGATGAGTGCAGAGAGAAAAATCAGGCAGAGGTCAAACTTACTCAATCGATAATTAAATCATGCGAACGAACTTTGAAATCAAGCGAATCTGAAGTACCATCAGACTGTTGCTACGTGAGAACAATAGTCAACAACGATCATCTTGTACTTCGTATTTGCTCGATTCCAAACTCTAATCGATTTACCAGCAGAATTTACCAGCAAAATAATTATTCAGGGATTCTGTCGGTAAATCAATCGAAGTTTAAAATCGAACGAAACCGCATTACAGCGATATCGTTGGTGGCTAATGTTCTCACGTAACAACAAACTGATGGGGTACTTCAGATTCGTTCGATTTCAAACTACAATTGATTTATCAACAGAGTTGTCGAAGAATTATTTTCTCGATATCGGTATAGAACAGTAGCCAACAACGATCTCGCTGTACTTCACATTTGCTCGACTACAAACTTCGATTCATTTACCAGCAGAGCATCTGAAGAATTATTTCATACATGGATCATCTAGAGAAAAACGAAGAAGAAGATGGAATCGTAACAAAACTTTTTGTTCCTTGTCGAGAGCCGTTCTTAAACATTTTCCAGGAATTCTCCCTTCGCAAGAAGATCCATAAATGGCCACTTTCGACACTCTCTTTTCATCCCATATGAATTTATTTTTAATATTACCGATTGATAATAATGTCACTGCGATATTGTCCCCAATGATTGCAAATTATCTTCTGCACGTTTCACTTATATCGATAATAAAGAATACCAAACAACAATCTTAACTTAATTACACGTTATTGTTGACTTTATTAATTCCCTGGAAGAGATTTTATGATCTACAATTTTCTTTTTCATTCCTCCTTTCACTTACGATGGCCCTTAAGCAAGAAACAATATCGTAACGAATAATTGACGATATAACTCACCTCTGAGCGGGCTTTTTTATCCTTATGCTTCCTTTTTGTTCCACTAGAAGCTTTGGATTTTGTAAACGTCTCTTTCATCGACTTTAATACCTTTGATGGTCCCGATTCGATGTTCAGATTCGCTTTTAAAAAATTCCTGAGGCGTCGTGATAGAGATGGATCGTTTCGGCGAACCGAAACTTAGTTTCTTTTTCTAATCCTGGACGATAGAGGAGTCCAGGCTCTTAGAGCGGGGCCCCTTCGTCCTGCTCTTGGTTTTGGACATTTTGTCTAACAGGTTTCTCCTGTACTCTGAGCCGGAGGATTCGCTGCGCTCGGATTCCAGGGGGGAGAATGAAAAATTGTTTAAAGCTTTCCTCACGTTTTTTGCAGCTTTGACGATTCCCGATGTGCCGGGAATCGCTTCCATCGATGTGTTGTCGAAGTCCGGGATGATCGATCGAACCGATAATGCAGGCGCAGCCGATTGGGTGCGCCTTGTTGGTGTCGATCGGTGTTGTGTTGGACGCTGAGGCGCCCGTTCTGCCGGGCGATGTGAATATCGCTCGGCCATACGCGCGTACTTTTCAGCGTACGACGCGGTTGTCTGCCTGTGCGGAGAACTGCCATGGTCCTCCGTCAGTGGTTGTGTAGTTATTCGTACCTGGCAAACGGATTGCTTTTATTCGAGAGACAGTTTCTTTTTTATCATAATTCATGCGTTATGATACATGTTTCGATGATTGAGCCGTTAAGCGTGACAAAGCGATGGAATTGTTTCGCACAGAAATTCCAGTCCTAAAATTGTGTTAGGGATCCTATGGCGTAATAACATCTTGGAACGCAAAGTTACCGATGTGTCGATGAAAGTTAAACGAGCTTTATCGAAGCACACGTTCGAGTCTTTGAACGATTGCTAGGAATACGCGTAATATTCTTTATATCACAGTATATCACAGTAAAACGTACATATGTGAACTGTATGTCTTATACAACTTTCCTGTGTGTACTATTCATATTTTAGTATCTAATAAGAATAATATTCGTAAGCATTTACTTACATTTCTATGGTCCATGAATAATTAGTGAGTGTTACATGATTACCGTCTAATGCATTTATCTGTGACATTGCGATATTTTAACCTTTCTATTGTGCTTTTATACTTAGAACCGCCAAAATAATGCTCGTTATCTAGGGCATTACACGTTTTGATATGTAAACACCATCCCGTTTCTAAGCACAGATTGATTAATAGAGGTTTGATTAGTGTAAACCATAAGATAATGCCTTTAGATAAATCCATCTTCTTCTAATGTAACACCAGCGTTGAAAGATGTAGTTGCAGCGGTCACAGTAATTGGGATTTTTATAAAATAAAATTCTTTTCAGAAGCAATTGTTGTACATTTACTATCACAAAATTTACTTCCACGACTAGTAATAAAATAAGGAAGAAAAAGAATAAGAAAAATGAATAAAAGAAATTTTATATGAACCATAACTGTGTAATGTCTTAATAATACCGCACGACATATAATTACTAAACATTGCTAAAATTATTTTGTTGTAACTAAATTTTAATGATATTCTCTTTTTGTCTTATGTCACTATATTATAGAAAGATTATACTTCTATTTTCATGAAAATTGGAAAACTAATATTATTTAAAATTATTGGAAACTTATTTACAATTAGGTCACGTTTTTAATTTTGTCTTTGGGAATGAAATATTACATTACTTTTGCAAATTGATTTACATAGTATTACCGACCTGTTAACTATAAATAATTATAATTGTTTGTTTAGTTAATATTAGTATCGAAGGAACTAAAAATTTATTATTAATTAGTACATTGTCAGAAAATTTGTTTAGAAGATGAAATATTTTGTCTGTGAACGATAGAAACTAAGTGTAAGAATTTTACTTTCTTTTTATACAATAAAATTTGAATCTCTACTGTTTGCGGTATTCATTAAATGCAATTGCATATTAGAACCTTAGAAGGAAAATTATATTTCTAACGTAAACTTCTGTATCGAATCTTGTTGAAATAGTGATAAAATTATTTATATTATGTGTCCTAATAGATTAGATTGCTCAAATTACGAATGTTATAAAATTATAGAAACGAGCGATAAGCGTAGATAAGCGTAAATAGGAAACATGTTTCCACTGTATTATTTATTTTATTATAGATACATATTATAGATACATTTTGGTCGTAATATCTATGTGGTAGATAAGTTTTTACGCAATCAGAAAATCATCACAGTTATAAAATAATTTCCTTTTAATAAAATGTATGTTTATATCTATAAAGGTATTGTTTGAAGGGTAATACATACGATAAGGAAGAAGGATACTTTATCTCATCTAAGAGGTATCAAGGTTATTTAGTCGTAAGATGTTTCGCAAATTTAATGATCGAGAATAGATTAGGAGTATAATGATACAATTTTTAGATTCTTTTCAGTGCTTTATTACTTAAAACAGTTAAACGATTTGTCATATCCATTCTGCCAAATCCCTTTTTCTACTTTTCTTTTTTTTTTTTTTTTTTTTTTTTGCCATTGCAGGCGAATTTAAATTTAAAGCGAAAATGATTGTTATTTTATTATATCATATATCGAAAGTACGATACACAAGAGAAAAAGGTATGATTTATTTCATTAATTTAACAAATTCATATTGTCCTGGGATACAACAATATTTTGCACTGTTTCTATTTATATTCGCATTAAAATGGGACATATTTGTAATTTCCTGGTAAACTAAATCGGTACCCACATGTAAGTAGAAATAGTCATTGAGATTGCGGCACATCAAATTTCAAATTTAACTCTTCAACACGTTGAGTGTTAAGGTGTTCGTCGTTGACCTACGTCTTCAAACTAAATTTTTTAGAATGACAAAAAACAGGATAAATGTCGTGGTCTAAAAAATGGTCGGCAATGTGAATGATTTAGGTAACAGGTAACAGAGAAAAGATACGCAAACACAATAGAATATTTTGCAAGAATGAAATGTCTTGATATGGTACGCTTTAATTTATCTATCCAGGAAAAAATACGAAAAAAAATCGCGTGGCAATCAACTTTATAAAAAAAAAAAAAAAAAAAAAACAGATGCTCCTGACTCTGTTTGAGTATATTTTCATAAAATCTTCTGTGGCGGCACTCGACACTAACTAGTGTCGGACGACGGCAGCGCAGTGGTTATGACCGTTCGGGACCCGGGCTCAAGTCCCGGCGACCGGAAACCGATCAATTTTTCCGCTGCATCAGAAATGAGAGGAAAAATACAGCAGTACCCGACATCAGCGACAGTAGCGACATCTATACGGGCAACCACAACTATACAGCGGACAGGCAACTGCGGAGACTTTTGTTTTTTTTTTTTTTTTTAACGTGGAGAAATCTTCATGGACACTCTGCCGCTACTGCAATAACAGCAACAGCAGAGTAGTGTCGGACTTCTACCGACTAAAACTCCACGATGGGCTTCCTACGAGTGTGACAGGGTTGCTCCGGGGACCTCTTGCGAATCATCTTCTCCAGTGCACCTGCGCGCGTCCGCTCGATCGATCGAGCCAGTCCAGAATTCACCCAACTGTCGACTTTGGCACTGGAGGGGGCCATTGCTCCTAGCGTCATATTCGCTTCTAGTCGCGGACCGTCGAGACGGCGGTGAAGCGGCTCTCGGCCGCCTAACCAACATCGCTCTCCAACATCCACGTTACTCTACAAGGGTGAGAGCTTTTCTCTCTTTCCCTCTCTGCCCGCCGCTTCTTCGCGAGCATCACGAGCTCGTAGAAGCAGCGGGCAGCCTCGTAAGGCAACTACGGAGACTACAATCATCATAACTATCACGGCCTATATACCTTAAATTGGTGACCCCGACGTGACCTACAGCGAAAAGTGGTGTGTCGTGTGACCGTGATAGCGCTACAGAGACTTCCATCATCGCGAATCTACGACTGTGGCAAGCTGGACCCCTACACAGCTACGACGAAGACGGAACGGCCCTTCCATCTTCAGACGGAACGGCCCTTCCATCTTCAACAAACCTCGAAGCCTCACCTCCGATCGACGCGGCAAAAGCAGAGCAAACGTGAAAGGAATACTGGCAGATTTTAAACCCTTCGCGATGCTCGTTACATGGACACGTCATATGTAAGAAGAAAATGTAGTAATTTCTTTTTAATTTTGTCCGAGTACAAGCTCATTTTGGGCGGCGTTGGACGTTGTTGCGCATGTACGACGAACTTGATATTATCGCGCGAAAAGAGAAAGAAATAGAAAAAAATAGAAAGAAAAGGAAAAGAAAGAAAAATACTGCAAAGAAAAAATGAGCAAAAATTATACATGTACGTGGAATAATTGTTGATATCAAAATTAAAATTAAATGAATATTTGCATTAACTACTTGTTCCGTTCCATATAACGTTTTATCGCGACGAACGGGGAGTGGGCGTAGTCGCAACATATCCCTGGTGAGGGGAATATCAATATTCAAGCGTGGGAAATTTCAAGGCAATATTTTTCGGAATATCTCGTACCGTTTCCAGCGAATACGGCCTTTTCGTTGTTAATTCGTAACAATGTAAATTTATTAGTTAATTTAATATTGTTAATTTCAAAACAAACAAAAAATTGCATTTATATATTCCCGCAAATGCGTACACCATATACATGTTTTTACGAAGCAGAACAAATTTCAATAATGAAGGCGATTATTACGGAACCGAATCAATCGACTATATGAAAATTTCGTTTTGCACTAAAATTCCGTTTCGCGCGAAACGAAACTGTAGCTCTATCTTGTACAACCTTCTCTCGCTCTCGCGTTCACGATAACTAATATCGCTCCCAGCTAGCTGTTTGTTAAATTCTGTTTGCTTTAAAAGCACGCGACCCAAGCAAAATATCAAACATCTGTCGAAACACGCGCTCGTCCTGCGTATAATCAACAAACGTTTGTATCCCTGTTAACGTTTGTTATTACCGTGCAGGTCTTCACGTCAGCGTTGCACATTTGCCGGAATGTGCGGTTATCTGCAGTCAAGTTTGCACATTCGGCCCCATGTTTTGTAGTATTGCATTGGAAACACCAAAATGTATTTTTATCGTTCTGCTGTGCGACAACTCGAATGCCGCTAACTACGGTCTGCTGCCCTGATCATCGAACACAATCAACAAATATATATTAATCATAAGATATTAATAGATCTCCGAGGAGTAAACAGGCGGTGTACGAGCACGTTTGAATCTATACGACAATTGGATTCCACGCAAAACCACAGATGCTGCGATACCCGCAAAATATTCTATCCGTATTTTATGAAGTCAAACATTCTACGTACACCGCACTGTTTTGTTTCACAACTCGTTCCGGTGGAGTAAAATCGATTAAACGTTATTCAATAAAACAACATAAAACGAAAAACGTTGTGCATTTATTATTTTCTTATGAGGTTTTAAAAACCACTTGTAAAAACAGTTTTGGAACGATATAACGTTAAAAATTTTCAGCGAGAATTGGTTGTAATATTTTTCCCTTTAAGAAAGGAAAAGGAAGAAAAAAAGAAGGGAACAAGGGAAATAGACGTGCCCAGTGTGAATTTATTTACTTTGCACGTAGGGAAGTGAAATATGTGTGCGATAATTATCCGTAATTATTCGTAGAAATATAGGCAAAACGGTAAACGCAAGAGGCGGACTGGAAATGCGAATTCATCGCGGAGTTTATCACGGAAGGGAAGTCGATTAAATTTACCGCGTACAATCATCGTTGTTTGCACGATTCGCAACACAAATGGCTAACGTCTACGAGTTCAACAGGTGCATTTTCCTCTGTATACAGGCTATATATCTAAAGGAACGTCTTTGCTACGAATATACGAAACGTCGTTCATTCAGACATCTAGCGAAACCACTTTGTCGGGCCATGCAATTGAGAAAAACCTCGAGAAGACAGAGGAAAGGAGGAGGAGAGGCAGAAACTTCGATCTTGCGTTACAGAAACGCTCTTCGTTGAAAGACAAATTTTTGAAATTAAAAATACCGCCCTGGTCTACCCTGGCAAATTATCTTTCGTCTTGACCGCAATTTTAGTGAAAAAAAAAAAAAAGGAAACTAAGATATACTATTATATAAAATTTGAAGATGTTTCTACTATTTGGAAGCCGCGACCAGATAAAACGAACAAACAAAGAAATATGAATAATCATTATTATGAATTGAAAATTGAAAACCGAATTGAAAACCCACGGGACGAGTGCGGCGCGACAATCGCGTCCTCTCCTCTCTTCTCCACTCTTCTCCTCTCGTAAACACCGAAGGTGGGCAACGCGTATCGGCGAATTTTTAATTGTTGAAAAATATAATTTGACCAGCGGCGAGACGTAGGAAAAACGCGTGAAATTAAAGAGGCGAAGATTGGAGCAGCCCGGCAAAGCGAGTAAAATGCGATACTCACCATTGATGCTTGCGAGGAACGATATCATCAAGAGGTATGCTATTATGGTGTGTATTCCGATCATTTTGACAATTTTTGCAGTGTGTCAAATTAAAAAGTAATCTTGTCCGTTCACTGCGAGTTTCTTTCAACCTGAAATGAGTGGATTTCGGTACAATTAGACAGCCATGTTGAGAACAGCCGGAGTCTGCGCTGGATGAGAGTAGTAGGTACATGTGCTCTAGAAACGAAGACCAAAGAAAATCAATATCCGTGACAGCCGGAAGGTCCTGCTCGTTCAGCGGGAACGCTTGACGTCAAAGTTTCTGCGCATCCGCGTCAGTTCAAGGAAACAGAACATTCGCCGTAAATAAATCAATGAAAACATCCTGAAAGTGGATATGTAATAAATAGAAGGCAGTTGTTACGAACATTTGGGGGAAAAAAGAGTGTAATAAAACAGGCAATAAAAACATCAAAAATTGTTCCAATCAATATCGAGACGTATCAATATAACAGACAATTCGTCGTTTAATTAATATCGTGAAATTAATTTCCTCTGCGAGATACTCGATAAAGAGCTATCTTTAGCAACCTATAGACGCTAAGGGCGGCCGCCCTATTGAATATCGAGATGTATCCGTATGATGGATAATTGACTATTTAATTGCTTTCGGAATTTCTGCGAAATGTACGCTCTCACTAATTATCTTGTAGCTTGCACGCGCGTTTCCAGGCTCATTTCCGATATGAATATTATATGAAATACAATTTAATACGTAATATGAAATTTGCCAATACCGACGGCGACGACGACATGTTTCGATGATTGAGCCGTTAAGCGTGACAAAGCGATGGAATTGTTTCGCACAGAAATTCCAGTCCTAAAATTGTGTTAGGGATCCTATGGCGTAATAACATCTTGGAACGCAAAGTTACCGATGTGTCGATGAAAGTTAAACGAGCTTTATCGAAGCACACGTTCGAGTCTTTGAACGATTGCTAGGAATACGCGTAATATTCTTTATATCACAGTATATCACAGTAAAACGTACATATGTGAACTGTATGTCTTATACAACTTTCCTGTGTGTACTATTCATATTTTAGTATCTAATAAGAATAATATTCGTAAGCATTTACTTACATTTCTATGGTCCATGAATAATTAGTGAGTGTTACATGATTACCGTCTAATGCATTTATCTGTGACATTGCGATATTTTAACCTTTCTATTGTGCTTTTATACTTAGAACCGCCAAAATAATGCTCGTTATCTAGGGCATTACACGTTTTGATATGTAAACACCATCCCGTTTCTAAGCACAGATTGATTAATAGAGGTTTGATTAGTGTAAACCATAAGATAATGCCTTTAGATAAATCCATCTTCTTCTAATGTAACACCAGCGTTGAAAGATGTAGTTGCAGCGGTCACAGTAATTGGGATTTTTATAAAATAAAATTCTTTTCAGAAGCAATTGTTGTACATTTACTATCACAAAATTTACTTCCACGACTAGTAATAAAATAAGGAAGAAAAAGAATAAGAAAAATGAATAAAAGAAATTTTATATGAACCATAACTGTGTAATGTCTTAATAATACCGCACGACATATAATTACTAAACATTGCTAAAATTATTTTGTTGTAACTAAATTTTAATGATATTCTCTTTTTGTCTTATGTCACTATATTATAGAAAGATTATACTTCTATTTTCATGAAAATTGGAAAACTAATATTATTTAAAATTATTGGAAACTTATTTACAATTAGGTCACGTTTTTAATTTTGTCTTTGGGAATGAAATATTACATTACTTTTGCAAATTGATTTACATAGTATTACCGACCTGTTAACTATAAATAATTATAATTGTTTGTTTAGTTAATATTAGTATCGAAGGAACTAAAAATTTATTATTAATTAGTACATTGTCAGAAAATTTGTTTAGAAGATGAAATATTTTGTCTGTGAACGATAGAAACTAAGTGTAAGAATTTTACTTTCTTTTTATACAATAAAATTTGAATCTCTACTGTTTGCGGTATTCATTAAATGCAATTGCATATTAGAACCTTAGAAGGAAAATTATATTTCTAACGTAAACTTCTGTATCGAATCTTGTTGAAATAGTGATAAAATTATTTATATTATGTGTCCTAATAGATTAGATTGCTCAAATTACGAATGTTATAAAATTATAGAAACGAGCGATAAGCGTAGATAAGCGTAAATAGGAAACATGTTTCCACTGTATTATTTATTTTATTATAGATACATATTATAGATACATTTTGGTCGTAATATCTATGTGGTAGATAAGTTTTTACGCAATCAGAAAATCATCACAGTTATAAAATAATTTCCTTTTAATAAAATGTATGTTTATATCTATAAAGGTATTGTTTGAAGGGTAATACATACGATAAGGAAGAAGGATACTTTATCTCATCTAAGAGGTATCAAGGTTATTTAGTCGTAAGATGTTTCGCAAATTTAATGATCGAGAATAGATTAGGAGTATAATGATACAATTTTTAGATTCTTTTCAGTGCTTTATTACTTAAAACAGTTAAACGATTTGTCATATCCATTCTGCCAAATCCCTTTTTCTACATTTCTTTTTTTTTTTTTTTTTTTTTTTTGCCATTGCAGGCGAATTTAAATTTAAAGCGAAAATGATTGTTATTTTATTATATCATATATCGAAAGTACGATACACAAGAGAAAAAGGTATGATTTATTTCATTAATTTAACAAATTCATATTGTCCTGGGATACAACAATATTTTGCACTGTTTCTATTTATATTCGCATTAAAATGGGACATATTTGTAATTTCCTGGTAAACTAAATCGGTACCCACATGTAAGTAGAAATAGTCATTGAGATTGCGGCACATCAAATTTCAAATTTAACTCTTCAACACGTTGAGTGTTAAGGTGTTCGTCGTTGACCTACGTCTTCAAACTAAATTTTTTAGAATGACAAAAAACAGGATAAATGTCGTGGTCTAAAAAATGGTCGGCAATGTGAATGATTTAGGTAACAGGTAACAGAGAAAAGATACGCAAACACAATAGAATATTTTGCAAGAATGAAATGTCTTGATATGGTACGCTTTAATTTATCTATCCAGGACAAAATACGTATAAAAATCGCGTGGCAATCAACTTTATCAAAAAAAAAAAAAAAAAAAAAAAGATGCTCCTGACTCTGTTTGAGTATATTTTCATAAAATCTTCTGTGGCGGCACTCGACACTAACTAGTGTCGGACGACGGCAGCGCAGTGGTTATGACCGTTCGGGACCCGGGCTCAAGTCCCGGCGACCGGAAACCGATCAATTTTTCCGCTGCATCAGAAATGAGAGGAAAAATACAGCAGTACCCGACATCAGCGACAGTAGCGACATCTATACGGGCAACCACAACTATACAGCGGACAGGCAACTGCGGAGACTTTTGTTTTTTTTTTTTTTTTTAACGTGGAGAAATCTTCATGGACACTCTGCCGCTACTGCAATAACAGCAACAGCAGAGTAGTGTCGGACTTCTACCGACTAAAACTCCACGATGGGCTTCCTACGAGTGTGACAGGGTTGCTCCGGGGACCTCTTGCGAATCATCTTCTCCAGTGCACCTGCGCGCGTCCGCTCGATCGATCGAGCCAGTCCAGAATTCACCCAACTGTCGACTTTGGCACTGGAGGGGGCCATTGCTCCTAGCGTCATATTCGCTTCTAGTCGCGGACCGTCGAGACGGCGGTGAAGCGGCTCTCGGCCGCCTAACCAACATCGCTCTCCAACATCCACGTTACTCTACAAGGGTGAGAGCTTTTCTCTCTTTCCCTCTCTGCCCGCCGCTTCTTCGCGAGCATCACGAGCTCGTAGAAGCAGCGGGCAGCCTCGTAAGGCAACTACGGAGACTACAATCATCATAACTATCACGGCCTATATACCTTAAATTGGTGACCCCGACGTGACCTACAGCGAAAAGTGGTGTGTCGTGTGACCGTGATAGCGCTACAGAGACTTCCATCATCGCGAATCTACGACTGTGGCAAGCTGGACCCCTACACAGCTACGACGAAGACGGAACGGCCCTTCCATCTTCAACAAACCTCGAAGCCTCACCTCCGATCGACGCGCCAAAAACAGGTGACAGGATGACAGTGCAAAGTCCATGGGCATCAGCTCTGCTCTACGCGTCATACCGAAGAGGAACAGAGGCCTACAGCTGTACGCGGAAAACCCGGACCGTACGAACAGGAATCCACCGTCTCATCGAATACTTCGCGCAACATCTGCACGGGCCTGACAACAAAACGGCTAACGCTTTATCACACAGTGAAAGACGTTATCACTGGTAAGGGGGTAGTACTGTGGCTGCACCTCATTTCTCAATGTTCAATCCTCATAGAATGAAAGGGCGAGCATACGTTTCAATCTCTGCAGATTTTATTAATTCTGTGAAATTTGAAACCATAAACACAATATGTGTATTTCACACCGATTTTATTTTGCATAAGATAATTGACGAGCAAAGGTCAAGTAGACCGTAATAACCTTTACACTTTTGCTCGTCACCGTATGTTTCTAGACACTGAGGTTGATATGAATTTGAATAATAAAAGAATATTTAATAAAAATATATCTGTTTCAGTTTGAAAATAAAGGAATTTCTGTTTGTTCCGTACAAAAATATATAGTTTGCTGTATGTAAAATAAAATTTCTATTTTATAAAATAAATATAATCTATATATGTAGGTTTATTTAAATAATAAACAAACAAATAATAAATTACTAAATAATAAATTAATATAATAAATGACATGAGAAACGCTTTGTAACGCTTAACGGCTCAATCATCGAAACATGTATCATAACGCATGAATTATGATAAAAAAGAAACTGTCTCTCGAATAAAAGCAATCCGTTTTCCAGGTACGGATCGCAGCAGTAGCCGCGACGAATAACCCAGGCAGTTCTCCACAACAACAGAAAGGCGCGTCGTACGCGGAAAAGTACGCGCGCATTGCCCAGCGATACTCCCATCGCCCGGCAGAAGGGACGTCTCAGCGTCCAAGCCATCACGGATCGACATCGTCGACACCGTCCGTCGGCTTCGTTCTTTCCTCCCAGATCTAGAAAAGACACCGATGGACGCGATTCCCGAAACATCGGGAATCGTTAAGGCCGCGAAGAACGTTAAAAAAGCTGTTGCCAGCTTTTCTTTCTCACCCCTGGACTCTGAGCGGAGTGAATCCTCCGGCTCAGAGTACCGGAGGAACCTGTTGAAGAAAATGTCGAAGACTAAGAACAAGACGAAGGGGCCCCGCTCTAAGAGCCTGGACTCCTCTATCGTCCAGGATTAGAAAAAGAAACTAAGTTTCGGTTCGCCGAAACGATCCATCTCTGCTTTCACGTCACCTGTAAGGTGGCTCTCGTCGAGTGGGCGTAAGAAAAAATCAGCGAAAAAGAGGCAGACGCCTCAGGAGTTTTTGAAAGCGAATCTGAACATCGAATCGGGACCATCAAAGGTATTAAAGTCGATGAAAGAGACGTTTACAAAATCCAAAGCTTCTAGTGGAACAAAAAGGAAGCATAAGGATAAAAAAGCCCGCTCAGAGGTGAGTTATATCGTCAATTATTCGTTACGATATTGTTTCTTGCTTAAGGGCCATCGTAAGTGAAAGGAGGAATGAAAAAGAAAATTGTAGATCATAAAATCTCTTCCAGGGAATTAATAAAGTCAACAATAACGTGTAATTAAGTTAAGATTGTTGTTTGGTATTCTTTATTATCGATATAAGTGAAACGTGCAGAAGATAATTTGCAATCATTGGGGACAATATCGCAGTGACATTATTATCAATCGGTAATATTAAAAATAAATTCATATGGGATGAAAAGAGAGTGTCGAAAGTGGCCATTTATGGATCTTCTTGCGAAGGGAGAATTCCTGGAAAATGTTTAAGAACGGCTCTCGACAAGGAACAAAAAGTTTTGTTACGATTCCATCTTCTTCTTCGTTTTTCTCTAGATGATCCATGTATGAAATAATTCTTCAGATGCTCTGCTGGTAAATGAATCGAAGTTTGTAGTCGAGCAAATGTGAAGTACAAGATGATCGTTGTTGACTATTGTTCTCACGTAGCAACAGTCTGATGGTACTTCAGAATCGCTTGATTTGAAAGTTCGTTCGCTTGATTTAATTATCGATTGAGTAAGTTTGACCTCTGCCTGATTTTTCTCTCTGCACTCATCTTTTTCAACTTTCATGTCACATTTCGAATAAATGCTAATAATTCTTCCTTTCTCGATAGATACTCTTAATCGTTCCGCAAGAATTTTTCGTTCGCAAGGAGGTGGAAAAGATTGGTCAACCCCAACTTGACCCCTCTTTTCATCCAGTATGAATTTTATTTTAATATTACTCTGATCTCTGATGCTGGATTTGCGATATTGTACGTAATGATTGTAAACAATCTTTTCGACTTCTCATCTATATTAATAATTAGGAATATTAAATAACAGTTAAATACTTAAACACATGTTATTTGATTTTATGATGCTTGTAAAAGATTTAAATATTTATAACATTATAACCTTTATTATTTAATCATGAAAATAGTTTCTATTTCTGATTTATACGATATACTTCTGTCAAGTAAATTTACATATACATTTTCATTTTGGCAAAAGAATATGTAATTTATCGTATTTACGTACTATTACGTATATTAATATCGTTCAAGTATTGTGCGTTATTTTACTGCTTCATCCTCCACTGATTAAGCTACAATTTTCTTCGTCATCTTTTACCATCTTTTCGCTTAATGCGAGATCTCGTTTCATAAAAATTTTCACTCAAATACGTAAACACATAATATTCATAGATTTTTAAGAATCTTGTTCTTAGGCTTTGACTACAACTTTCGAATGTGTTTGTTACAGTCGGAACCACCAGGCCTCAACATCTAGATTTTGGGCCAGAATCACTTCAATCTGACTCTGAAACCGAGTCCGATGAAGAGGAGCCTTCCGACAGGCAATGTTTTTAAGTTTACAGAGTTATTAGAACGTTGATATATTTTATGTTGTAGTCATTATGTTTATTTAGTTGTAGATCATTATAGTGGTGGCGTCAATCGACGCCAACATTTAGAAGTAGAAGTAGTAAGTAAATGATTCACTCCTTTCTCATTTTCGTTTCTCATGTATTTTCATATTAATTTATTATTTAGTAATTTATTATTTGTTTGCTTATTATTTAAATAAACCTACATATATAGATTATATTTATTTTATAAAATAGAAGTTTTATTTTACATACAGCAAATTATATATTTTTTTACGGAAATTTATTTTTAATATTACCGATTGATAATAATGTCACTGCGATATTGTCCGCAATGATTGCAAATTATCTTCTGCACGTTTCACTTATATCGATAATAAAGAATACCAAACTACAATCTCAACTTAATTACACGTTATTGTTGACTTTATTAATTCTCTGGAAGAGATTTTATGATCTACAATTTTCTTTTTCATTCCTCCTTTCACCTACGATGGCCCTTAAGCAAGAAACAATATCGTAACGAATAATTGACGATATAACTCACCTCTGAGCGGGCATTTTTATCCTTATGCTTCCTTTTTGTTCCACTAGAAGCTTTGGATTTTGTAAACGTCTCTTTCATCGACTTTAATACCTTTGATGGTCCCGATTCGATGTTCAGATTCGCTTTTAAAAACTCCTGAGGCGTCTGCCTCTTTTTCGCTGATTTTTTCTTACGCCCACTCGACGAGAGCCACCTTACAGGTGACGTGAAAGCAGAGATGGATCGTTTCGGCGAACCGAAACTTAGTTTCTTTTTCTAATCCTGGACGATAGAGGAGTCCAGGCTCTTAGAGCGGGGCCCCTGCGTCTTGTTCTTAGTCTTCGACATTTTCTTCAACAGGTTCCTCCGGTACTCTGAGCCGGAGGATTCGCTGCGCTCGGATTCCAGGGGGGAGAATGAAAAATTGTTTAAAGCTTTCCTCACGTTTTTTGCAGCTTTGACGGTTCCCGATGTGCCGGGAATCGCTTCCATCGATGTGTTGTCGAAGTCCGGGATGATCGATCGAACCGATAATGCAGGCGCAGCCGATTGGGTGCGCCTTGTTGGTGTCGATCGGTGTTGTGTTGGACGCTGAGGCGCCCGTTCTGCCGGGCGATGTGAATATCGCTCGGCCATACGCGCGTACTTTTCAGCGTACGACGCGGTTGTCTGCCTGTGCGGAGAACTGCCATGGTCCTCCGTCAGTGGTTGTGTAGTTATTCGTACCTGGCAAACGGATTGCTTTTATTCGAGAGACAGTTTCTTTTTTATCATAATTCATGCGTTATGATACATGTTTCGATGATTGAGCCGTTAAGCGTGACAAAGCAATGGAATTGTTTCGCACAGAAATTCCAGTCCTAAAATTATGTTAGGGATTCTATGGCGTAATAACATCTTGGAACGCAAAGTTACCGATGTGTCGATGAAAGTTAAACGAGCTTTATCGAAGCACACGTTCGAGTCTTTGAACGATTGCTAGGAATACGCGTAATATTCTTTATATCACAGTATATCACAGTAAAACGTACATATGTGAACTGTATGTCTTATACAACTTTCCTGTGTGTACTATTCATATTTTAGTATCTAATAAGAATAATATTCGTAAGCATTTACTTACATTTCTATGGTCCATGAATAATTAGTGAGTGTTACATGATTACCGTCTAATGCATTTATCTGTGACATTGCGATATTTTAACTTTTCTATTGTGCTTTTATACTTAGAACCACCAAAATAATGCTCGTTATCTAGGGCATTACACGTTTTGATATGTAAACACCATCCCGTTTCTAAGCACAGATAAGATAATGCCTTTAGATAATTCCATCTTCTTCTAATGTAACACCAGCGTTGAAAGATAAAGTAAAATTGTTGTCAGAAGTAATTGTTGTACATTTACTATCACAACATTTACTTCCACGTCTAGTAATAAAATAAGGAAAAAAAAAGAATAAGAAAAAATCTATAAAAGAAATTTTATATGAACCATAACTGTAACGTCTTAATAATACCGCACGACATATAATTACTAAACATTGCTAAAATTATTTTGTTGTAACTAAATTTTAATGATATTCTCTTTTTGTCTTATGTCACTATAATATAGAAAGATTATACTTCTATTTTCATGAAAATTGGAAAACTAATATTATTTAAAATTATTGGAAACTTATTTACAATTAGGTCACGTTTTTAATTTTGTCTTTAGGAATAAAATATTACATTACTTTTGCAAATTGATTTACATAGTATTACCGACCTGTTAACTATAAATAATTATAATTGTTTGTTTAGTTAATATTAGTATCGAAGGAACTAAAAATTTATTATTAATTAGTACATTGTAAGAAAATTTGTTTAGAAGATGAAATATTTTGTCTGTGAACGATAGAAACTAAGTGTAAGAATTTTCCTTTTTTTTTTTTTTTTTTTTACAAAAAAATTTGCATCTCTACTGTTTGCGGTATTCATTAAATGCAATTGCATATTAGAACCTTAGAAGGAAAATTATATTTCTAACGTACACTTCTGTATCGAATCTTGTTGAAATAGTGATAAAATTATTTATATTATGTGTCCTAATAGATTAGATTGCTCAAATTACGAATGTTATAAAATTATAGAAACGAGCGATAATCGTAGATAAGCGTAAATAGGAAACATGTTTCCACTGTATTATTTATTTTATTATAGATACGTACGTATATAAGATATATAATCTACAACTACTATAATGACTACGAATATATTCCGATATATTATTACATATATATATATATATATATATATATATATATATATATATATATATATATATATATATATATATATATATATATTGCGATAACGCTGTCGAATTAAAAACACACGTATATTACACATATTTTATTATAGATACGTATACATATATGGTACATAGTCTACACTACTATAATGATTACATATATATATTATTACATATATTAGACATATTGTTGTTACATATATACTCTACTATTAGTACTTCTATATTGCTACATCTATATTATTACATTGTATTGTATTACATTGTATTATTACATTATTGTATTGTATCGTTTCCATTGTATTGTATTCTCAGTTCTGTATGTTTTTCCCGACGAGACTGACTGAGAATTTAGCATTCAGTCTCGTCGGTCTCGAGCCCATCTGACTCAGAGTCGGATTGAAGTGACAGGAAATACTTGGGTGGTGCTGTCACTTCACAATCTTGAGACTGTAACAAACACATTCGAAAGTTGTAGTCAAAGCCTAAGAATAAAATTCTTAAAAATCTATGAATATTATGTGTTTACGTATTTGAGTGAAAATTTTTATGAAACGAGATCTCGCATTAAGCGAAAAGATGGTAAAAGATGACGAAGAAAATTGTAGCTTAATCAGTGGAGGATGAAGCAGTAAAATAACGCACAATACTTGAACGATATTAATATACGTAATAGTACGTAAATACGATAAATTACATATTCTTTTGCCAAAATGAAAATGTATATGTAAATTTACTTGACAGAAGTATATCGTATAAATCAGAAATAGAAACTATTTTCATGATTAAATAATAAAGGTTATAATGTTATAAATATTTAAATCTTTTACAAGCATCATAAAATCAAATAACATGTGTTTAAGTATTTAACTGTTATTTAATATTAGTAATTATTAATATAGATGAGAGAAAAGATTGTTTACAATCATTACGTACAATATCGCAAATCCACCATCAGAGATCAGTAATATTAAAATAAAATTCATATTGGATGAAAAGAGGGGTTAAGTTGGGGTTGACCAATTTTTTTCACCCCCTTGCGAACGAAAAATTCTTGCGGAACGTTTAAGAGCATCTATCAAGAAACAAAGAATTATTAGCATTTATTCGAAATGTGACATGGAAGTTGAAAAAGATGAGTGCAGAGAGAAAAATCAGGCAGAGGTCAAACTTACTCAATCGATAATTAAATCATGCGAACGAACTTTGAAATCAAGCGAATCTGAAGTACCATCAGACTGTTGCTACGTGAGAACAATAGTCAACAACGATCATCTTGTACTTCGTATTTGCTCGATTCCAAACTCTAATCGATTTACCAGCAGAATTTACCAGCAAAATAATTATTCAGGGATTCTGTCGGTAAATCAATCGAAGTTTAAAATCGAACGAAACCGCATTACAGCGATATCGTTGGTGGCTAATGTTCTCACGTAACAACAAACTGATGGGGTACTTCAGATTCGTTCGATTTCAAACTACAATTGATTTATCAACAGAGTTGTCGAAGAATTATTTTCTCGATATCGGTATAGAACAGTAGCCAACAACGATCTCGCTGTACTTCACATTTGCTCGACTACAAACTTCGATTCATTTACCAGCAGAGCATCTGAAGAATTATTTCATACATGGATCATCTAGAGAAAAACGAAGAAGAAGATGGAATCGTAACAAAACATTTTGTTCCTTGTCGAGAGCCGTTCTTAAACATTTTCCAGGAATTCTCCCTTCGCAAGAAGATCCATAAATGGCCACTTTCGACACTCTCTTTTCATCCCATATGAATTTATTTTTAATATTACCGATTGATAATAATGTCACTGCGATATTGTCCGCAATGATTGCAAATTATCTTCTGCACGTTTCACTTATATCGATAATAAAGAATACCAAACAACAATCTCAACTTAATTACACGTTATTGTTGACTTTATTAATTCCCTGGAAGAGATTTTATGATCTACAATTTTCTTTTTCATTCCTCCTTTCACTTACGATGGCCCTTAAGCAAGAAACAATATCGTAACGAATAATTGACGATATAACTCACCTCTGAGCGGGCTTTTTTATCCTTATGCTTCCTTTTTGTTCCACTAGAAGCTTTGGATTTTGTAAACGTCTCTTTCATCGACTTTAATACCTTTGATGGTCCCGATTCGATGTTCAGATTCGCTTTTAAAAAATTCCTGAGGCGTCGTGATAGAGATGGATCGTTTCGGCGAACCGAAACTTAGTTTCTTTTTCTAATCCTGGACGATAGAGGAGTCCAGGCTCTTAGAGCGGGGCCCCTTCGTCCTGCTCTTGGTTTTGGACATTTTGTCTAACAGGTTTCTCCTGTACTCTGAGCCGGAGGATTCGCTGCGCTCGGATTCCAGGGGGGGAGAATGAAAAATTGTTTAAAGCTTTCCTCACGTTTTTTGCAGCTTTGACGATTCCCGATGTGCCGGGAATCGCTTCCATCGATGTGTTGTCGAAGTCCGGGATGATCGATCGAACCGATAATGCAGGCGCAGCCGATTGGGGTGCGCCTTGTTGGTGTCGATCGGTGTTGTGTTGGACGCTGAGGCGCCCGTTCTGCCGGGCGATGTGAATATCGCTCGGCCATACGCGCGTACTTTTCAGCGTACGACGCGGTTGTCTGCCTGTGCGGAGAACTGCCATGGTCCTCCGTCAGTGGTTGTGTAGTTATTCGTACCTGGCAAACGGATTGCTTTTATTCGAGAGACAGTTTCTTTTTTATCATAATTCATGCGTTATGATACATGTTTCGATGATTGAGCCGTTAAGCGTGACAAAGCGATGGAATTGTTTCGCACAGAAATTCCAGTCCTAAAATTATGTTAGGGATTCTATGGCGTAATAACATCTTGGAACGCAAAGTTACCGATGTGTCGATGAAAGTTAAACGAGCTTTATCGAAGCACACGTTCGAGTCTTTGAACGATTGCTAGGAATACGCGTAATATTCTTTATATCACAGTATATCACAGTAAAACGTACATATGTGAACTGTATGTCTTATACAACTTTCCTGTGTGTACTATTCATATTTTAGTATCTAATAAGAATAATATTCGTAAGCATTTACTTACATTTCTATGGTCCATGAATAATTAGTGAGTGTTACATGATTACCGTCTAATGCATTTATCTGTGACATTGCGATATTTTAACCTTTCTATTGTGCTTTTATACTTAGAACCGCCAAAATAATGCTCGTTATCTAGGGCATTACACGTTTTGATATGTAAACACCATCCCGTTTCTAAGCACAGATTGATTAATAGAGGTTTGATTAGTGTAAACCATAAGATAATGCCTTTAGATAAATCCATCTTCTTCTAATGTAACACCAGCGTTGAAAGATGTAGTTGCAGCGGTCACAGTAATTGGGATTTTTATAAAATAAAATTCTTTTCAGAAGCAATTGTTGTACATTTACTATCACAAAATTTACTTCCACGACTAGTAATAAAATAAGGAAGAAAAAGAATAAGAAAAATGAATAAAAGAAATTTTATATGAACCATAACTGTGTAATGTCTTAATAATACCGCACGACATATAATTACTAAACATTGCTAAAATTATTTTGTTGTAACTAAATTTTAATGATATTCTCTTTTTGTCTTATGTCACTATATTATAGAAAGATTATACTTCTATTTTCATGAAAATTGGAAAACTAATATTATTTAAAAATTATTGGAAACTTATTTACAATTAGGTCACGTTTTTAATTTTGTCTTTGGGAATGAAATATTACATTACTTTTGCAAATTGATTTACATAGTATTACCGACCTGTTAACTATAAATAATTATAATTGTTTGTTTAGTTAATATTAGTATCGAAGGAACTAAAAATTTATTATTAATTAGTACATTGTCAGAAAATTTGTTTAGAAGATGAAATATTTTGTCTGTGAACGATAGAAACTAAGTGTAAGAATTTTACTTTCTTTTTATACAATAAAATTTGAATCTCTACTGTTTGCGGTATTCATTAAATGCAATTGCATATTAGAACCTTAGAAGGAAAATTATATTTCTAACGTAAACTTCTGTATCGAATCTTGTTGAAATAGTGATAAATTATTTATATTATGTGTCCTAATAGATTAGATTGCTCAAATTACGAATGTTATAAAATTATAGAAACGAGCGATAAGCGTAGATAAGCGTAAATAGGAAACATGTTTCCACTGTATTATTTATTTTATTATAGATACATATTATAGATACATTTTGGTCGTAATATCTATGTGGTAGATAAGTTTTTACGCAATCAGAAAATCATCACAGTTATAAAATAATTTCCTTTTAATAAAATGTATGTTTATATCTATAAAGGTATTGTTTGAAGGGTAATACATACGATAAGGAAGAAGGATACTTTATCTCATCTAAGAGGTATCAAGGTTATTTAGTCGTAAGATGTTTCGCAAATTTAATGATCGAGAATAGATTAGGAGTATAATGATACAATTTTTAGATTCTTTTCAGTGCTTTATTACTTAAAACAGTTAAACGATTTGTCATATCCTTCTGCCAAATCCCTTTTTCTACATTTCTTTTTTTTTTTTTTTTTTTTTTTTGCCATTGCAGGCGAATTTAAATTTAAAGCGAAAATGATTGTTATTTTATTATATCATATATCGAAAGTACGATACACAAGAGAAAAAGGTATGATTTATTTCATTAATTTAACAAATTCATATTGTCCTGGGATACAACAATATTTTGCACTGTTTCTATTTATATTCGCATTAAAATGGGACATATTTGTAATTTCCTGGTAAACTAAATCGGTACCCACATGTAAGTAGAAATAGTCATTGAGATTGCGGCACATCAAATTTCAAATTTAACTCTTCAACACGTTGAGTGTTAAGGTGTTCGTCGTTGACCTACGTCTTCAAACTAAATTTTTTAGAATGACAAAAAACAGGATAAATGTCGTGGTCTAAAAAATGGTCGGCAATGTGAATGATTTAGGTAACAGGTAACAGAGAAAAGATACGCAAACACAATAGAATATTTTGCAAGAATGAAATGTCTTGATATGGTACGCTTTAATTTATCTATCCAGGACAAAATACGTATAAAAATCGCGTGGCAATCAACTTTATCAAAAAAAAAAAAAAAAAAAAACAGATGCTCCTGACTCTGTTTGAGTATATTTTCATAAAATCTTCTGTGGCGGCACTCGACACTAACTAGTGTCGGACGACGGCAGCGCAGTGGTTATGACCGTTCGGGACCCGGGCTCAAGTCCCGGCGACCGGAAACCGATCAATTTTTCCGCTGCATCAGAAATGAGAGGAAAAATACAGCAGTACCCGACATCAGCGACAGTAAGCGACATCTATACGGGCAACCACAACTATACAGCGGACAGGCAACTGCGGAGACTTTTGTTTTTTTTTTTTTTTTTAACGTGGAGAAATCTTCATGGACACTCTGCCGCTACTGCAATAACAGCAACAGCAGAGTAGTGTCGGACTTCTACCGACTAAAACTCCACGATGGGCTTCCTACGAGTGTGACAGGGTTGCTCCGGGGACCTCTTGCGAATCATCTTCTCCAGTGCACCTGCGCGCGTCCGCTCGATCGATCGAGCCAGTCCAGAATTCACCCAACTGTCGACTTTGGCACTGGAGGGGGCCATTGCTCCTAGCGTCATATTCGCTTCTAGTCGCGGACCGTCGAGACGGCGGTGAAGCGGCTCTCGGCCGCCTAACCAACATCGCTCTCCAACATCCACGTTACTCTACAAGGGTGAGAGCTTTTCTCTCTTTCCCTCTCTGCCCGCCGCTTCTTCGCGAGCATCACGAGCTCGTAGAAGCAGCGGGCAGCCTCGTAAGGCAACTACGGAGACTACAATCATCATAACTATCACGGCCTATATACCTTAAATTGGTGACCCCGACGTGACCTACAGCGAAA